>JARQOC010000002.1:107460751-107986688 GCA_033576535.1 Allobates femoralis
GCATGCGTTTTTTTAATGAAAAGTCCAAAAATGTTCAGGAGTGCAGGAGGCTCAAAAAGCACCCAGAAAAAAACGGATTGGTGATGAAAATCACTTCCAAAAACGGATTTCTATGTGTGACCACAGCCTTAGGTGACTAGTCAGAGGCTCGTTCACGTTAACTTTCCCCATCTTGACACTCATGACTGGTTTCACCCTATACACACTTATAATACACAGACGGGACTAGACCTGTAAATCATTGGTAGTAGGATGGGGAGAAGCCAATGGTGGATCTACCTCAGACTAGTCATTCAAAACACATGGTCCCGGGGCGGATTTTCAAAATGTGTTATCTCTGAAAAGACACAGTGTTTTAGAGTAAAATATACATGACTGCAATAACATGGCCACTCTCAGATTCATGCTGCCTGTGATTTGAGACCATGTATCAAATGAAAGGTTCCTTTTAAATAATAAAACCTTCATTTTGGTTGCACATAAGTAACTACCTAATATGAGTCTATGGTGCATAAGAAAGTCTTTGATAGCAGTTATTCACTATATTCACTTTTGTCTGCCACCTTAATTTAATTTAACTTACTTTCTATCACCTACAAGCCTCAAAGGAGTGTTGTGTACTACATCATAAATGCTCACAAGGATTAGGCGTACACAGGCCTCACCAGAAAAAGAAGGGCTCCTGACTAATTTGTCAGCCATCTGGACAAGTGAATAATCAAAGACAAGTTTATAGTCTGCTGTACACTTCTGTTGGAGCTCAAAGCCTAAATTAGGCTCATATAGAAGGGATAGCAGGGTGAAGTGCAGTGAGGAACCATCTAAAAAGTTACATAAAGAGCTAAAAATAAGAAAATAATATATAGAAGGCAGAGAGAATTGTAAAAAATATTGCATTAATTATTTTGTCGGACGATAACGTCATTAATGTAGTTACAAGTTGGGTTCACAATACTGCAATGTTCAGACATTACATTTCCCAGTACTCCATGTGACTCTCTGCAGCGGGGGCCAAGATGTATTCGGAACCGGGCCCTCTTGATGCCGTTGGGGCTGTGGCCCGGTCCATGGTCTCCTCGTCGGGCAGTCAGCAAAAGGGGAGTTTGAAAAAGGGATGAAAAGAAAAATAAAAGTAAAATAAAAGAGTTTGTGTCATGATGCAACCCGTGGAAGGCGGCCGGTCAAGCTGCTGCAGTCAGGACCTCTTGGGATGATGGGTGTAGCAGCTGTGATGGTTTGGCTCTCCACCAGAAGAGCGGGTCCCCGGGGCAACCGTAAAGTCTGTGGAGGTGATAGGTTCATTGGGGGTGCAGGTATGCCAGCGGGGCTGAGCTGGCAGTGCGGCAGGATCGGGAATGTTCTCAGGCTGGCTTCTGCTGCCTGCTCTACATTTCAGACTACCTCTCCTCAGGCACAAAATGACAGTCTGACACAAGCTAAGTTTCAACCCGGTTTACTTGGTTTCTCTCGTCAGGCACTTCAAGTTACAAGCCAGTACAGTGGCAGCTCCGGTGGTCTTTAGCAACCAGGACGGCTTGTCCAGTTCACCCATTTTGTGTTCCCTTCCATGGGCCTCTCTCCTCAGCGCTGCCTATTTTCCACCCTCCTGCATGTTCCTCTGCACGTATTGCCTGATCCAGCAGCCATGGGCCTTCGTTGGGTGACCTAACGGGTCCCCTGGCCCTAGTACGGCGGCCTTCTCTTCGCTGCGCCGGGAGTGGGGTCACATGTCCTAGAGATCCTGTAACCAGGTGGTTTTGTGGTTGGAGCCTGGAGCTTCCTCGTCAACTCAGGGCCTCTTCCCTGGTTCCTGCACTGTCCTTTGGCTTCTCAGCTAATTTGGGTGTGCGGGTGGATTGCTCACTGCCCATCTCTAGGACTCCTTCTGTCTCTCTGCGGTCTGTAGCCCCGGGATCCAGAACAGGCCACCAGGTCTGTGTCCTCTCAGTCTCGTGTCCTCCTCCAATCCTTGCTCCTGGTGGTTCTCTACTCTCCGACTGACCGAATGACTCACTCCTGGGTTGACTCACGGGCTAACTCCCTGACTTCCTGTGGTATTCCTATTTTTTCTCCTCTTTCCTGACAGCTTCCCACCCACCACCTGTCTCCTCCCGCCATCCCAAAGCTGGCCTTAGAGTCCCTCGCTTTGGGACAGGGGTGTGTTGGGTGTGTGTGTGGGTTACTGGACTTACCGATCTTGGTTGCTGCAAACTTCTAGTGGCGACTGGACCGCATGGGTGCCACACATGCCAGTCCCATGCATGCACACATCTTGCTGTAGTCATTAGTATTGTGGGTGGCATCCTGTTCCCATCATGTACTCTACAGTAAAAGGCTGGCCATATACCGTACTGCACATAATGTACCGGTTGGCTCAACACTTCTTCATCCAATAGTTCTATTGCTTGACCTCCCTATAATCCTGTAATAAGTGTGCAAGCTCATATTTTAATTGCCAAGTCTCCCAAAATTTCAGGGAGGCTTGGATAGTGTTAAAGAACTGGGAGGGATGGGAAATATTACCAGAAAAAGTTAAACTGAACTTTTCCAATGTTTTCTTCACCATTTTGCTAAGTCCAAGCATTTGTAAGTAGAGTCAGGGGCATGAGAGCTAGTGTGTAAAAATTTGGTATGTTTTTGAATAAGGGGGGCATTCATGCCCAAAAAATATGCTAGATAATTTGCCTGCAATAGACACCAATTTATATAAATAAGAAAGTATGGTTCATTACAGTGGTAAGACAGTGACAAGGTGATATAAGAATGATGTAAGGTACACCAGTGTATGGCTTACCACTTACTTGAATGAAAATATGTAGAAATGTGGGCCCTATAACAAAGAATAGGGACCCGGCCACCACATCCCTGACCACCGGAGACAGGAGGGCACGCGCCTTATATTAACTTCCTACACTCTTGTTTTTTAATGTAAGACCTAAAGAAAAGAAATCCTTAAATGGCTGCTCACCATCCATCAAATAATGGATGATTCCAACCTGACCTAAGTCCTACTTCTCCATAGCAGTTACATAGTCACCCATACACAGCTGAGATGATCAATATATGACCATCGGGGATTTGACCAATAGGATGGACACTTGACAATGGGAGTGCCACAGTCGCCCGTGGGAATGAAGTCTAATGTGCATGGGTGACTGATGCTTTCCTCATATAGGACCGATGGGGAGACTGTTTATCAGAACAAAACTGAATGGAGCCATAGCCATGTATATTCACTTCCACGCCATCCACATGGGGACTTTTGGATCTAAGTTCTCATGAACAATCAGGAACCCAATGATCTCCAGTGGTCATATATTTATCATGTATCCTGTGTAAATGTGATGAATATTATTAATGAGATAATCCTTTCAAGAAATGGAGTACATGGGACTTATTATTTATTATCCTCCTCACATAATGGCTTTTTCCTCAATTAGACCAAAGCTGGATTTCTGAGCTCCTGTTTTCTATTGGATTCCTGCCTTAAGACTTGGACTTTCTACATGAATTTCTTTTCCGATAATACAGTTATACAGTATATGCATGCTTTTTATTTAGTGTGGAGATGTTACTGACACTAAGCTTTTAAACCTGTAAATCCTGGTAGTAGTAATACACCAGTCCATAGATCCGCATCTTCTTCATCATGTACAAATTACAGATACAATCTTTAAACAGTGAGTCATTGTCATGTCTCTCAATTATCCCAAGATCCGCTTTCTTAATCTATTGCTAGGAAACAAGTCCTTGGAGAGATGGGTTGTGTTCTATGGATATATAATATTAATTTGAAGTGTGAATCTGAACAAGAATATCCTCTGCAATCACTGCCCAGAGTGTAATGGCAGTAATTGAAAGGAGTGCGAAGATGGGGAATCCACTGCAGGTCATCAAATATGTTACTGTGACTTATTGTTTTACCCTTAGGGCTTGTATTGTATTATTCCCTCTCTTCTATGTTTTTGTCGTGTTGGCAAATGTGCAGTAAACACCGTCTATTACTATATATTCTGAGGTTGGCTGTTCACCTTTAAGAATTCAAGGGGTTAAATTGACGTCTGCGGTGTGTTGTGCCCATGCTGTCTGTTGGGTCTATGACCTTTAAAACAGTGACTAGATTTTCTTGGACGAAGTGCCTCACTGTCCGCGCTGCTGCTCCAGGACCGAAGGAACCAGGACACGGGGATGTCTGGATCAACTTATGTTTTTATTGTCCGACGCGTTTCAGAGCCACATACCGAGCTCCTTCCTCAGGGACAGATTTAAAACAGTGACTGACATCTTGAAGAGAGAATTTGTGAGTGACCAGCAGGAGTGTGGCCTGGTTAGAGGAGGAAAGTAGCATTTACCTCAGAGACAAGAAGAGTTAGGTTTAGTGGTTTGGAGTAGTAGAGGTGGCTAAATCGTATGTACAGAAGAAAAAGACCCTTCTACACCTTGGAAGTTGGAGCAAGAAGTGAATATCTGCTATGTGAAGTGCCACTAGAAAGGAAAGAGTGAAGCAATTTCCATAGAGAGTGATCTTATTTCCAGGACAATAAATACTGCATTGAATAATGGCATGAAGATGTGAGGAGACGGCAACAGACTGCAGAGAGGGACCAGTAAGGTGGCTAGAAAATACCTAGTGGCAAAGGCCCGAACGGGACCAGAAGAGACCATTGAGGTGGACTGAGAGCCCGGAAGGCCTACATGGGAGACCAGAATGGAAAAGGCCACAGTAGATTGACTGAGTGTGGAGTGTGTTTGCCTGAGATGAACGCAGGCGATGTGGCATGTGGAGAGCTTCAAATATTGGTAAGTTTTGTTGTATAACGTTCAAGCAAGCTGCACATAGATTTAGGATGTAATACTGTAAATAAATGTACAGTTGATTAAACCCCTTTAAGCATCAGAAAAAAGGACATGCAAAAAAAACACTTTGGTAGCCACATCTTCAGTGCCCAGCATGCTCCTGACCCTGGTCTCCTCCTAGTTGACCTAAATTAGGGTTCTGGCAAATTGATGCTATACTGAAAAAAACAGCAATGAAAACCCATGGTTTGTCAGACATGTTCTAGGTAATTCATCAAAAACAGAAGAGCCGGTGACAGTCATTCTGATGACTAGAAAATGTTACTTTGAGATATTTATTCAGGTATTCAATATATGAATTGCTAAGAATTACAGTTTGCTTTTCTATATTATATTACATAAAGATAACTAATAAAGCTTAGTATTTATTTCAGTCTTATTGCAGTTTAATTAGCTTTTATGAGCCGTCCATATGCTAGAAAGCTTGTACTGTAAATTTTACCTCAGTGGCTCTGCTTGGACGTCATTATAGCTGCGGAAGGATTTCATTGCCATATGTTAGCACACATAATGTAATCAATCATTAGACAATGGCAAGGTATGATACACACTATAATAAAGTATTCGTGGTCAGCTGTCTGGGCAATTCTCTACTGAGAATCATGGAACAAGCTCATATAAAACTGCAAAAGGATGTGGAGCCACCGGAGGGCATAGCGAGGGGGCTTCATTCAAACATTATCATTTTTTCCCAAGTTAGAGTTAGGTTTTTAGAGATAGGGTAGGTAGGCTAGGATTGGGTAAAGTTTTATACATTCTTTATTACAGGCTTTCTGTGGGTCTTGAGGTAGCCTCAGGTTCTTTGTGGCATAGGGAGATTTGCCCTGATTCGAAAAAAAAATTCTTTCCAAATCAGACAATGTGTTTTTCAGGATTTGTTTTCTCATTTAGTCTCTCATAGTTGAGGTCTACCTATGATGTCAATTACAGGCCTCTCTCATCTTTTTAAGTGGGAGAACTTGCATAGTTGGTGGCTGACTAAATACTTTTTTCCCCACTGTATGTGCAATATAGTCAATGGCTTTAACTGATACAAATCTAGGTTTTTGTGCACCCAGGGGAAAAAAACGCACAGTTGGGAGATGCAGCTCGCAGTCATGTGCACTATCTATGCTGTGTATCAAATACGGGGGACTCCACATCACTTTTTTCAATTATTTATTTATTTTTACACTTGGGGAACACAATTAGCCCCTGTGAGACCAGGCAACCAATCACAGATGCCAGCACAGAGCACGGGGGTATAGTCTGACTTCAGTCAATCACATAAGTTGTCACAGAGGGTGGGCTGGGGATGCAGTGAATATTCATGAGGTTTAATGAGCAGACCTGGAAGCAGTGAGAAAGGATATAGGAGAGCTGGAGAGTTAACGTGCTGGCCCCTTAGACAGCTGGAGAAGTGCTGACACATAGGAGAGCTGGAGAAGAAAAGTGCTGGCACCTAGAATATCATAGTTGAGAAGAAAAGTGGCACTCACCCAGATGTATGAAAGTAAAAATTCTTCTTTATTCATTCATTTAATAGGATGAAGACTAAAAATTCACAGTCAGATAACTCTGAATCTGTGATCTGGAATTCCACAGTTGTGCACACCCGCTCTCTATTGACTAAGGCAAGGGTCACACTCAGCCATTTTTAGCATCTCCGCTAAAAACATAAGATTTTTTCTGCTGAAACGGACACCGATACCGTTGCAGGCAATGTTTCCTGTGCACCCCTGGAAAGTGGCCGCCGAAATAGACTTCGTGCGGCAGCTCTGTAGGTACAGAATAGGTTCCTATGGGTCACCGTTCTGCTGAAGTGAACATCAGTATCAGTGTCCGTTTCAGCAGAAAAAATCTAAGTTTTTAGTGGCGATGCTAAAAATGGCTGAGTATGACCCTAGCCTAAGTCTGGCACATAACATAGCTTGTGAAGAAAAGTGCTGGCACATAGGACAGCTGGAGAAGAAAAGTGCTGGCACATCGGAGAGCTGGAGAAGATTAGTGCTGGCACATAGGAGAGGTGGAGAAGAAAAGTGCTGACACATAGCAGAGCTAGAGAAGAAAAGTGCTGGCACATAGGAGAGCTGGAGAAGAAAAGTGCTGGCACATAGGAGAGGTGGAGAAGAAAAGTGCTGACACATAGCAGAGCTAGAGAAGAAAAGTGCTGGCACATAGGAGAGCTGGAGAAGAAAAGTACTGGCACATAGCAGAGCTGGAGAAGAAAAGTGCTGGCACATAGGAGAGGTGGAGAAGAAAAGTGCTGGCACATAGGAGAGGTGGAGAAGAAAAGTGCTGGCACATAGGAGAGGTGGAGAAGAAAAGTGCTGGCACATAGGAGAGGTGGAGAAGAAAAGTGCTGGCACATAGGAGAGGTGGAGAAGAAAAGTGCTGGCACATAGAACAGGTGGAGAAGAAAAGTGCTGGCACATAGAACAGGTGGAGAAGAAAAGTGCTGGCACATAGGAGAGCTAGAGAAGAGACCACCGGTGTTCTCGGTGAGGGGATAAACCCCTCGCCGTCTTTGGAACCAGTGCTCCAGTAAAACAGAGCAGGGTTCCCTCTCTGAGTATGGGCGCTCGGGGGGGTTCCCTCCTTCCGTCTGGGCTGCCCACTTCTCTCTCTACGGGCCCCCTCCATGGGATTCCTCCTTTACTCTCTCGGAGGATACCCGTTCTCCGTCCTTCCTCAGTGATGACTTTTCTCCACTGTGTGTCCTTCCTCCTTCCCTAACTCCCCCCTTAGGGTATGGGACCTCTGCCATCTGCCTAAGTGGGTGTGTGTGGGAGTGCTAGGATGGGAGCCCCCTGAAGAACATTTGCATTCCGTTGTGACAGGGGTAACCGCACACTCATTTATGGGTGCAGTACCCCAACTGTGGCGCTTGACCAGGTGCGGCGCCACAAGTGACACTACTGACACATAGGAGAGCCGGAGAAGAAAAGTGCTGGCACATGGGAGACCTGGAGAAGAACAGTTTGAACTGGAAAAGAAAAGCTGTAGCAGTTAAAGATTTTGTCTGGCAACAAGTCAGAAATGAGTCTTTCTATGATATAAAGCTGACAGTAGTCTATTAGTAAATCTATTGCCGCTGTCATTATGCAAACCATAGATGAGAAGTAGGTCTGCTGGAATCTTAGACATAATGACACTAAATAGTTGGAGAACGATATAGTTATATATGTGCTGTTTGATGTGTTATATTTATTTAACGAGGTTTCTGACACTGAAAGAGTTAAATCCCAATCACATGAATGTAGCACAGTACAACAACAGTAAGTACCATGGTGGGATAAATGCAGGCTTTGGACTGAGAAGTAATTGTTGTCCTCATTCTTTTCTTTAAATAGGTAATTATGGACTAGAGGAGGTTAAGAAGATCACAACAAGGTCTCAACACCATGCCTCTAAGGTCTGGGTATTTATTTTTTCATTTTTAATTTAACCCGTTATATTTATCCCTGTGTAAAAAATATGTTGTTTGTAATAAAATAAGAACATTTTCCTCCTTTTTGCTACAACCCCCAGAGTGACTCATATGACGGAGCAAACTGAACAGCCAAAGTGAAAACAGCCTCTCCAATTTCTTTCCAGGGGCCCGACAGACCTAGCTTGATAAAGACATGATGTGCCAACATGGAATAACAAAGTAGCAACCACCATAAATATTTATTTAGAAATTGATCTATTAAGAATTTTCACCCTCTTTAGACCGAAGAAACAATACAGTGTTTGATGGTTAAACCTTCATATTAAAGGGTTTGTTCACCTTTATTTGTACAACTCCTTCGCAATCACTGTCTCCAAGTAAAATAATGCCAGCTATGCTCACCTCTGGTGGTGGCATCTCCTTGGGAAAGTGAATGGGATTTTCAATCTGCTGGTCAGACGTCAGTGTATTTGACTGCTGCTTTAGTGGTGCAGAAAGCGCATTCAGAAAATGAGTGTCAATTATTGTTTTTCTGCTGCACTTAGCACTCCATCAACACTCCATTACTTACCCTCCCCGGTGATCCCATGGTGAGCCCTGGCGATGTCTTTCTTCTGGGCATCAGCAGGACCTGACAGGACCTACCCATGTGACTCAGACTGAATCATGTGCCAGGTGCTGTAGCAATTGTACTGCTCGCAGGTCCTGCCGGTGCCTGGAAAGAACACATCGCCGGGGCTCACTGTGGGTTCTTCGGGTAAGAAAGTTTGTGTGTGTCTCTGTCTGTCGGTGTCCCCCAAAAATCGAGCAAAAAAGCAACACAAGCAGATGATGCATTTGTGATGCTTTTTTGCAAAAAGAGGATTCGTTTTTGGTGCAGGAAATGTACCAAAAAAGGATCAACAAAAAATGGAGCAGAAATGCTCTGTGTGAATGAGGTCCATATCTGTAAAAACCCTGCAGTATTTAATAAACAGTGTTTTTTCAAGTACTATCTGATGCTACCCATTTATAATGATGGGAATAGCCCTATAAGACAGAGAGAAGGCGTGTAGGAAAACTATAGGCAGCATAGCAGGGTAAGGCTAGGGTCACATTAGCGTCAGACCTTAGGCTGACGGATGTGTTAAAAACATAGAATCTGGCAGCCTGAGTGCATAGCGTTAGCAGAGTGTCACACTGCCCTCAGGCTGCCTATTCATTGCTAATGCTTACCCCACCCCCCACACAGCGCAGCCAGCCGCTTCACTGAAAAGAGCCGGGTAAGCATTTTCCTGTGCGCTGATCAAAAGCGCTTATCCGGCCCTTGCGGGGTAAGCATTAGCAATGAATAGGCAGCCTGAGGGCAGTGTGACACTCTGTTAACGCTATGAGCTCAGCCTGCCAGATTCTAAATTTTTAACGGGTCTGCCCAAGGTCTGACGCTAATGTGACCCAAGCCAAAAGCTTTCTAACAGGTTTGTGGAATGGGGAAACCAGTCTGACCCCCCACCCCTCTCCCCAAAACATTGCAGGATCAAAAGGCTAAATGTGCCTGTAAACTTACCATGGTGAAAAACTATAGCCCAGGACCAAGTGCTGTAAATGCATAGTACTTGGTCATTATCAGGTTAAGTAACATAAAGGAAACTGCCACAACAATAATGCAAAAACTTTATATGCAAAATGATAAACATTGATATAAATATACATCTCTAGTGACTATAGAACTGAACATGGTAACTTAAAGGTAAACATATAAATCTTAAAAACAGCAGGAGGCTCTAAAAATAAAGCATACTAATGGAATTGCCATTTTATAACCTAGTAAATGGAAGAGAACAATAATCAGAAATATTAATTGCACTAGAAAACAGTGAAGCTTTTTCAAGCCTCTCCCCAGTAAAATAGTGAAATATTCATATCACCGTTCTTAGAAAAATAAGCACAAGCTTAAAGTTTTTCCCAGAAAAGCTGGAGCAGAGCATAGAAAAGAATAAGCCTTGTATTTATTAAAGGGAATCTGTCACCAGGTTTATGCTGCTCCATATGAGAGAAGCACATTGTAGGGGCAGAGACCCTGACTGCAGCGATGTGTCACTTACTGAGCTACTTGCTGCAGTTTTATAAAGTACAGTAACTGTTTTCTCTACATCAGGTCTACGAGTTGTCTAAGTTTTATATAACCCCGCCCATACCACTGATTGACAGCTTTCTGTGTACACTGCATAAGCAGAAAGCTGCCAATTAGTGATGGAGGCGGGTTTATATGGAGTTCATGAATGTGGTGGAGGTTTATTAGTACTTTACAATTCATGTTTTCCAGTCTAAATATTCCAGTTATACATGAGGTAAAAGTTATTAAGTCCATCCAGTCTGTGCTTCGTCATGTGAATCTGCCTAATCATAAAAAAAGGAACCTTCAGATCAAATAGCTAATGTGCAGTCAGCCGTCCTCATCCGGAAGAAATAGAACATAAGGCACAGGATAAAAAAGGCGAAAAGATGCAGGCGATCATAAGAATAATAAGAGAAGATCCCTGAAGAGACAAAGATAAATTGATTTTGATATTAAAATTTAATACACCTAAGAAGTAACGCTGGAGACTGTAGGATTACTGCTATGAATATGCAACTCTCCACCTTTTCTTTACACATCACAGACTTCAATGAATTTATTATCCAGCAATCTAAATACAGAGACTACACCCATGTACAGGGATCCTGATGACATACCTGGAGGTTACTACACATGGACGAACTGGACAAAATTCTAATTTGGCAGATAGACTCGATATCAATTGGGAATAAATGTATTTTATGTGAATCAAATGTGCCTCGTTTGCTTATAAAAGACATATACTTTGCTTTGAGGTCTGTTCAGATTCCAAACTAAATTTATAGGCTATAAAAGTTTATAACTTTTCTAATCTTTCACTATAGGAAAGGCTTTTCATCCCTTATTTAGTTGTCGCCTTTCAATTGACTTTAACTTCTCAATATCCTTTTTAAATTATAGAGACCAAACATGATCCCATATTCTAGATATGGCCTTACAAGTGAGTAATAGAGAGGTAATAATACATTGAATCGCAGGATTTTATAGCATACTCTATCTTATTGGCCTTTGTAGCTGCTGCTTGACATTGAGTACTGCTGCTCATCTCACTTGTGACTAGAATACCCAAGTTCTTCTGTTCTGAAGTAGCGGGTATGTTTCCATTTAATGTATATGTAGTGATACGACTACTCTGACCTAGGTTTATTACTCTACATTTAACAACATTAATCTCCTTTAATCTACGATAGTGTATAGGTGCCATTTTAAAGCACTGTCTGGAGCTGTAATCTGCCATACAGTGAAGGAAATAATTATTTGATCCCTTGCTGATTTTGTAACTTTACCCACTAACAAAGACATGAACAGTCTATAATTTTAAGTGTAGGTTAATTTTAACAGTAAGAGATAGAATATAAAAAAAAATCCAGAAGATCCCATTGTCTAAATTATATAAATGTATTTGCATTTCGAAGAGAGAAATAAGTATTTGATCCCCTACCAACAGTAGGAGTTCTGGTTCCTGCAGACCAGTTAGATGCTCCTAATCAACTCATTACCTGCGTTAAAGACAGCTGTCTTAAATTGTCACCTGTATAAAAGACTCCTGTCCTTACACTCAGTTAATCAGTCAGACTCTACCCTCTACAACATGGGCAAGCCCAAAGAGCTTTCTAAGGATGTCAGGGAAAAGATCCTAGACAAGCACAAGGCTGGAATGGGCTACAAAATCATAAGTAAGACACTGGGTGAGAAGGAGACAACTGTTGGTTCAATAGTAAGAAAATGGAAGAAATACAAAATGAGTGTCACTCGACATCGATCTAAACTCCATGCAAAATCTCACCTCGTGGGGTATCCAGGATCATGAGGAAGGTGAGAGATCAGCCTAAAACTACAAGGGGGGAACCTGTTAAAGATCTTAAGGCAGCTGGGACCACTGTCACCAAGAAAACTGTAATCACACTTTACGCGGTAATGGATTAAAATCCTGCAGTGCCTGCAAAGTCCCACTACTCAAGAAGGCACATGTGCAGCCCGTCTGAAGTTTGCCAGTGAACACGTTGGTGATTCTGAGAGTGATTAGGAGAAGGTGATGTAGTCAGATGAGACAAAAATTAAGTTCTTTGTCATTAACTCAACTTGCCGTGTTTGGAGGAAGAGAAATGCTGCCTATGACCCAAAGAACACTGTCCCCACAGTCAAGCATGACGGTGGAAACATTATGTTTTGGAGGTTTTTCTCTGCTATGGCATAGGACTACTTCACCAAATCAATGGGACAATGGATGAAGCCATGTACTGTAAAATCCTGAGTGGGAACCTCCTTCCTCTGCCAGGACATTAAAAATGGGTCATGGCTGTGTTTTTCAGCATGAAAATGACCCAAAACATACAGCCAAGGCAACAAAGGAGTGGCTCAAAAAGAAGCCCATTAAGGTCATGGAGTGGCCTAGCCAGTCTCCAGACCTTAATCCCATTGGTAATTTATGGAGGGATCTGAAGCTCCAAGTTGCCAAGTGACAGCCTCAAAATCTTATGGCCACTTTACACACACCAACTTCTGTGTCCAACTTCTGAACAGATTTCTGGTTGCAGTGAAATCATGGACACATTGCTCCATTTTGTGGCTATGTACAAATGGAACAATGTGTCCATGATTTCACTGCAACCAGAGATTTGTTCCGAAGTTGGACACAGAAGTTGGTGTGTGTAAAGCGGCCCTTAATGTTTCATAGTTGATCTGCAAACATGAGTGGACCATAATTCCTTCTGACATGCGCACAAACCTCATGAACTACAAATAATATCTGACTTCTGTGCTTGCCAACAAGGGTTTTGCCACCAAATATTAAGTCTTGTTTGCCAGAGGGATCAAATACTTATTTCTCTCTTCAAAATGTAAATACATTTATATGATTTAGACAATGTGTTGTTCTGTAGGGATGAGCGAGTATACTTGCTACTATTCGGTACTCGCCGAATAGTAGGGTACTCGGGCTACTCGTTACTCTGCGAGTATCCTGGCGATTACTCGCAGAGTAACGAGTCCAATGTAAATCAATGGGAAATGCAATTCCTCTGCTGCTGCACCCTATAAAGATGTCTGGCAGAAGGAAAAACCTGCAATTGCCTACTTCATTGTATAAAAGCAAGCGGTAAAAAGCCGCCGGCTTTAAAACAATGCTGAAGCCCCCTACTGGCTTCCTCATTGCCTGACAGCAGGATCCTCCGCTCCCCCCAACCGCCTCCC
Source organism: Allobates femoralis (assembly GCA_033576535.1). NCBI lineage: Eukaryota > Metazoa > Chordata > Amphibia > Anura > Aromobatidae > Allobates > Allobates femoralis. Next base: position 107,474,311 of record JARQOC010000002.1, read on the forward strand.
CACCGTATCCTTACTTAGGATCGGATGGGGAGGCTGCGGATGGAGTGGAGGATCCTGCTGTCAGGCAGCCGGGGAGCGCAGAATCGACCGCGGCAAGCAGGGAGCTGTCCGCGGTCATGAACTGAGTTAAAATCGGATTCTCCCGGATGGCCTCAGTCCGGTACAATCCGGCACCATAGAGGCCCATGTTATGGGGCACCGAATCGCACCGGACCGGTACAATCCGGGAGAACCCGGTTTTCAAACCGGATTCTCCCGGATTGCCCTGGTCCGGAGCAATCGGGCATCATAGAGCCCCATGTTATGGGGTGCCGGATTGCATCGGACCGGTACAACCCGGGAGAATCCGGTTTTCAAACCGGTTTTCTTTTTTGGACGCCTTCCCGCCGGGATTTTTAAATGAACAGCTGACTCAGGTCAGCTGTTCAATTAAAGTAACAGTGTTGTCAGGTTCATGTGAGTTCATGCTTGCCTGCATGAACTCACATGAATTTTCCTATGGGAGCACAGCTCTGCTACATCTCTGGTGGAGGTTCTCTACCAGAGATGTAGCAGAGCTAAAGAAGAACCCTGGATTGGACTACGTCGGACAGAAGAGGATTTTTTTAAAAATAAAGATGGAGTCCCTAAGTGTTTTTTTTTTTTTTTTTTAAATAAAAATAATTTTTCTTGGTGTTGTGTTTTTATTTAAACAATTTAATAGAAATTCATGGCGGTCATGTCTAATATTGGCATGACCCCATGAATTTCGGGCTTAGGGCCAGCTGATAACAAAAAGCTGGCCCTAACCTCTTTATTACCCAGTGAGCCACCGCACCAGGTCCCTGGAAGAGTTGGGTTCAGCACCAGAACATGGCGCTTCAATGAACGCGCCATTTTCTGGGGCGGCAGCGGGCTGCCTTTCGCAGCAGGGGGTGCCGATAAGGCTTGGGCCTCCCTGCGCTGCAGATTCCAGTCCCCAGCTGCCTAGCTGTAGCTGCATGGACATAGAAATCGTGCAAAGCCCCACACATCTTTTTTTTTTATTATTTCATGAAATTCATGAAACAATAAAAAATAAGGGCTTCCTGATATATCTGTGTTCAGGCAGGTACAAATAGTCAGCTGGGGGTTGGGGGCAGCCCGTTGCTGCCTGCTGTATCCGGCTGGCATACAAAAAGACGGCGAAGCCCACGTCAAAATTTTTCTGAAAAATCCATTAAATAATCCTATAAAAAGGGACTGCATCTTTATTAACCCATCGACCAAGAGGCATCGACGGGCTACAACCAACCCCCAGGTGCCTATTTCTACCTGGCCGGACACAACAATATAGGGGAGCCCCTTTTTTTTATTATTTCATGAATTTCATGAAATAATACAAAAAAAAAAATGTGTGGGGCTCCGTGTTATTTCTATGTCCAGCCAAGTACAGCTAGGCAGATGGGGGCTGGAATCCGCAGCGCAGAGAGGCCCAAGCTTTCTGAGCACCCCTCGCTGCGAATGGCAGCCCACATCCGCCCCAGAAAATGGCGCGTTCATTGAAGCACCATGTTCTGGCGCTGAACCCAACTCTTCCAGGGCCCTGGTGCGGTGGCTCACTGGGTAATAAAGGGGTTAGGGCCAGCTTTGTATTATCAGCTGGCCCTAAGCCCGAAATTCATGGCGGTCACTCCAATAGTAGACATTACCGCCATGACTTTCTAGTAAATTATGTAAAAAAAAAACACAACACAGAGAAATTTTTTTTATTATTAGAAATAAAACAAAAAAGACATTTACTGACTCCATCTTTATTATAAAAAATCCTCTTCTGTCCGACGTAGTCCATAAACGCAATCTCAGCACTGCTCCATCGCTCTGCATAGACACACATGTCTATGCAGAACAAGAGCAGTCTGAGAAATGACTACAACAGTCAGGGTTCACCTCAGGTCATAGCTCAGGCTATTACTGTGGGTGAACGCTGCTGTCACAGCCATACTGCTGCTACCGCCGGAGATTGCCGAGCGCCGGCAGAGCAGTGAATAAACCGGAAATTCATGGCGGTCATGTCTACTATTGGCATGACCGCCATGAATTTCGAGCTTAGGGCCAGTTGATAATACAAGCTGGCCCTAACCCCTTTATTACCCAGTGAGCCACCGCACCAGGGCCCTGGAAGAGTTGGGTTCAGCGCCAGAATAAGGCTAGGGATGGGCGAATCTACTCGTTACTACTCGGTACTCGCCGAGTAGTAAGGGATTCGCCCGACTCGTTATTGTGCGAGTAATCGCAGGGATTACTCGCACAGTAACGAGTCTGGTCCCCCCCCCCATCCTAAGTTAGGACTGGGCTGGGGGAGCGAGCAGGGAGCGAAGGAAGGGAGGGGGGACAAATTCTCCTTACTTCTCTTCCGGCTGTCTGCTCTCTGCTGGGCTCCGGGTCCTGCGGGCTGCCGCAGCTCCGGGGTCCTAGAGCCCGCCTGCTCTCCCTGTGTACGGACATCTATGTCTGTACACAGAGATGTAGCAGTGCTGAGATTGTTCTCAGTCTGCTCACTCCCTGTGCATAGACATCTATATCTATGCACAGGGATGTAGCAGAGAGGACATCGCGTTTTGGACTACGTCGGACGGAAGAGGATTTTTTTAATTAAAGATGGAGTCCCTAATGTTTTTTTTTTTTTTATTTCTAATAAAAAATTTGTTCTCTGTGCTGTGTTTTTTTTAAAACAATTTAATAGAAATTCATGGCGGTCATGTCTAATATTGGCGTGACCTTCATAAATTTCGGGCTTAGGGCAAGCTGATAATACAAATTTGACGTGGGCTTCGCCATATTTCTGTAACCAGCCGAATCCAGCAGGCAGCGACGGGCTGCCCCCAACCCCCAGGTGCCTATATGTACCTGGCCAGACACAAGAATATAGGGGAGCCCTTTTTTTTAATTATTTCATGAATCTCATGAAATAATTTAAAAAAAATGCGTGGGGCTCCGCGCAATTTCTATGTCTAGCCAGGTACAGCTAAGCAGCTGGGGGCTGGAATTCGCAGCGCAGGGAGGCCCAAGCTCTCTGGGCACCCCCCGCTGCAAATTGCAGCCCGCTGCCGCCCTAGAAGATGGCGTGTTCATTGAAGCGCCATCTTCTGGTGCTGAACCCCGCTCTTCCAGTGGCCCTGGTGCGGTGGCTCACTGGGTAATAAAGAGGTTAGGGCCAACTTTGTATTATCAGCTGGCCCTAAGCCCGAAATTTATGGCGGTCACGCCAATATTAGACATGACCGCCATGAATTTCTATTAAATTGTTTTAAAAAAAACACAACACAGAGAAAGAATTTTTTATTAGAAATAAAAAAAAAAAGCCATTAGGGACTCCATCTTTAATTTAAAAAATCCTCTTCCGCCCGACGTAGTCCAAAACACAATCTCAGCCCTGCTACATCCCTGTCTGTGCTTAGACAGACAGGGATGTAGCAAAGCTGAGAACTGACTAAACAGTCAGGGTTCAGCTCAGGTCATTATGACCTGAGCTGAACTCTGCTGTCAGCCAGACTCGCTCTGCTCAGGAGATTCCCGAGCAGTGACAGAAGTTAATTTATTCACTGCTTCTGTCAGTGTTCGGGAATCTCCGTAAAAAGCAGCAGAGACTCGGGGAGCGAGTCTGCAGCCGGCGCCGGCGGAGGCAGCGTGTCAGTATTCCAGGTTTTCCGGCTTGCCGTGTGACCATTTTGCCCTCAGTCAGCATGGAGATCATTGTTTTGTTTTGCCCTTCTTCCTGTCTCGTTTACATAAAGACCTGGCTCAGCTGTGCATTCATTGCTTGAGTATACTGGTTCCTGGTTTGCTCTTGCTCAGCTGTTCTCCTGGATTCACTCACTTCTCTGGAGCTCTGTGTGATCTCGGTTCACCTTACAGCTTCCTGCATCGTGCTTCTGGTGCCGCTGCTTCTACCTTCGGGTTCAGACGTTCAAGTGTGTAAGCAACTACCCGGTCATTACCCTATGTACTGTGTGCTTTTGGAACTTGTGTTTCTTTATCTCTTTGGAACTTTGTTTGAACTTGTTACCCGGTCATCCGGGTGTGGGGACCTTTTACCACGGACTATCTCTTCCGGTTGTTCCAGTACCAGGACCCGTGCTACGGACTATATGCATCCGGATTTGCTTGCTTCGGACTATTGGTTTTTCGGACTGTTTCCTTAAAGGACTGTGCACTACGATGCATATATATATATTGGGGTCGTGTTATGTTGTGTGCTTTGGCTGTGTACTGCATTCACATTGTTTTGCTGTGTATATATAAATACCTTGCACCTAAGAACCCGTCTCTGCTCTTCATTGCCCTTAAGCGATCAGACTCCTCAAACCCTATACAATAGTATTACACAGCGGTAAGTAGCTGGCTTTAAAAGAATAACATGGGGATTTGCAGGTTTTTCCTCTGCTGCCAGACCCTTATAGGGTCCGGCAGCAGAGGAATCGCTGCAATACTCGCCTCCCCATTAATTAACATTGGACTCGCTAGACTCGCAACGAGTAGCGAGTCCTGGACTCAGACTCGTCGGAGTCTAGCGATTCCGAGTAGTTTAGGATTCGCCCATCATTAAATAAGGCGCTTCAATGAACGCGCCATTTTCTGGGGCGGCTGTGGGCTTCCATTCACAGCGGGGGGTGCCCAGAAAGCTTGGGCCTCCTTGCGCTGTAGATTCCAGCCCCCAGCTGCCTAGCTGTACCTGACTGGAAATAGAAATAGCGTGGAGCCCCACACATTTTTTTTTTATTATTTCATGAAATTCATGAAATAATAAAAAAAAAAGGGGCTCCCCTATATTGTTGTGTCCGGTCAGGTAGAAATAGGCCCCTGGGGGTTGGTGGCAGTAATGGAAAGTTCCAAGGCTGAGCACTAGGTGCAATCTGTGTCATCTTTCCTTACTCTTTTCTAAGTATAGCATCCCTTTAAGAGATGATTTACAGTCTCGATGTATGGTGCAGCATCTATACAAGAGTTTATTATTTCACATTGTATACAGTTTACATTCACTGTGACGATATTGTGTTTATTACTCAATGATAGGAGATAATTTGTGGTTTAATCCCTTTGCTTCCTGATCCACAGCTCTGAATTCATTTCCCAAATCCCATCATTTATGAAGCAATATGCAATGACTTATATAAGTAAGGTATTGATCTGCCGGGGCACTCCACAGGTTAGCGTGATGGCTAATACTGTTTATCGCTGCTTTTCTATGGTAAGGCACGTAATGTCTCATTCTTATAAATAATTCATATAGAGTTTCTCTGATGCTTCGCAGACTCCTTTTAAGACATTACATCAAATTTGGTCATTACTTACAGAAGACATGCTGGTTTGCCAAGGCAAAGGGCACTAAATCAAGGTCAACATTAAAATAGAAGCAGGAACAATAAAGGTGCAAACATGGACCTGAATGCAATATCTATTATCACACAATGTATGTGAATGACTTAGTAATGTCTTATAACACACAGCTAATAAAAAGATCAAGCCACTAGAGCCAGCCATACACATGGTGTCAGCCTAACGATGCTTTGGACGATCATTCAACCAACTGCTGTCTCAGCTGACTCACATACAGGACACAGAGCGCTCCTGTGCTTTCTATGAGAAAGCCGCCAACTGGCATCTTTGCTAGAGGCTTATCTGTTGCACCCGTGCGGGGGACTGCCACAGGACCCACCAGTGCAGGGAGGGATGTACACCTTGGCACACACAGCACACAACACCTTCCACCCAGATCTGGAGGGGGAGCTCCACCGGCTGCCCTTAGGCCAGAACCCCTATAAAGATCCAGGCCTGAGGGGAGGAGTCAGTTATTGTGCACTTGGCAGTGAAGAAAGCAGTTAGTGAAGGAGCTGGTTGCTGGGTCCAAGCCAGGCCCAGAATCAGGAAAGCTGACCCAGCTGTGCAGCGCCCTAGGGATAGGGTCTCGGAGGCCAGTTGGAGAAGTAGGAAGAAGGGAACAGATCTGAGAACCCTTTAGCCACCTGGACACCGGAGTCTGAAGCTACTATTCATCTACAGTGTAGCAGCAAAAGCCCAGACAGACCAGGAGGATCTACTCCCCCTATAGTAAAGAATAGAATACTCTAAACCTGACCAAGAATAGGACCAGGGACCTAATCAGAGAATAGGGATCCCACAGAAAGGTCCTCATTGTCGGTTGTGGAACAGCACCCTGAGAGGGAGAAAGAGCGGCAGGTTCAACGACAGGCAGAGCATATCCCAAACACTACACACACTAATAGAGGAGGCTTCACAACTCTCCAAGGTGAACGTCTCAAGCTGCACCGACATCTGGTTAACCTCGTGGACCGTACCTGTTACCAGACATCAGTAAAAGGTACCGAAACAAAGGCAATTGAGTGTGTGTGCCTGATTCCCCGCCTGCAGCATTTGTGGCACCCCTGCGGGGGATTGCCACAGGATCCACCGGTGCAAGGAGGAAGTTACACCTTTGTTCGCACAGCACACCACACCTTCCACCCCAGACCTAAAGGGGGAGCTCTACTGGCTGCCTTAATCCAGTTCCCCTTTAAAACATCCAGGCCTGAGGGGGGAGTTAGTTAGTCCCAGGAGTGAGTCTGAGGAGAGAGTCGGAGGAGTGAGGAGCTGGTCGCTGGCAAGGAACCAGGCCCAGGACCAGGGACCACTGACCGCTGTGTTGCACCCTAGGGAAAGGGCCAGAGGCCAGTGGAGGAAGCAGGGAATCAAGAAAGGGAACCAATTAAGATAGCCCTATAGTACACCCGGACACCGGAGTCCGACGCTGCCAGCATTTATTGTAACAGTAAAAACCGAGAAGAATCAGGAGGAGTTCAACCCTGAAGAAAGCACAGTAAGAGACGCTAAAACTGACCAAGTACAGGACCAGGGGTCATAGGAGAAACAGAGACCCCACAGAAGGACCTCATAGTCAGTTTAGAGCAAAGCCCTGAGAGGGAAAAGGAGCAGTGGGCTCGAGCACAGGCAGGACACATCCCAAATGACAGAGCACAGAGACAGAGGAGGCCTCACAACTTTCTAAAGTGGAAGTCCCAAGTTGCACCGGGTACCTGGTTATTTCTCTGGACTGTACCTGTTACCTTGTCACCATTAAAAGGTACGAAACAACTATGTGTGTGTGTGTGCCTGCTTATCCGCCGCAATTCACCGCCTTGTCTGCAGAGACGCGACTACTACTTCCCCTCATCCATCCCCGCTGCCCTGAGGTAAAGCTCCACCTGTGGGGAGCTGTACCACACTCTGCTGCACCCACCATCACCTCAGCGGCCAGCTGCAGCGCTGGTATACCCGTTACCAGGTACCATAGGTGGCGTCACGTTACCAATTCCCTTATCCACCCCCCCCCACCATTCCCCGCCATTGAGCGTCCAGGGCATGGGACCGGGGATTGACCAGCCATGATTACCCATCAAAGCCACCATCAGCCCCGGTACCACCTACCCTGTCGACCGCCTCAAATCCACAGCAGAACCACTACTACTACTCCCCTAGCCCTATTAACAGGTACCACAGGAGGCATCATGTTATCTTCCCCCATCATCGTCACCCCCATCCCTGCCACTGAGGGTCCAGGGCACAGAATCGGGAACCGACCAGCCGTGATCCCCCACCGAAGTAACCCCTGTCCCGGTATCTGAGTATCCCCTACCCTGTCGACCGGATCATATCTCCTGGAGAACAACGGCATTGGCACTCTGAAAGTGAATATTTCAGCAAATGATCTGTCGACTGCTGTCTGACTAATCCACCTGTATCTCCGCTACTGCCTTAACTGACTTCCCATTGCCAAAATACTACAGTTCAAAACCATAACCATGACATACAAATCATCCACAACCAGTCTCCTACAAACATCTGTGACATTGTCTCCTGGTCCTTACCTACACGCAACCTCTGATCCTCTCAAGATCTCCTTCTCTACTCCTCCCTTATCACCACTTCCCAAAATCACATACAACATTTCTCCTGTGTATCCCCCTACTCACACTCCCCAACTGTGGAAACCTTGAAAAGAAACCTGAAGATCCACCTCTTTCAACAAGCCTACAAACTGCAGTGACCCTCAGTCCACCAAACCACTGCACAACCAGCCCTACCCCCACATAGTGTATCCTCACCCATCCCTTGTAGACTGTGAGCCCTCGAGGGCAGGGTCCTCTCGCCTCACCTACTGTACCCTCACCCATCCCTTGTAGACTGTGAGCCCTCGCAGGCAGAGTCCTCTGTCCTCACCTACTGTATCCTCACCCATCCCTTGTAGACTGTGAGCCCTCGTGAGCAAGGTCTTCTCTCTTCCTGTACCTGTGTATGCATTGTATTGTTCATGATTATTGTATCTGTCTATCTATGCCCCTTTTTCACATGTAAAGCACCATGAAATAAATGGAGCTATAAAAATAAATAATAATACACATTGGAGCAATGTTCACCAAATAACGTTCTCAGGAGCCACCAACAGTGCATAATTTCCTTAATATTGCAGAAATGATAATTTAACACCTACACAGATAACTATAACACCTGTGCAAAGTCATGGCTCAAAGGAGGATTCTGTGCAGATGTCAATGGCGTCCTGACATCACAAAGTGTGGCTTGACATCTCTCGTACACCTGCGCTGGACCAACTCAGGTGCCATGATACCTGAAAATCCAGGACAGTGCAAGAGACCAAAGATTCCATATGAGTGATGGGGGATCAGAGAATATGGTGAGGACCGTGAAGGTGGCGGTAAGCAGCAAATGGGCCAGAGGGATTAGCGCTAAGATGAGTAGGAGAAGGAATTTTTTTTACTTTTTTAAACTTTTGATGGTCCATTTTTGGTCAAAATAATTGTGGCCATTGGTTGCCATGGTAATGCATCTGCGCGGAAGCAATTTATAAAAAAATCCAGATTCATGTGGATAAGGTGTCCTTCATCTTCCACACAATCACTCCTATTGCATTCCTGTGTACCGGAACTTCTCTTTGCCCTGCTGAGAGGAGAGCAAAGTATTGTAGTGCGTATGTGTGGGTATTCATTGACCTTTTCCCATGCGTGCACATTACTTTGCCCTGTCTTTAGCAGGGCAGAGAGAAGAGCGCATACAGAGGGGAGCAATGGGACAGATAGTGTGGATGATGTAGGGTGCATCATTCACACAGAGCAGGGAAGGAGGATGGTGAACGCAGAGAGAAGGAACCAGATCAAGACCAGCGACGTCCATCAGACCGGACGTTCCCCCTATGCTGATCCGGAGGGAAGGAGAAAGAGGGTCTTAAGGAGATCCTGAAAGAGGGTGCCCGACGTGCGGAGTCCGGGCCCTAGAGAGAAAGGAGGAACCCCAGCATGGAGCAACCATACTTCATTAGATTCTCCAGTCCACCACAGGCCCGGGAACCCCAGCGTGGAGCGACCATACTCCAGGAGATTCTCCAGTCCTCGGGGCCCAGGAATGCCGGGCCCGAGGATCTGACCAAAGTCTATCTTTGCAGTCGGCAACTGGCTGCTGTGGTTTGTCTACTAGCTGTAGCACCCTGCCAGACGGAGCGGTCTGCCTGCTTCCTCACCACGAGGGAGGGGACTCCCAATACTACCTACACGGAGCCATTGAGTATAGACTCTTCCTAGGTGGGGAACAAAGGACACGGTTCGTCAACTTTGGTACACCACAGGTTCCACCATACCACCTGAGATCTACTTGTAGCCACCCATAGAGCTACCTGTTACTCTAACATCTGATGCTGAACTGTGAACTTTGCATTTACTACTGAGTGTTTACAGTAAAGTACCCGGGAGAAAGTGACTATGCCTCTGCGTGGTTATCTCCTTCAACCTGTTTGTTTTCAGGAACGCTGCCCCGGAGGACCAGCTCCACTTGTAGGGAGCTTTCCCATCTCAGCCGCATTACCATCAGCCTCAGGAGGACTGCGGTGGCACTGGTGACCCATCACCAGGTACTACAGGTGGTGTCACATGACAAACTCTTATCCGCTGTACATATTCCCCTTTTTGAAGTGTCACACAGGTTACAGGCTCAGGCACTGCCACCCATGACATCCCTGCAAAAGCACCCACTGGGCCTGATACCCGAGTACCCAAGGGCCTGGGGCTTGACAACTGCACCCATAAATGAATGTGCGGTTATCCCTGTTACAGTGGAATGCAGGGTTTGTAGGAGGCTCCAATCCCAGCACTCCCACACACCCACCTAAAAAAATGGTTTGGGCCCATACCCTAGGGGGAAAGTTAGGGGAGGGAGGTAAAAAAACAGGGAACTCTAGTTTTGACTCGAGGAAATACGGAGCACGGGAGCCCTGAGAGAGAGAAGGGGAATCCGAGAGAGGGGGCCTGGAGAGAGATAACAGGCAGCCCAGACTGAAGGAGGGGACCACCCAGATTGGAGCGTCCATAGTCCAGGAGGGAACCCTGGTCCTTTTACCAGAGTGCAAGTTCCAAAGATGCGGAACAGGGAGCTCAGTCCCTGAGCCGTAACACCGGAGGTCGCGGGTCCATCTACCGGCTCTGACACCCTGTCAGAAAGGAAACCAGTCACACCAGGATAGCACACCGGGGTCGAGATCCAGTGCAGAAGAGAGGAGAGCGGGAAGCTGGGATACTCAGAGAGCACTCCACTTGGGCCTAGTATTAAGGGGCTTTTCCCGGACAGGCAGTAGCAGCAGAACACGGGTTAGAGACAAGGAAGGCATACCACTGGAGACTCCAAGAGACTCTGCAGCCCACTGTGACTACCTGGCCGGCTACCTTTACCTAACGACTGTTGACCTCTGTGAACTGTACCACCATCAGCATTGTTTCAGTAAAGTACCCAGGTAGAGTGATAGAGAGTGTCCGTGTGCTTATTGATTGGAGCACTGCAACTGGTTTATTTCCATCATCAGCACTTCCATCACTACAGATACATCCCTGCCCCGGAGGGCCAGCTCAACCTGCAGGAAACTGTACCATCTCGGCTGCTGTACCATTGTCCTCCGAAGGTCTGTAGCGGCGCTGGTGCTTAATCACCAGAATTTGCGGGTGGTGTCAGTATAAACTTATAAACTTTTATTCCCATTTCAACTACGCCTTTTTAGTTGACCACCAGGGCCACAGGTCTGGGCAGGCCACCAGTGACATCCCTACCGAAGTAGAGGGCCCAGATACCCAAGTCCCCATACGCTGGGCTAGTCATTTACAGTTTAAGGCCTTACTGGTGGTGGCCCCAACTTGTGTGGGAAAAACCTGGTGACAGGTTCCCTTTAATGTGACAACAATCTCAGATGTGCTTATTTCAGATACGGTATATCTTCCAGTGCCATTTAAGGAGGATAGGGTTATGTGCACATCTGCACTGTCAGAGATGAGTCTTGACATATAGTCTTTAATATTGGTATTGGTATATGAATTTTACTGGGTTTACTTAAAAATTAGCTTTTCAAGTTCTCACTATTTGAAGCACCTTGTCACATTTTGAGTCACGTCTATGTGCAATGACATTACAAAAATTGTCAAAATGCTCATAATAACAGAAATGTAGACAAGGTAACATTTCGAGTGCTCCTGAGGCGGCTTTGCCAGGAGCTTTGTTGTTCTTGCAGCATTGGCTTGCACATTATACTGTTAAGCATAGATAGCAGTTGGCTTCACAATGGAGCGTGCCCACAGAATGAGCAGGTCACTTCTTATCACTGCTCCTGGGTTACCGAACCCTGAAGCATTTCAAAAAGTGAAATAAGACTGAACATGTGCACAGCAATGCTGCATAGCTCCCAATAGTCTCAGATGGAGTGGTTTGGTTTCTGAGGGCAGTCTGACTGTCCCGGAACGTCTTGTCTTTGTTATGACTTTCTACCACTGACTCTCTCAGTGCTTTGTCTTCTCTCCGGTGTCTTCATTGCTCTGTGGCTACTCCTCGTCGGAGGCCAGCATCTCTGCTCTGCACACTTACACTAATTAACTAAATAATTATCTTCTTTTCTTGTGATCTGATCTACCTGGGTATCGAACTTACAACATGTATTGCCTGTTGAACATCTAATGCTGGGTTGTGTTTGCCTTCATTTGTGTTTCTATGCATTTTTACAGCTAAAAACGCATGCGTTTTTGGCCCCATAGGGTTTAATGGAAACGCATTTTGCTAACACAGCCCAAAATGTTGCAGAACACATTTTGGGCTGCATTTGCAAAAACACATGCGTTTTTGCGTTTGCAGAAAATGACATGCATTTTTGCATGCATTTCCATGAAACCCTATGGGGCCAAAAACGCACACGTTTTTAGCGATAAAAATGCATAGAAACACAAATGAAGGCAAACGCAACCCAGCATTAGATGTGAAAAGGGCCTAAGATAGCAGGCAGTAGCTAAATATATGAACCACAGTGCTGACAAGATGGGGAGAGTTTTCTATACTTGAATCTATAGGGCAGGCTTTGAACCATGAGCAGATTATACAAATACATAGAGATACATTGTATTTATCAGTGTATTTCTATGTCTCTTTATTCTGGAAAAGAAATAAAAGCCATATTTGTTTCTTCCTATAAAATTACTAAAAAAAATTAAAACAATTTTACTAAAGTCACTTTAATGTGCTTTATTAAAAAAAATAAGAAACACAAATTAGCAAATAACATGAATATATTTGGTATCCCTGTAATTGTAATAACTCACAATATAGTGATCAGACTATTAATAGGAATTGGTCAATGGCGTAAAATATTTGGCATGATGGATTAGGTTTTTCCATTAAATACATAAAAATTAATAAAAATGTAATGCTGAGGACGTGTTCATAATAGTGCATATGCTGCATATTTCCTACTGCTTATTTCTGAAGGTGTCCGCACCACACAACTCAGGAACAGTCTTCCCTTATGCATGCTTGTTGCCTAGTTAATGCATTTTAATACATTTTTCTATCTTATTTGATGTATTGTGGTGCAGATTTAAGGTGTTTTTAATTTTTTTTAATTTTATACAAATGCTTTGATTCTGCACTTAAAATGCAACAGTTTTTTTTACATGCATTTTCTTTTCCAGTCTGACAATTTGTAGTTGTGTTATATTAGGTAAGCACCGCCACCTAGTGACAACTTTCTGTAGTGCAATAAGGTAAAAAATGTTTGTACCATGTTAGCCAGTATATCGATTGAAAAATATTAGAATCTAAGAGTCCTAAGTGGTTGATACCTTTTAATGGCTAACTGAAAAGATGGTAAGGACAAGCAAGCTTTCGGGACACTGTGGCCCTTTCATCAGGCTGGTAATTACACAAATTCTGAAGACACATACATACAGCGCCTACAAGTAGTATTCAACCCCCTGCAGATTTAGGTGGTTTCATAAGATGCAAATAAGTTAGAGCCTTCAAACTGCAAACGAGAGTAGGATTTATTAACAGAAGCATAAATCTTACAAACCAAAAAGTTATGTTGCTCAGTTGAGCATAAAAGTGTGGGTCAATTATTATTCAACCCCTCAAACCACCAGCATTCTGTTTGGTCCCCCTAAAGTATTAAGAAGTAGTTCAGGCACAAAGAACAATGAGCTTCACATGTGTGGATTAATTATCTCTTTTGCCAGCCTTTTCTGACTATTTAAGACCCTCCCCAAACTTGTGAACAGCACTCATACATGGTCAACATGGGAAAGACAAAGGAGCATTCCAAGGCCATCACAGACAAGATCGTGGAGGGTCACAAGGCTGGCAAGGGGTACAAAACCCTTTCCAAGGAGTTGGGCCTACCTGTCTCCACTGTTGGGAGCATCATCCGGAAGTGGAAGGCTTATAGAACTACTGTTAGCCTTCCACGGCCTGGACAGCCTTTGAAAGTTTCCTCCCGTGCCGAGGCCAGGCTTGTCCGAAGAGTCAAGGCTAACCCAAGGACAACAAGGAAGGAGCTCCGGGAAGATCTCATGGCAGTGGGGACATTGGTTTCAGTCAATACCATAAGTAACGTACTCCACCGCAATGGTCTCCGTTCCAGACGAGCCCGTAAGGTACCTTTACTTTCAAAGCGTCATGTCAAGGCTCGTCTACAGTTTGCTCATGATCACTTGGAGGACTCTGAGACAGACTGGTTCAAGGTTCTATGGTCTGATGAGACCAAGATCGAGATCTTTGGTGCCAACCACACACGTGACGTTTGGAGACTGGATGGCACTGCATACGACCCCAAGAATACCATCCTTACAGTCAAGCATGGTGGTGGCAGCATCATGCTGTGGGGCTGTTTCTCAGCCAAGGGGCCTGGCCATCTGGTCCGCATCCATGGGAAGATGGATAGCACGGCCTACCTGGAGATTTTGGCCAAGAACCTCCGCTCCTTCATCAAGGATCTTAAGATGGGTCGTAATTTCATCTTCCAACAAGACAACGACCCAAAGCACACAGCCAAGAAAACCAAGGCCTGGTTCATGAGGGAAAAAATCAAGGTGTTGGAGTGGCCTAGTCAGTCTCCTGACCTTAACCCAATTGAAAACTTGTGGAAGGAGCTCAAGATTAAAGTCCCCATGAGACACCCAAAGAACCTAGATAACTTGGAGAAGATCTGCATGGAGGAGTGGGCCAAGATAACTCCAGAGACCTGTGCCGGCCTGATCAGGTCTTATAAAAGACGATTATTAGCTGTAATTGCAAACAAGGGTTATTCCACAAAATATTAAACCTAGGGGTTGAATAATAATTGACCCACACTTTTATGTTTAAAATTTATAAAAATTCAACTAAGCAACATAACTTTTTGGTTTGTAAGATTTATGCTTCTGTTAATAAATCCTACTCTCGTTTGCAGTTTGAAGGCTCTAACTTATTTGCATCTTATCAAACCACCTAAATCTGCAGGGGGTTGAATACTACTTGTAGGCGCTGTATATACATAAGCAAATGAAACAAAAAAAAACAAACAACCGTCTTAGGGGCCTTTCACACTTGCGTTTTTTTCCTGATTTGGAAGATCAGGCAAAACTGGATTCTTACAGTATTTTGCCCATTCACTTTAATTTTGTCAGGTAGAATCTTGTTGCTTCATGTTTTCTCCTGAACTGAAATCATTAAAGAGAATGGGCAAAAATATGAATCCTGTAAGAATCAGGTGTTTTCCTGATTTTCCAAATGAGGAAAAAAACGCAAGTGTGAAAGGCCCCTAAGATGTTATAGTAAATGCGACAGGTGACGTAAAACAGAGTCAGGCTGGGGAGGGAAAAATGGGCTGGGGAATTGAAACTAAAAGTCTAAGATAAGCAGAACAAATTGAATAATGGTTATATGGTAGTGGTCTGTGGAGAACTGAAATTACTTAAATGAGTTGAGGAAAGCAATAAAAGGAAGCAAGGGTGTTCATTTAAGAAGTGTCAAAAGTTCATTGTACTCAAAATGGAGTCTGTTGGAAGATGTGATATCTCCTAATGCCCTTTCAATTTATATAAAAAAGCATGAATCTGTGATGTCCCCAAGTGCCCATTCATCTATATACATAATCACCAGTTTTGCGCTTCCGGCCACTGTGCCGCTATCACGCACTGGCCGGAAGCGCAAAACCCCTGCCGCCGGACACCACCTAACCCCACCAATGCCCGCTGCCCCCCAGCCCCATGTTCACGCTCCCCGCCGCCAGGGTCTCACTGTCCATTGGACAGTGTCAGCCCTGAGACCCCAGCGGCAACAGCCAGGGGGAGCGGCTTTACAAAAGGGGCCGGCGCCAGCATCAACGCCCGACTTCCTCATTGTAGGCTGCAGGGGTGGCGGGGCTGCAGCCTGCTATCACCTCCCCCCCCCCGCGCCTCAACTAACGCACCAGCCGCCTCTATCATCTGCTCCACAGCCGCCTCTATCATCTGCTCCACAGCCGCCTCTATCATCTGCTCCACAGTCGCCTTTATCATCTGCTCCACAGCCCCCTCTATCATCTGCTCCACAGCCCCCTCTATCATCTGCTCCCTGCTCAGCCCCCTGTATACTCTGCTCCCCGCACAGCCCCCTGTATACTCTGCTCCCTGCACAGCCCCCTGTATACTCTGCTCCCCCACAGCCCCCTGTATACTCTGCTCCCCCCACAGCCCCCTGTATACTCTGCTCCCCCCACAGCCCCCTGTATACTCTGCTTCCCGCACAGCCCCCTGTATACTCTGCTCCCCGCACAGCCCCCTGTATACTCTGCTCCCCGCACAGCCGTCTGTATACTCTGCTCCCCGCACAGCCGTCTGTATACACAGCCACCTGTTTACTCTGCTCCCCCCACAGCCACCTGTATACACAGCCGCCTGTATACTCTCCTCCCGCACAGCCGCCTGCATACTCTGCTCCCCGCACAGCTGCCTGTATACTCTGCTCCCCGCACAGCCGCCTGTATACTCTGCTCCCCGCACAGCCGCCTGTATACTCTGCTCCCCGCACAGCCCCCTGTATACTCTGCTCCCCGCACCGCCGTACAGCCGCCTGTCTACTCTGCTCCCCGCACAGCCGCCTGTATACTCTGCTCCCTGCACAGCCGCCTGTATACTCTGCTCCCCGCACAGCCCCCTGTATACTCCGCTCCCCGCACAGCCGTACAGCTGCCTGTCTACTCTGCTCCACGCACAGCCGCCTGCATACTCTGCTCCCCGCACAGCCGCCTGTATACTCTGCTCCCTGCACAGCCGTACAGCCACCTGTACACTCTGCTCGCCGCACACCCGCCTGTATACTCTGCTCCTCGCACAGCCGCCTGTATACTCTGCTCCCTGCACATCCGCCTGTATACACAGCCGCCTGTATACTCTGCTCCCCGCACAGCTGTACAGCCACCTGTATACTCTGCTCGCCGCACACCCGCCTGTATACTCTGCTCCTTGCACAGCCGCCTGTATACTCTGCTCCCTGCACAGCCGCCTGTATACTCTGCTCCCCGCACATCCGCCTGTATACACAGCCGCCTGTATACTCTGCTCCCCGCACAGCTGTACAGCCACCTGTATACCCTGCCCCCTGCACACCCGCCTGTATACTCTGCTCCCCGCACAGCCGGCTGTATACTCTGCTCCCCGCACAGCCGCCTCTATACTCTGCTCCCCGCACAACCGCCTGTATACTCTGCTCCCCACAGAGCCACCTGTATACTCTGCTCCCCACAGAGCCCCCTGTATACTCTGCTACCCACTGACCCGCCTGTATACACACAATTCATTTCACCGCGCTCTCGATGCAATTGCAGCGGGCCTTTTTACTAGTGTTATATAAAAAGCCTTTAATCCATGTGATACATTTAATCCTGTTTTGAATGTGTCAAAGTTCATTATCAATTTGTATTCCCAAATTCTTCTCTTCAGAAGTCTTCAGAATTTGTGTCATTATAGCCTGATGAAGGGGCCATAGAGTCTGTAAAGCTTGCTATGCTTACCATCTTTTCAGTTAGCTATTAAATGATTCAACCACTGAGGACTCTCAGATTCTAATAATTTTGTAGTGCAATAATAATTCTCCAGTTCAGATTTTATTTTTTTACATGGATTTTTTTCATAAGAAAAGTCAGAAAAATCTTAAGCAATTTATGGAGCTTTTTAATGATGTTTTTGATGCTGTATGTGTACAGTGACATTTTTTCCTTCTTTCATAGTTCCTTTATATACAGCATATTTTCAGATAGAGACCCTTATTGAATTAACGCATTGCTTCTTTTTCTATTCTAGAAAGACATAGCAAAATCATAGCACCATGTGCGCTATAGATGTGCTTTGCAATTGAAATCAATAGGAAGCCTTTGATAAATTTTAAAGGGGAACTCCAGGTAGATTATTTTTTTTGTTCTGTCCCTGCCCTCCGACATGATGAAGCAGAGCTGGGCACTACAGTTCTAGGATCTATAGATCACTTATAACTCGATAAAATCATATCTGCTCTTCATCTCTCACCCCTCCACCAGGGGACAGAGAATTCCAATGTGAACTTGGACAGTCACCCGGATTGCTGCAAAAGACCAAGGTTAATGGAACTTTATGGACAGTATGGACCATACGGTGAACTGCTTTTTCAATTTTTCTCCAGAACCCTTACCTTTTTTTCTTCTATTTTTATAGTCGTGAGGAAAATTTTTGTTAAAGTAACATTTAAGTCCTGCGCCTCCCGGAAGGGAAGAAAAGTATTCTTGTCATGTAAATATGTTGATGGTTTATTGCATACAAAAATGTTTTCATTTTGTGTAACATCCTGCCAGACTTAGCACGCGGGCGTGCTAACCTTTGCTCTGGGGGAGTGTGGCGCCTCTGCGGACCAGTAGCCACAGTAAGGTACTGCAGCTGGGACTGGGAAGTCAGCCACCCCACACCAACACCCAACACATCCCCCAATCCCTAGACCTAGTACTCCATGTCAGGCAGGGGATAGTAGGGGGAGCGAGGTGGTGGGTGGAAAGTTAGTGAGAGGAGAACCCGGTGAGGGGGGTGGAGACTAACACACAAAACCAGAGCACACAAGACAACAACAGGAAGTGAGAAGTAGGAGACAGGAGAGAAGAGAGCAGACCTGAAACGAGTGAGCAACACCAAGCTGGAGCCACCTGGGCCCGGCGGCCAATGCTACCACAGGTCCAAGACAGCAGACCAGAGCAGGACTGATGGGGTATAAGGTGTGTCTGGGCATACAGGTACACCGAGGGACTGGGTTGACAGCCAGGGTGCCGTTACTGTAGATGTGGTTGGACATTTTATGCCCCAGCCACAAATTAACCGGGGGGTGAGGGGACTTTATGCCCGGATCCCAACCTCCGGTGCAGTGTAAGATAGGTGGTCATATTAAGACTAGGTGAGCCCGTAGCAGGGCCGCCACGAAAGACCCAAGACTGCTGGCCAGTAACTAGCACCGAAATAGAGAAAAAGACCTGAAAGGTTTTGAACAGGGGTGGTGCAGACAAGCTAGCCCCAGCTGCAGTAAAACATTGGAACCGCCGAGCAACCAAAGTGCCTTTGTGAACTGTGACTGTATACCTGTAACAGTAAAAGCTGGTTAAACTGAGTTCTAGTGTGAAACTGACATTTGTACTTTGAGCGGTCCAGGAGACAGCATGCCGAGGAGAAGATGCTGAACTCCGCTGGGAACGGGAAAGGGTCAGCTGCTCTCAACTCATATACCGTCTCAACTCATATACCGGCTCTGGGGAAAAACCAGCCCTGCCCTTGGAGGGTTTTCACACCTACTGCCCACTACCATCATCCCCGGGACTGTGAGAGGCAGTGGTGGCCCATATTTGCCACAAACCACAGCAGCATCACAAACTACTTTTAAAAACTTTATTCCTCTTTTTCTTCTTTCCCTTTTTAATGCGACACCTGGGACAATGGCTGATTCCTTCATCGGCGAGCAGTTAAAAAGGGGAATTGGAAAAATGGAGGAGAATAATACAAAAATCAATAGGTACCGTGACGCCACCCGTGGAGTGTGGCTGGTATAGCCGCAGCTGCAGTTGTGTCCTCTGGGAATGATGGGAGTTGCAGCGAAAATGGTTCAGCTCTCCATGGGAAGTGGGTCCCCAGGGCAACGGAATAATTAGTTGTAGTGCCAGGCTCGTCAGGTTTGCAGGGTTCACAGCACAGTCAGGCAGTCTCCTGCTGCCGTTTTACATACTCAGTCTATCTCTCTTCAGGTGCAGTAATCACAGTCTCACACGACATTGAGCTTCAACCTGGTTTACTCGCTTTCTTGGCAGATGGTTAGTTTACAGACAGTACAGTGGTGGTTCCGGTGTAGTATAAGCAGTTTTGTGTTCCTTTCATGGGCCTTTCGGTCTGTCCGCACGCTAGCTACGATCCAGTGGCCATGGACTTTCAGTGGGCGACCTTCCAGGTCCCCTAACCCTAATATGGCAGCCTTCTTTTCACTGTGCCAGAGGTTGGGTGGTGTGACATAAAGACTCTGCACCCCGCCGGTGTTCAAGGTTGGAGCATAGATCACGGTAGCAGAGCCAGCACTCTGGTTCCAGTCCAGTCCCTCAGTGTCCCCGCTAATTCGAGCACACCTTGGACTCCTTCCTTCTCTCACCACAGTCTACAGCCCGGGACCCGGAAAAACCTCGTGGTGTCACAGGTCGCCAGGTCCGTGCCCTATCAGTCCTGTATGATGGTGTTTTCGCCTCTCCTTCTGACTGAACGTGACTCTCTGGATTCACTTGGCTGACTGGCTTTTTCTGAACTTGGTGTTGTCTCCTTTTGTTTCCTCTGCCACATAATCGCTGTCTATTCCCTGTTTAGTAACCAGCGAATCCTTGCAGCACACTGTGTGGGCGCTGGGAGGATTGATAAGTCTGCAGTCACATAGAGTGAGTGCAGAATGATCAGTTTAGACCGGACAAACCCATTTAAACACGTACAGCACAAAGATGGCACATGGATCCGTTCTTCCGGTAATAAATGGACATGTGAGCAGTCCTAGGTTATAACGGGTATGTGTGGTATCTGGGAAAGAACGGATTCCAAGCATAATGCAGACAGGGTCAGGTGAAGGAGCCCCCATTTTCTGCACAGATACCACATGTACCCATTATCATTTATGGGGATCTTCAGATTTCCATTTTTCCGGAAGCATAGATGACAAGGGCCATTAATCACATATGTGTATTATACAACCGTATGTAGGGGCCTACGATCTACTGACAAGTTTGTGAGCGGGGCTTGGGGGCTGCTGCATCAGGTCATACCATGAGTTTGGGGTGAATTTAGACATTATGGGCTCGTGCCCACCATCTATCACAAATATGATCCCTTTATACTGCAATCGAAAATTGTAAAAGAGATAAAAAATATTTTCTACAACTGTAGTAGTGTGTTTCATCTACCAAATTACCTTTAATTTTTACTCCCTGAAAAGATAAATAATAATATAATAATAGTAATAGTAATAATAATATTAATATAACAACATCCCATTCTCGGGTGTGTTAACTATATTAATTTACACATATTAACATACCCTAAGACAGCAAAGTGACAGGTTTTATGGACACCTGAGCTCTTAAAACACATCATGTCAGATACCTTAAAAATGCAAAGTATATTTCCCATGACTGATGTCATACAGCAGACAATGGGAATCAGGTGGAGTTCATCGCCATCTAGTGGTTTATTGTATACTCACAAGCTCTAAAAAACGACTAAAAACAGTCTTCTAACAGTCAAGTTGGCCTAATCTGAAATACCTTCATATGATGACTTTTGGGACATTTTTACGTTTTACAATTTAATAATGAATTAAGTCTTTAAAATGTAGAGGAAAGCTACTACTGTCAGGGTACCTTTACACGTCACAACATTGCATGCAATTTCACTTGCAACTTACTTGTTGCAGTGAAATCATGGACACAATGTCCCATTTGTACACGGCAACAAAATAGAACAATGAGTCCATGATTTCACTGCAACCAGTAAGTTGCAAGTGAAATTGCATGCAATGTTGCGATGTGTAAAGGTACCTAAGAGTGAACTTTATTTTATAAGTTTTCATTATATTTCAGTAATTAACGAAACAATGTTTCAGGAACTTTTTTGCTGTTAATGTATTGGAAAATACTGGTAAATCAAAGACACAACAATATTATATCATACTATATTGAACATGAAATCACATTGACACGTGTTCACAAACAAATAGTTTTCCTATTAGCGGAAATTGATCTGGGTCTACAAGGAATAACTAGAGTTCTTTTAATTATCTGAACCCTGTTCATTTCCCTGAATTTGATGGACATGTCTAAATGAATAATAAATGTGATAGAAATAATGCAAATACTCTGAATACATACTAAGTCTAAAGGCTTTGCTAATCAGGTTTATTATGAGTTTATATATCTCTTGTTCCACCTGTATGCAAGACATGCGCTATCACAGAGCCCCAATAGTCTGACCTTGAGAGTCACATCCGGCTCTCGTTCCCCTCTCAGTAGTGACACCCATAGCCCTCATTACCAGTATAATGACACCAAGAGCCCCCATTACCGATATAATGACACCCAGAGCCCTCATTACAGTATAATGTCACCCAGAGCCATCATTACTGGTATAATGACACCCAGAGCCTCCAACTAAGTTATGACACACAGAGCCCTCATTACCAGTATAATGACACCAGAGCCCCATTACCGATATAGTGACACCCAGAGCCCCATTACCAGTATAATGACACCCAGAGCCATCATTACGGTATAATGACACCCAGAGCCTCCACTACAGGTATAATGACACCCAGAGCCCTCATTACTGGTATAATGACACCCAGAGCCCCCATACCTTATTATGACACCCAGAGCCTCAATACAGTATAATGACACCCAGAGACCCCATTACAGTATAATGTCACCAGCCATCATTACCGGTATAATGACACCCAGAGCCCACTACAGTATAATGACACCAGAGCCCCCATTACTGGTATAATGACCATGCCCATTATCACACATGACACCAGAACCTCCATTAACTGTATATATACCCAGTAGCCCCCATTACTGGTATAATGACACCTAGAACCCCATTACCAGTACAATGACACCAGAGCCCCCTTACCAGTATAATGACACCTAGAACCAATTACCGTTTAATGACACCAAGAGCCCCCATGATCTGATATGACACCCAGGCCCCATTACTGTATAATGACACCTAGAACCCCTATTTACGGTATATTGACAGTCAAAGCTTTTCCACACAGATCACTCTAAGGTCTTATACCAAGATCCAGGGCTTCCTACTTTACCCCACTCAGTATATTTGCATTAAGTACTTCCATCATGCTGTCACATTCAGCTTCAGAGACCTCTTGTGACAGGTAGTACAAACCTGTCTCCAAATTACCATACATAATTTATCTCTAAATCCTCAATGCCAATATATGAGATTTACATCTGTACTTCTGTGTGGGTCTACTCATAAAAGTCATCATCTGGAGACCAGCTCTTCATAGCTGTATGCTAGACCATATGTGGTTCCCGAGGTCGGCGACCCCTTCCCTTTCAGATACTGCATTCTAGAGGAGAACACTTCCACAAGACAGTGCCTTATGGAGGGACAATAATGCAGAACGTAGAATGAGATTTATTTAAATTTTATATATAAGTATAATAAATATAAGTGGGTGAAGGTATGGATGGATAAACAGTATTTATAAAACCACATTGTGTACCAACTTGGCAAAAAAAATAAAAACAGCTACATGAGAAATTAATAAATGCTATCCAGCTCTTCTTTGCTCTCATGACCAAATGCAGATTCTCTATTAGTTCTCCTGGTCAGTGTCACAAGTGACCGACACGTCACCGCTGCAGCTAATCAGTGGCCACAATGGTCACAGGTGCAGACTACACTAGAACCACCATTCAGTGCAGGGTCAGGATGACAGTATATAGCACGTGACTGACGTGGACATGGATGTAATGACATATGTTGGCCAGGGGTCAAGAAAGATTGTCAGGACCACTGGAGGATCAGCACAGAATCATTATATAACACCAATATACTTCTACAACACTTCAGTGGAGATTACAATATGGTTGCATTGTGCAGAGTGATGTAAACAGTAGTACAATAGTTAAAGGCAGTGTTGAGCAAAGAAACAAGGGTCAATAAAATCTCTAAATGAGAAAACATTTCTCTTGACCAGAAATGGATCACAAATTGTGGATGTAGCAATTGTGAGGCAGTGATAAGGTGTAATATGCGAGAAGCACTATGTATCCCTCAGAATGTGTCCTGAGAGTGTGTTGTATTCACAGTTATTGCTGTGAGTGCAATGCAAAAAAAAGTGAGTGTGAACTGGGTCAAGTTAATTAACTCAGTCATTTAGAAACCTGATTGGGGTTTTTAGTTTTGGAGATCTCTGTATGATGGTAGTGGGATGTATCTCTCCCTCCAGCCCAAGTCTTGTAAGTGGCCATGGCTATGAATCCTATTTAAACCTGTAGCAAAGGATAGGATGTATCTCAGTCCAATCTAGGTTGCAGAGAAGCAGGTTCTGTGTGGGGCTAACACAGACAAGTACTAGAGACCTGAACAAGTGTCAGTCGGACATAGGAAGCAAGACCCTGCACCCAAGATTCCTACAGTGGTGCAGGAGTCAAATGGACACTGGAAGCAAGACCATGTCTGCACCTGAGGTTCCTACAGTGTGCTGACACAGGTGAGCGAACCGGCTGCAGTTCCATATGTCCAGGGCTGTTAAAGTGTGTATTGTATGAAGATAAAGACTGTTAGATTGAACTTTTTCCTGATTCACTGCCTCACGTTTCTGGCTATCAATAGCCACTGCCTCACACAATTCGTTGCACAGACTTAAAACTAGGTAGATTATAAAAAAGTTTAGGATACAGCCATCTACAGTGAATGTGCAGCACAAGAGAAGCACGGTCAGCATTTGATCAATTTTTTACCTCAGTATTTAAAAGCCAAAACCAGGAGTGGGTGATAAATACAGAAGTGGTGACTTGTTTCTATTAAGGTACCGTCACAAACCACTATATGGCTTCCATATCGCCGGCAAATTGACGTGAGCGCACACGTTTTGGGCACTTTTTTCAGATTGCTGTGGAGCTGTCTCACGTAGCTATCTAGCGTGCGATCTTCGGCGATCATGTGTTCCGGAAATCACCTGCAGAAGACCGGAAGCAATCTTCCCTTCACACATCGCAGTGTCACACGGCACAATCGTAGCAGCGATGTCGCCATACTGTTTTGATAGGGGCATGCTAGAGTGTTTTCCACCGTGTCCCTATCACTGCGATTGGTGGACGTAACTGCGTTCCCATTGGTCAGCCTTGTGGGAATGCATGGGTCATCAAATAAGGCGCCTCGGACATGGACTACCAATCGGAATGCAGTATCATCCACCAATCGCTACAGATGTGACACGAAAAACACAGCATCCAAGCACGCCTACTTGATTTCTTTCACGGTCACTGTGTACGTTGTCCTCACCCTGTCACACGCCACCATGAGCTGAAATTGCCTGGTGGATGACGCCTGATTTCACTGCAGTGCAGAGCAATCAAGCGAAACACCACCGGCGATTTATCACCGCAGAATCTCCCAGTCACATGCCTGTGTGACCAGGCGATGTGGTTTCCACATCGTCGAATTCGGGAATTGCTAACCAAATCTATGGCGATATGGCAGCATGTGACAGTACCTTTATACTTTTCCTCGGTTTGCTCCACTCCTGGTTTTAGCTACAAAAACTGAGGGGAAAAAACTCATCAAATACTCAATGTGCGCACATGGCCTAAGAAATAGAAAAAAAATTCTCACTGTTGGTTTCGATAAGTTTTAAAGGAAATAGTTTCAAAAACAAATTACCAGTGCAGAAAAAAAGAAACATTTTGTATAGGTTAGCAAACTAACCAATACACTATCAGAAAATACCTTTCTTGGAAATGCGCCAGCATACCGAGAGAAGTCAAAACTCATGCTGTCAGTAATTACATTAGCTGTTCTAAAGAAAAAACACGCAAGGCAAATAGTGTGAAGAGTTTACACATCTAGCTTTTTATTCCTGAGGTACGGTCACACAAGGACATTCTTGTTATGTTACAGTGCAGTCCAGGCTCTGAAGTCTCCTATAGAACAGAAGCTTTTCCCCAAATGCTGACTCAAAACACTTAAAATAAGTTATTCTATACTATCTAATTTTTTTACTTTGGGCCTAAAAACTATCAGGTAGTTACTACCCTGTTTCCCCGAAAATAAGACACTGTCTTATATTTTTTGGGGGGCCAAAAGTGGCCCCATGTCTTATTTTCGGGGTATGGCTTATATTGGCAGCCACCAGCCTACTTACATACACATACCATACATACACACATATACACACATATTATATACACACACACACACACACACACATATATATACACATACACACACACACATACACACAGCTTCCTACCTTATCCCCCGTTCTGCAGTGCCTCCGGTGTCCTCTGTGCCGACCGCTGTGCTGCCTCCTCTATCCTCTTCTTCTGTGCTGGGATGTCCTCTGTGGGGTCCTCGCTCCGTTCTCGGTCTGCTTTGCCTTGTGGTTCCCCCTGCTTCAGTTCCATCATCATCGGTGCTGGGGGCCGCCATCTTCCTTCTTCCCTCCGCCCCCGGCCAGTGATGTCAGAGCAGGCCGCGCTGTGATTGGCTAGCACCCTTGATCACGTGTCACGGGTGCTGAGCCTGCTAAGCCAATCACAGCGCGGCCTGCACTGACATCACTCTGACATCACTGGCCGGGGGCGGAGGGAAGAAGGAAGATGGCGGCCCCCAGCACCGATGATGATGGAACTGAAGCAAGGGGAACCACAAGGCACAGCAGACCGGGAACAGAGTGAGGACCCCACCGGAAGGCACAGAGGACACCCCAGCACAGAAGAAGAGGATCGAGGAGGCAGCACAGCGGTCGGCACGGAGGACACCGGAGGCACTGCAGAACGGGGGACAAGGTAGGAAATACTGCACAGCGCCCCCTCCACCCCCCACGCCACCCCCCTGTCTTATACCGTGTTTCCCGAAAATAAGTCCCACTATGTCTTATTTTCGGGGTATGGCTTATATTAGCCAGCCCCCCCGACCCCCACTATGTCTTATTATCGGGGGTGTCTTATTATCGGGAAACACGGTAACTACCTGACTGTTTTGCCCAACGCAAATCTATGCTGGCACATAGAGTGGTCACAGACTGGTAAGTGAGTGAGAGAAGCACTCACCTTAGGGCTGTGCTCCGTGTGTTGTCATGCTGTTCATGGGGTCATCTAAGTTCACTCCTGACATGGCTCAGATGTGAAATTAGGTGACCTTTTCACATGGACGGAATGTCAATGTGAACCTGCTCGTCTTTCTGAGCGGACGTGTGTCCTCTCACAGAGATATGTGAAACGTCAAAGGGAGGGGTTTTTTGTTAATTGAATATAGGAAATTGGGTTGTCTTGTGTTTTATTTCTATTAAAATGTTTTCTCTCTGTGTTGTATTTTTTACTTTTTACTAGAAATTCATGGTGGCTGGGTCTAAAATTGGCATGACACCATGAATTTCAGGCTCAGTATCAGATGTCAATACAAATCTGTCAATAACTCCTTTATTACCCAGTATGCCACCCCCACCAGGGCTGCTGGAGGAGGCTGGTAAAGTGCTTGAAAATGGCACTACAAAAGAATGTGCCATTCTCACGGGTGGCTGCAGGCCAGGATTCTTAGCATTGGGAGTCCAGAACGCTCGGACCATAGCATGCTGAGAATCACAACCCCCAGCTACCTGGCTTTTACCTTGGCTGGTGATCAAAAATAGGGCAAAGCCCACACATTTTTTTGTCATTTATTTAAATAAATAAAAAAAATGGGCTTCCCTGTATTTTGATTGCCAGCCAAGGTAAAGCCAGGCAACTAGGGGTGGCAGCCCGTAGCTGCCCACTTTATCTGTGCTGAGAATCAAAAATACTGCAAAACTTTATTTATTTTCACAGTACTATGATGTCAGTCAATAGGTGAGGGGCCCAACAGCTAATCAAAGCACAGACACTGTCACGGAGAATGAGCGTCTGTGATTGGCTGCTGGAGTGACCAGAAACCAGCCTATACATTCTAGCATCTACAATGTATGGGCAGTTTCCAGATTTCTCCAACAGCCAATCACAGATGCCCATTCTCTGTGGAGTGTCTGTGATTGGAGTGAATCTCCTCTGCAGTGAATATCCAGGAAGTTAATGAGTGGCCCAAGAAGTAGGCATGGCGGGACAGTGGGATGAGTATGTATAATGCTGTTTAATAACTATACGTTTGTATTTTACAGCCCCTACCCAAAACCTGAACTGTAACACAGACTTCCCAGGAAGGTCCGTGTTTGGGATCTGTGCCTGAACACTAGGTGTTCGGCATAGACCCCAAACTTTTCAGTACGCCCATCACTAGTTATGAACTAAGATGATGAAGTAGACTCCAGACCCTCAAGGGCTACATGCAATGTAAAATTATAACATACGTACATAAGAACAAAAGAATGTAGTACATACTGACACAATAATATCATTTTATCTTATAAATAAAATTACCCAGAATACTACGATGCTTTGGACTTGTAATATTATTTGATTTATACATGTGAGTATTCCTTTGTCAGACAGCCAGGAATTAAGTGTGCCATCTGGATAGCAAATATGCCAAGTGACATTTATTCTTAGACCAAACATCAAAGCTACAAAATATTACTCAGTTTTCATCATTTCATCATTGTCCTCCACTGTTCTGCTTTCTTGCCAAAGTCTCATTGTCTTCATGAATAAGATCCATTCATTTCATGTTAAGAGAGATGTAACCAAATTTTGGAAGAAAACAGGCGCCAGAAAGAGAATCATAAGAAACTATTTTTAACTTTTGATACACCAAGTATTGTCCTGATAATGTAAAATGCTGAGGGTTATATCAAGATGAGAAAATCTTGGTGTGAAGAGATAAGAATCATAGGGCTGCTGATAACACCACCTTGTAAGAGTGTATTTATCCTTGTGTTTACTTTTAGCTTTTAATGACCATGTTTAAGTCATCTCATGGCTCCTTGTTTGTAACCATGATGTATCTGTGAAGTGATGACAGCCATTGAGAGGATTATGCTGCCAACCTGAGCAAAATTACTAACCCCATAGCGGAAAACAGGCACCATCAATGAAATGGTGTAGGCACAGGAGGCGCCCTCCACTGCCAGAAGAAAGATGAACTTCTATAGATATTTCTACATCCCCTTGGATTTTTCACCATTTTTCTTTAATCTTTTGGCAGCAAAGAGACTAGAAGCACCACTGCTTCGGAAACAGAAAGTATACATAGTGCCAAATCATCTCCAGTGGTCAATCGGTTCCCTTCTTCATCTCACTAAACATGAGTAGAAGTTAGTTTGTCTTCTACAAGGACAGCCCCTTCAGAACTGACTTGTTTTCCACTGTTAAAATAATAAATTCTCTGCATGCTGCTGCCATTCTAGCACTGTTGATAACCACGGCTCAGGGCTCACGTCACATTGTGATGTCATGTGAGCCCCTTGTCCAATTACCTCCGGCTTCCTTCTCCCATCTTTGGATATTGTTGCTATCAGCAGGAGGCGCAGCGCTCGCATCATGTTGATAGCTCCTACGTCTAAAGGCGCAGCGAGAGAGTAGCCAGCGTTGATTGGATGTGGGGCTCGCGTGACATCACAATGTCACATGACCTCGAACCACGTTTACTGACAGTACTGGAACGGCACCAATACAGAGGTGAGTATGGGGTTTAATATTTTAACAGTGGAAAACAAGTCGATTCAGAATGGATTGTCCTTGTAGTGGAAAACCCCTTTAAGGCCCCTTTCACACCGCACTTTTTTACAAATTGCGACAGATACGGCAGATTTATCGCGTCTGCTGCATCTGTCCGCCTAAGGCCGCACTTGTGGCTGGCCCCATGCATTGTCTATGGGGCTTGCAGCAGGTGCGGCAAGAGAGATATAACCACGGTTCCAGCACTTGAGGAAGTTGCGGCCTGCAAAAAAATAATGTGGCAACCCCATGCCGGAAACACGCTATACCGCACTTGGCGCACCTGCCGCAAGCCCCATAGCAATGCATGGGGCTTGCACAAGTGTGCCGCAAGTGTTCTGCAAGTGCCGCCGTTAGGCGGCAAATGCGGCAGTGCGTTTTTTTGTCCGGATCCACTGGATCCAGCAAGCATGCCAGTGTGAAAGGGTCCTACGTGAACTATAGAGACACAATGTACTTTAGTTTTAGTTTGTGAGGCACAGAAGATTACATTATCTCTTTAAGTTGAGCTTCAATAGTAACTTATGTCACCAGGTGATGATGGTGTCCCTTCTCATGCACCATTATATGCTTTCTAACCACACTCCTAATCACACTACTTGCAGACCACCCTCTACATTTACATACTTCCAACTACTTGGAAATACTGCCAATATTTCTTGTTATGAGATTTCCACTCATCTGCACTGACCCCACATCACCTATAAACTGATGCTATGAATGAACATGAAAAACTATGTAATATATACAGTTGTGCTCAAATGTTTACATACCACTGAATGTTTTTGGTTGCAATTATGGTTTAAAAAGAGAAAACACAGTAGTTTGACAATAAATGTCTTCACCCAACCACTAACCGTGAGTGGAAAAAAAGTTTTTGTGTAATCATTCATAATCTCTGATAAAAAGGCAAGAAGGCAAAAAGTCTGCCGGGGTATGTAGACTTTTCAGCACAACTGTATATATTACATAGTTTCTTCTATAACTCCTGTGGGGTCATGTACAATGTACATGCGAGATCGAAACCACAGGAAGGGAGTGGTCAGTGTTTTCACTAATTTGGTTTCATACCAGAAATGTGTGAACATATAAATAATGTACACTAAGCCAGAAACAGACGTGTATAACAATCTTAAAGAGGACCTATCAGTATGTCTTTGTAATGTAAAGTAAAGACATGGCTGTAATAGCTCTGTAATACTAATTAAATTGATTCCTTTGGTAAAGAAATCTGCTTTGTTGTTCTTTATTCACCATCTAAAGTTTGCTGATAATTAGATTTCAGTCTTCTGGTGCTGGACTATACACTTTGTCTTCTCCT
Organism: Allobates femoralis; assembly: GCA_033576535.1. Lineage (NCBI taxonomy): Eukaryota > Metazoa > Chordata > Amphibia > Anura > Aromobatidae > Allobates > Allobates femoralis. The sequence goes on from JARQOC010000002.1 coordinate 107,504,886, forward strand.
CCCTGTCTGTGATTCCACGACTCCTCTGCCTGCCTCCAGTCTGTGAATGACCAGCCTCCTCTGTTTAAAATCTCAGCAAGGTCCTGTCATTCGGTGATTGAAGGCAGGTGGTGGGGAATCACAGACAGGGGGGAGAAGACCCATGTTACAGTCCGGCACCTGTGTAATGAAGTCTAATTATCAGAAAACTTTAGATGGTGATTAAAGAAGAAAAATAATGAGCATTTCTTCATCAAAGGTATCAATTTAATCAATATTACAGCAGCATTACAGCCATGCCTTGACTTTACATTATAAAGTTGCTATCCTGCCAATAATTGAAACAACAAAAAGATCTAAAAGGTAATAATTAGTAAAAGAAGATCCTCACTTTTTTCACCCATAGCTCCAGCTTCATTGCAATATAGGAAATTTAGTGGCATGGGTAGTCCAAATGTTTGAGTGCTTCTCAATAACATTTTAACATAAAATTAACAACATTTACTCTAAATAATTCTAAAGACTGGCATAGCATTTAGGACTAGAAATTATGATACCAGATTTAGTAAATGTCCCTCTTTGTACAACCCCTGGCAAAAATGATGGAATCACCTGGCTCAGAGAATGTCCATTCATTTGTTTAATTTTGTAGAAAAAAAGTAGATCACACTTATGGCACAAAACTAAAGTCATTTCAAAAATGGCAACTCTCTGCCTTGAAGAAACACTAAGAGAAATCTTGAAAAAAGAAATGTGCTAGCCAGTAACGGTTACTTTTGTAGACCAAACAGGGGGAAAAATGATGGAATCACTCAATTTTGAAGAAAAAATTATGGAATCACCCTGTAAATTTTCATTCCCAAAACTAACACCTGCATCAAATAATTTGATATACCGTATATACTCGCGTATAAGCCGAGTTTTTCAGCCCAAAATTTGGGTTGAAAAGTCCCCCCTCGGCTTATACGCGGGTATATAAAAAATAAAAAAAATACAGCCGCAGCCCCGGAGGTATACAGGCCCCCCATCAAGTTCCAGGGCCCCCCCCCCCTTGCGCGCCAGCCTGTAAAGGAAAATCATACTTACCGGTGTCCAGTCGCGCCGTCCGCAGCTGCCGACATGACGATCCCCGGCTCCATTCAGCGTCTTCCGCATTTCCTGTAGTCGCGGGCAATGACGTCATTGCCCGCGACCACAGGAAGTCGCGGGAAGACGCTGAATGGAGCCGGGGATCGTCATGTCGGCAGCTGCGGACGGCGCGACTGGACACCGGTAAGTATGATTTTCCTTTACAGGCTGGCGCGCAGGGGGGGGGGGGGCCCTGGAACTTGATGGGGGGCCTGTATACCTCCGGGGCTGCGGCTGTATACAGCCCTGGGGCTGCAGCTGTATACAGCCCTGGGGCTGCGGCTGTATACAGCCCTGGGGCTGCGGCTGCTGTATATACATATGGGGCTGCATATGGGGCTGCATATGGGGCTGCATATACCTCTGGGGCTGCATATACCTCTGGGGCTGTATATACCTCTGGGGCTGCAATATGGGGCTGCATATACCTCTGGGGCTGCATATAGGGCTGCATATACCTCTGGGGCTGCATATAGGGCTGCATATACCTCTGGGGCTGCAATATGGGGCTGCATATACCTCTGGGGCTGCATATAGGGCTGCATATACCTCTGGGGCTGTATATACCTCTGGGGCTGCATATAGGGCTGCATATACCTCTGGGGCTGCATATAGGGCTGAATATACCTCTGGGGCTGCATATAGGGCTGCATATACCTCTGGGGCTGCAATATGGGGCTGCATATACCTCTGGGGCTGCATATAGGGCTGCATATAGGGCTGCATATACCTCTGGGGCTGCAATATGGGGCTGCATATACCTCTGGGGCTGCATATGGGGCTGCATATACCTCTGGGGCTGTATATACCTTTGGGGCTGCATATAGGGCTGCATATACCTCTGGGGCTGCATATAGGGCTGCATATACCTCTGGGGCTGCAATATGGGGCTGCATATACCTCTGGGGCTGCATATAGGGCTGCATATACCTCTGGGGCTGCTTATACCTCTGGGGCTGCATATACCTCTGGGGCTGCATATACCTCTGGGGCTGCATATAGGGCTGCATATACCTCTGGGGCTGCATATAGGGCTGCATATACCTCTGGGGCTGCATATGGGGCTGCATATACCTCTGGGGCTGTATATACCTCTGGGGCTGCATATAGGGCTGCATATACCTCTGGGGCTGCATATAGGGCTGCATATACCTCTGGGGCTGCATATGGGGCTGCATATGGGGCTGCATATACCTCTGGGGCTGTATATACCTCTGGGGCTGCTGTATACTACCACTGGGGCTGCTGCTGTATACTACCACTGGGGAGGCTGCTGTATACCTCACTGCTGGGGTTGTATACCTGTGCTGGAGTCCACCCTCGGCTTATACGCGAGTCAATAAGTTTTCCCAGTTTTTGGGGGCAAAAGTAGGGGGGTCGGCTTATACACGGGTCGACTTATACACGAGTATATACGGTAGATGGTAAGAAAAAAAAAAAGCACTCACCCTGTTTCTCCTTGAAGGTGGATTTTCTTTACAGTTCTTCTACGCGGGTGAAACAACTACGGTTGGACCCGTAGAAGCCTGAGTAAGGTGAAACAGTGCGCCCGTCGTCTTCCACCGCACCCCCTCCCTCCCTAATCTCTTGTAACCCACTCCATGTATATGGAATAAAGAAAATCCACCTTCAAGGAGAAACAGGGTGAGTGCCGTCTTTTTTCTTACCATCTATATCAAAGAACTTGCTACATTAAAGACTCGAGCAACACCCTAGAGCAGAAGCTGGCAAAGAGCTAAATAAACGCCACTAGTGCCCGGCATTCTTATATAAATGAAGTGCATCAAATAAGATCTGCTCGTTAGTTTGCATCTAAAAAGGAGTGATGACACCTTGGAGAGCTGTTGCACCAAGTGGACTGACATGAATCATGGCTCCAACACAAGAGATGTCAATTGAAACAAAAGAGAGGATTATCAAACTCTTAAAAGAGGGTAAATCATCACACAATGTTGCAAAGGATGATGGTTGTTCACATTCAGCTGTGTCTAAAATCTGGTCCAAATACAAACAACATGAGAAGGTTGTTAAAGGGAAACATACTGGTAGACCAAGGAAGACATCAAAGCATCAAGACCGGAAACTTAAAGCAATATGTCTCCAAAACAGGAAATGCACAACAAAACAAACGAGGAACGAATGGGAGGAAACTGGAGTCAATGTCTGTGACCAAACTGTAAGAAACCGCCTAAATGAAAAAAGGTTTTACATACAGAAAAGTTAAACAAAAGCCATCATTAACACCTAAATAGGAAAAAACAAGGTTACAATGGGCTAAGGAAAAGCAATCGTGGATTGTGGATGACTGGATGAAAGTCATATTCAGTGATGAATCGCGAATCAGCATTGGGCAAGGTGATGATGCTGGAACATTTGTTTGGTCTCGTTACAATGAGATTTATAAAGATGACTGCATGAAGAGAACATGCAAATTTCCACAGTCATTGATGATTTGGGGCTGCATGTCAGGTAAGGGCACTGGGGAGATGGCTGTCATTACATCTTCAATAAATGCCCAAGTTTACATTGATGTTTTGGACACTTTTCTTATCCCATCAATTGAAAGGATATTTGGGAATGATGAAATAATTTATCAAGATGATAATGCACCCTGCCATTGAGATAAAACTGTGAAAACATTGATTGAAAGAAGACACATAAGGTCAATGTCATGGCCTGCAAATAGTCCGGATCTCAATCCAATTGAAAATCTTTGGTGAAAGTTGAAGAAAATGGTACAAGACAAGGCTCCAACCTGCAAAGCTGATCTGGCAACAGCAATCGGAGAAAGTTGGAGCCAGATTGATGATGAGTACTGTTTATCACTCATTAAGTCCAGAGACTGCAAGCGGTTATAAAAGCCAGAGGTGGTGCAACAAAATACTAGTAATGTATTTGAGTGCTGTTTTATTTGTTTGTTTGTCATTATTCCATAATTTTTACCGCAGAGTTGAGTGATTCCATCATTTTTCCCCCTGTTTGGTCTACAAAAGTAACCATTACTGGATAGCATATTTTTTTTCAAGATTTCTTTTAGTGTTTCTTCAAGGCAGAGAGTTGCCATTTGAAATGACTTTAGTTTTGTGCCATGTCTGTGATCTGCTTTTTTTCTACAAAATTAAACAACTGAATGGACATCCTCCGAGCCAGGTGATTCTAAAATTTTTGCCAGGGGTTGTATATTTTCTCACGGAAATGCTTTGTTCCAGTGGTCTACACTACGGGGAATTTATTTATCAAAACTTTTGCATCAGCTTTCTGGCATCTAAAGTTAAGTTCCCATGATGAGTTTTCGGTGTTGCATATCTTAGCTACGGCAAAATGTGCAGCGTCTAATAGTTTCAGCAATGTGGATGGCATTTATACTTGCTACATATCACTTTTTGTTTGCGGGCTTGCTCAGATTTATGTGTGGATTTTTCCAATGGAATTGAGTTAGATGCAGGAAATCCACGGGGACAATGCCCTGGACTTGTCACTGCTCCTTATGTATTTCTAATGCGTTTCCGCAGAAGAAACCCTGCATAAAAAAGCAGGTTTTCTCCAAATGACTGTATCAATACATGTTTTTCAAGGCCAAATAGTAGGAAGTTTCAAAGGCAAAGTAGCTTTATTTAAAACATAACATAAAACTTCAACGTTAAAAACGTGATAAAAAGTCACGTAAAAAAAGACTCACATAAAAAAAACACAAGTAATCTAATATTGCTACTAGGAGCAGAAATGCTGCAGAAAATACATCCAAAACTTACCAAATACCCATTGTGGAAACATAGCCTAAAACTCACTTTTTCTGTCTATGTTGTGTAACAATGTAACTTTTTTGATATCTAACTTTTTCAAAAAGTCACATATTATTCCAAATCCTAACTGAGCAGTTTTCTTTCCAATTTTATAAATCAACATGTATGACACATATGGCTCAAATTTTTAGTACAAATGATTACTAGATATTATACCTAGCAGGTTATGGGGATATCCAGGCCTCAAGGGCTGCTAACAGGTCATGTTTCAGGATTTGCTTAGCATTGCACAGGGGTTGGAATTATCACCTGTTGGCGGCCCTCGAGGCCTGTAGTTCCCCATCTCTGCTATAAGGGCTCATTCAGATGTCCGTGGATTTCGGCCTGATCTCAGACTACAATGCCTATCCCGACCCAAGAGCGAGACCTCATGGAAATATATGAAGCCAGCACGCTCGGGGAGGAGAGCCGCGGCCGGTCTGTGCTTTAGTGATCTTTGCTGGGACCGATTGGACGTCTGAATAAGCCCTTAGGAAGCAAAATGCATAAAAAAACATGTCCCCAAATACATTATTAAAAGTGGGTAAAATTGTCATATAAGTCAATAATATGAAAATATTGACATTATGGGTGATAATCTCAATATTATTGCAAAATACAAAAAAGTGGATTAGAAATCCCCTAAAAGACCATCCAGATTGTTTCAAATCAGTGAATTTAAACAAATTCATGTTGTCAGTGACATTTTAGTCTTCTGAATGACATAAATCCATTATAATCTGCAGATGATGCTTTGTATTATCTGCAGCTTCACGTAGGATTGCGGGTCCATGCCCTGCAGCTCGCAGTGATCACAATGCACGTACCATCCATTTCTGAAGAGTTCAGCTTCGCTACATTTATCTAGGACACCAGAAATGGTGAGATTTCTAATTACACAGCATTATAACCTAACATATATGACGACGTGTAGCATATAGTAACTTACCATAGCCTCCTGTACATGGTGTAAGAAGTGGAATGTAAGTGATCTCGGACCAGAATCTATAGTCTCCTCCACAGTCTGAACAACTTATCCAATTACCTGCAGCAGGACGGGCAGATCAGGCTCGGGGCTTACCAGTTCAGCTGCTCGCCGCGTACGATTCCATGCTGTAATGTCGACTTATTTTCTCCTATTTAAATTCCCTTAACAAGAATTTTATAGGTTGTCATGGGAACTAAAGAAAACTGATTTACGAGGGAAAAGAAGAAAAAAATGTGCATTGAAGCCGAGCACCACCTTCATGACTTTATTAGTAACGGTATCGGATGGTAGGATACCAGCCAGAGTTTTCTGGATAATGTCGGGCTTCCGATTTGTTATGTTTATGTCTGGCTTTAACTGAATATGAAACTTATACTGCATGACAATACTAAAGATCTGACGTGTCACTGAGTCTCAGACCTAAGTAATACACGACTACATCCTCAATACTACATTCTCCGGTAGTCTGACTCTGACTTGTCACCACAGCGAGTGCGATGATGTCACTACTGCGCGCCCACTGTGCTGAGCATGGCCGCCATTAGACCCTTATAGGTCTTAATGATTAAGGGGCCCGCCAATTATTGGAGGGGGCGTGGCTTTCTGAACTGCCATAGGGGGCCCGGACGAGGTAGAGGGGGCGTGGCCATTAGGAGCAAGGAGGCCGGCCCCCCTTCGGCCAGCATGTGGCTCTTTGCCAGAGAGCGGGGCAGCCGCTGGTCAGAGAGCAGTCAAATGATGATTCACAAGACACAGACTGGCTGCAGAAGCACAGCCTGTATACATAAGATACCGCTGACTCTCTCAACTTGAGCGGCTCCCGCGGCACCCGACAGGGTGACTCAGTACACACACACACCAGCCGCACTCAGACAGTGCAGAGGCCCTGACCCGGCCCGCCCACTCTCCCTCTGTGTATGTGTGAGTGAGTCAGTCAGTGTGGCAGTATGTATATTAATGTGTGGGGCCCGGACTGCCCATACCAGTCCCCTGGCTTCACTGGCACTGCACAGGGGGCCACGCAGACCCACCTACTACAGCCAGGGCCCGACCCCCCACCCCTGCCCATCCACCCACCGTGACCCAGGAAAAGAGTGAAAGAGAGGCTTGGAGAGGGAGAAGGCAGACCCCACTACCCTCTCACCCGGCCTCATGAGGTGGGGGACAGGCACAAGGGGATTGCAGGCACAGAGGAAGGGGGGGCATGCACAGAGGTGGAAGACAGGCACAGGGAATTGCAAGTACAGGGGAAGGGGGTGAAAGCACAGAAATGAGGCACAGTTTGGGGACAGGCACATTGGTGCCCATGTAGACATGTGTGCATTATATAGACATGTGTGTACGATATATAGACATGGGACATTGTGCTTACTTAAACATGGGTGCTCATGTATAGACATGAGTGCTACAGGACCTGTGATGATGTCACATGGAGTGGCAGATGCAGCTCCAAGAAAATAAGGTGATAATATAAGCGCTAAGGTGCACACAAGGACTCGGCAAATAGATAAATTACCTTGAATCACTTGAAAAAGATGCTATCTGCGTCGAAACGCGTTGTGGCTAGAGGGATCCATCTGTTGATTAAAGCTGAAAGGTAATTTATCTATTTGCCGAGTCCTTGTGTGCACCTTAACGCTTATTTTATCACCTTATTTCTTGGAGCTGCATACGAATCCTTCCCTGCTGGGAAGCGTGATAGCCAGCAGCTCTGGTCCACAGGACCTGGCAGACGTCATTCAAACCACTCCCCCGGAGCAGTCACGTGCAGAGAGAGATACGGAGGGCACGTGCAGCTTTCACCCCGCCGCCCAGAACTCGATTAAGAAAGCCCAGCAGTGCAAGAGATTAATCCAGTTGTGCGGATCTGCACAACTTTAAAAGGTGAGCAGGGAGGACAATAAACCGACCCCACATATTACATTCCAGCAGTCTGGCGCAAACTATATTGTTTTTTTGTATTACATGGAGTGGCAGAGTCAGGGATCACATGATCAGCTCCTCCGTGTATGCAGGACACTGCTGTGCTGGTTGTCATGGTGATGGATGAGGTAAAGTTTATCTGTGGGGTCAGGAGAGATTTACAGTGTGGATGTAGCAGAACTGAATGTGTACGAGGTATATGGAGTGGAGCCGAGTGTGTACGAGGTGTACAGAGTGGAGCCGTGTGTGTACAAGGTGTACGGAGTGGAGCGGAGCCGAGCGTATGCAAGGTGTACGGAGCGGAGCTGTGTGTGTACGATGTATACAGAGTGGAGTCGTGTGTGTACGAGTTGTATGGAGCAGAGCCATGTATGTACAAGGTGTACGGAGCAGAGCCATGTACTGTATGTACAAGGTGTACGGAGCAGAGCCATGTGTGTACAAGGTGTACGGAGCAGAGCCATGTACTGTATGTACAAGGTGTACGGAGCAGAGCCATGTGTGTACGAGGTGTACGGAGAGGAGCTGCGTGTGTAGGAAGTGTATGGAGAGGAGCCGTGTGTGTACGAGGTGTATGGAGAGGAGCCGTGTGTGTACGAGGTGTATGGAGAGGAGCCGTGTGTGTACGAGGTGTATGGAGAGGAGCCGCGTGTGTACGAGGTGTATGGAGAGGAGCCGCGTGTGTACGAGGAGTATGGAGAGGAGCCGTGTGTGTACGAGGTGTATGGAGAGGAGCCATGTGTGTACGAGGTGTATGGACCGATGCCAAGTGTGTACGAGGTGTACGGAGAGGAACCGCCTGTGTACGAGGTGTACGGAGAAGAGCCGCGTGTGTATGAGGAGTACGGAGAGGAGCCGCGTGTGTATGAGGTGTACGGAGCGGGCCGTGTGTGTACAAGGCATACAGAGCAGAGCTGTGTGTGTACGAGGTGTACGGACCGATGCCGAGTGTGTACGAGGTGTACAGAGTGGAGCTGAGCGCGTACGAGGTGTACGGACCGAAGCCGAGTGTGTACGGAGTGGAGCCGTGTGTGTACGAGGTTGTACGGAGTGAAGCTGAGAATGTACAAGGTGTGCGGCGCGGAGTCTGTACATGGTGTACGGAGCAGAACCGCATGCGTGTGATTGCGGCCCCTGAACCTGTTGTAGTTACCTCCCTGCTCAGCATGGTCAGTGACATGTTCGGGGGTGACCCCATGTTCTGCTTTGTTGACAGACGTTATGCCGAAAACATTGCCATTCCGAAACAAGCTGTCATTTGAAGAGGTGATCACCTCCGCAAATCACACCGGAGCCCACAAAATCCAGAGGACTACTGGATGCCACACAGCCGAGGAGTGTAACAAGAGGGACGCTGCCGTCCTCCAACTGTCACACGAGGACGAGGCGTCCAACAGTCTCCACCAGCTTCCACTCAGTAAGATACACACATCTGCCACCGCTCATGCATATTTTAGCTCAGATTCTGCGTAGTGTATGTTGATGTCTGACAATGTGGCCTTGAGGTTAGAGGCTCCGGGAGCCTCATAAGTTCTGTACTGTGTGGTTCTCCTATCAGATAACCTGTGTGTGGCTGATGGGCGCTGCAGAGTCATATACTAATAAGCCAGCAGCCGCCTCAATTGTGCATTTGTCCCGCAGCCATCTCCATTGTGTATACGCTCAGCTGCAGTCTCTTTATTATTATTATTTATTTATATAGCGCCATTAGGTTCCATGGCGCTTTACATGAGGATGAGGGAGACAAGAACAAGTACAATAAATCTAGGCGATCAGGACGTACAGGTACAGGAGGGGCAGGGACCCTGTCCACGAGGGCTCACAGTCTATGAGGGGTGGGTTAGGATACAGTAGGATGGGTCTCTATTGTTTATTCTTTATTATGTACAGCCAGCAGCAGTCTCCACTGTCTATGCGGCCCGCAGCCATCTCTACTGTGAATACAGCTAGCAGCCGTGTTTACTGTGTGTGGTGCCCCTGCATACAGAGTGGCCACAAGAGGGAACTGCAGTCAAGCAGAGGGTAGTCAGCTAACACAAAAGCACCCCAAAACACACTCACGGAATACAACACCCAACCCAGAGCCCGGGACTCTAGGCGGGCAAGGGGTGGTAGGGTTTAGAGGGAAGTGGGTGGGATGTAGTCAAGGTGACAGCACTGGGATAAAAGGAAGAAACCAGGAAGTAGTAAGTAGTAGGCCAGAGGGTGCCGAGCAGTAAAGACCAGGACTAGGCCAGTACAGCTGAGCCAGAGAGGAAACCGGCAGCATGGCCAGGGGAAGACTTTGAAGAGGAGAATCCCTTTTGGTGCAGAAGTCACACGGCTAGGACAGAGCCTAGTGGTTCCCTACTGCAGCAGGGACACTGGAGGCTAGGCCAATACCAGAGCGCTGGCTCTGAGGTGAGTGGAGTTTCAAGCCCAGATCACAGACATCCCAGCGGCGAGATGCATATTCCATGTCTGATTTCCTAACACAGTGATATGAGACACAGCAGCGTACAAGGACTCAAAAACACTAATCCCAGTGATAGGGTCACAGTGAAAGAACCCGTGCTGCCTGTCATACGGCACACAGGAACGAGAGAAAGAAGGGCCTGAAAGGAGTCAGAAAGAGGGGATATGACTGGAAGGAAGGCTTGACTGCAGGAGGGGTACCAGCAAAGAGTAAACTGTGTGTGTGAACTGTACTGAGAAGTTGTGAAGAATTCAATTAAAATATGCCAGTCTCCAGTGTTTGCTTCTTTGTATGATAAACTGTTATACACCCTGTCAGGAGCAGCCCGACCCACGGCGGGCTCATCCATCTGGTTGCAGCAGCATCCATCCTCCTGGCAGAAGCAAGCAGCAGCGGTGGTCCCCATTGACCAAAACCCGTGGTTTGCGTCACGACTATCCCTGTAAATAACCCCTTTACGTGTGGGCTCGGGACACGGTCCGGACCAAGACCGGCGTGATAACCGCCGTGATACCCTGGTCCCGTACCGAGTACCCCGTCCCAGTGGGCTCCACATGTGTATTCTCTATTATTTGTACAGCTATTGTGTATCAGCAGCCTCAAGTGTGTGTCTGTGTAATATATAGTAGAGAGTGTAAATAAAAGGAAAAAAGCACAAAAATATAGAAAAAAGTGGACTTTATTGACCAATGTGTGGCCACGCCATTGGGCAATAATGGCGTGGCCACACATTGGGCAATAAAGTCAACTTTTTTCAGTTTTTTTGTGCTGTTTTTCCTTTTTTTACTCTATTCTAAGGAACCATCTGGATTGCTGGTTGGGACAGCTTTGCACATAAATTGAGGTAATTTTTGCTGTTCTAATTTTTCACTATTAATATAATATATTTTTGAGTGGAGGCGGAGCATGGGTGGAGGCGGAGCATGGGTGGAGGCGGAGTTGGTTGGATGCTTGGCGGAGTCTCGGGGGGCCCCAAAAGTTTGGCAGTAAGGGGCCCCGAAGTTCCTAGTGGCAGCCCTGATGCTAAGACATGCAGGGCTGTAGATGCCGCATGGAGACCAGAGCAGCGGGGGACCCAGAAAAAGTGATCATTTGTTTGTTTACTATTTAATCAGTAGGTACAATGTGGCCTAAGGATTATGGGGTGTGCATTAACGATATGATGGAGAATGGGGGCTACCTTATAATACGTGGGGAACACTGGGAGCTGCATTTTGATATATGTAGAACTATGGGGAGTGCATTATAATATGTGGAGGACTATGGGGATGCATTATAATATATGGAGGACTATGGGGATGCATTAGAATATATGGAGGACTATGGGAAGCATTATAATATATGAATGACTATATGTGGTGCATTTATAATATATGGATAACCATGTGTGGTGCATTATACTATATTTAGAACTATGGATGGTGCATTATATTATATGGAGGGCTATGTTGGTGCATTATACTATATGGAGGACTATGGATGGAGCGTTATAATATATGGATAACTATGGGTTGTGCATGATAATATATGTAGAACTATGGGTGGTGCATTATAATATATGGATGACTATGGATGGTGCATTATATCATATGTAGAATTATGAGAAGTGCATTATAATATATGGAGGACTATGGGTGGTGCATTATCCTAAATGGAAGACTATGGGGATACTTTATAATATATAGAGGACAATGGAGTATGCATTATACGATATGGAGGATTATGGTGTGTGCATTTTACTGTATGGAGGAATATGTAGGGCCCATTATGCTATAAGAAGGACTTGGGAGGGGGGATATTATACTATATGGAGGACTATGTGGGGCCCATTATACTATATGAAAGGCTACATGGGGGTCATTAAAATATTTAGAGGACTATGAGAAAGCATTTATACTTCAAGCAGGGCTGTTTGAGGGCCATTATACTGTATGTGAGCAATTATACAGTGTGAAGGTTTGTGTGGGGTCCATCATATTGTGCGAAGGGCTGATTGAAAGTCATTATACTATTTGCAGAGATATTAGGGTCCATTATACTGTATGGAGGGCTGTGTTGGGGTCACAGTTGGGGAACATACTGTGTTGGGGTCACCATTCATTGCTGGGTCATAATACTGTGTGTGTGTAGAGGGCACTGTGGAGGAATTCAGGTTTTACTTAGCATTGCACAGGGGCTGGAATCATCTTCTGTGCAGGTAATTGAATTATCACCTGTGCATTACTAAGGAAATCCTGAATACATGAGCTGTTAGCGGCCCTTAAGGCCTGGAGAGTTGGGGACCATTGATCTACATTATGCTGCTCTCAGATGAGATAGCAAAAACCTGCTGATAGATTCCTTTTTTAACAACTTTAACACTTGAGGGCGTGATAGGACCACACTTTCTGTTATCTGCTAATTTTTCCAAAGTTAAATAAGTAACAGTAATACAAGACAGTATTTTCCTTCTTCTCACCTGACAAACATAAATATGATGCTTTGCTTCTGTCAATGCACATTAATTAATTAAGAAGTATTGTAATGTTGTGAAGCATACTTTCACTCACAATACCTCTAGCATGGTAATAAAGCTGTGACGAGGGGAGCGCTGTCATTTCTCTCTGTTTTGTAAACATATATTCCAAGAAATAAGACAAGGCATGCTCAGCCAAGTGTATAGAGCCGCCTGAGAGACACCAGTGAGCATATAAATATGTATATCAGATATCTATTACATCTACCAGATAGCAAATGGATATACTGTGCTTTTATACAATACTGTGGAACAGTCATAGCCGTGTGCAAACAATGCTGCAATGTAAGAATGAGCTAAAAAAATGGAAGTTCATTTTATGATTAACAAAATGCAAAGTAAGAGAAGAAATCAGAAATCTAAATCACATCAGTGTTAAGGCCCCGTTACACCTAGCGACATTCCAGCGATCCGACAACAATATGACCTGGCAGGGATCACTGAAATGTCATTAGTGAGATGCCAGACAGGCAGATTCTACTCATCGATGTGGTGACCCCCGACGGTTGTTGGGATTGTCACTGTCATGGACGTTAGCACGGAGATCTTGGTTTTGTCTCTTTTCCTGTCTCACACACCGATGCAGCATGCCACGGAGGACGATAATGGAAAAATGGCCTAGGCCATTCCGTAATGATCAGCAATCTCACAGCGGGGGCGCTGGTCGCTGCTACGTGTCACACGCAGCGATATCGCTGGCGGAGGTCGCCGCAACGTCACAAAACTGTGACGTTGCTGCAATATCGTTTAGCGATATTGCTACATGTAATGGGGCCTTTAGGCTAGATTCACACCACGGTTTATTGTCTCTCAGGGTGGATCCTGTTTTTTGCAGGACACCGAGACAGAACTGACAGCACAGGTGTGCACAAAGTTGGGCAAATATGGTCCGGGATCCTGTTTTTTGCAGGATTTATTTTCTGCTGCTGTCCATGGTCCTGAAGTCTGCCTGTGTCTGCTCTGCTGCTGTCCAAGGTGCTGAATTCACAGCCTATGCATGAACTACTGCTGTCCATATGTGCTGAAATTATGATGGCAGGGATTTCTGAGCATGCGCTGTACAAAAATCAGATCCGGAGACAATCTAATTTTTTCACGGATCTCGCGCCTTAGACTTCCCATGTTATAGGTGCCGTATATCATGGGAGTATATGGGCGCCATATCCGTGAAAAAAATTAGATTGTCTACCTGGATCTGATTTTTTGTACAGCGCATGCTCAGAAATCCTGAAAAAAAAGCTATTTTTACAACGTCACTTCGAATTGTTTTCCCCCTAATGTATGAAATCGCATCAAAAATGGATAAAAAATGCATCGAAAATCCATTGCATTTTTGTTGCAATTTTGCTACAGGAGATGCAGATTTGGTCCAGCAATTTTGCGACCATATTGTCAATGTGTGCACATACCCAAAAGCGGCATCACTTCTGGGAACACTTGCACAAAGTCATGGCTATTGTAGGATATAACCAGGTGTATGCGTAACCAAAAGCAAACAGGGGATAATGATTGTCAATTTCAAACTGTATGTTGGTTGAAACACAGTCATTACCTGAAACAGCTGTGTAGGAGACTTAACCCTTTAATAACAGGGCCAATTTTTTTTAAATCCGACATGTGTCACTTTATATGGCAATAACTTTCCCAGGCTGCAACTTTTCCCAGTGATATTGAGATTTTTTTTTCATAACTCAAAAATGTAGTCATTTATTTATGAAAATATCAGACATTTGACAACAATGCAAAAAAAAAATTTATTTTTACCACCTAAATGTTCCTAATTTCTGAACAGATCACTACAGTCGACAGACGTCAAGGCCGTTATTTGGCCATTAATTGTCATGGCAACCATGGTGACTTGAGTGCTATGAAACACAGAAAGATACTTATCCATTATACAATACCATCATTTAAGCGTCAAATTTCATTCTGCAGCAGGACAACGACCACAAATAGACAACCAATATCATTAAAGGGGTTGTCAAGGCTTTTTGGATAATTTGTGTGTATCCAGGCTGCAAAATGTTGACAGTTTGTAACATACATCCTGTCAGCATTTTGCACAGTTACCCAGATATCACCGTTTGTGGCAGCCAGGGAGCGACCAGAGGGCGGTGTGTGTGTTGTACCCTGCATGGAAATGCAGAACTGGATGTTACACCCAGACTCCTCCACAGAGGCAGTGGCTGCAGTATAGAACAGGGCACAGAGCCGGTCTCTATACTGCAGCTGCCGGCTCTGTGGTACAAGAGGTATGTGGCACCCACGTAGTCAGGCGTCACAGTGGGGTATTGCACCCGTAAAAGAGGTGTAATTGCTCCAGCTTCAAATGGACCCTAGGATGGTTGGGGTGGACCCATTCACAGCACTCCCACACTAGCTGAGCGGTGGGAGGTTACCCAGGAGGGGATATATTCACCTCTAGGGGGGATCAAGGAGGTCTTCAGCAGAATGGCAAGCTAGGAGAAAGAGTAGTCTCTCTCTAGTCAGTGAGAGAGGAAGAGGGTCGGAACAGTCGGAGAAGGAGGACAGTTGGAAAGAGTGTGGAACGAGGCGGAAGGGTTGCCCGGACGGTTTCAAGCTGATCCGGAGGGAAGGTATATAAAAGTGTCTTGATGGAGATCCTGAAAGAGGTGCCGACAGCGGAGTTGAGGCCCTAGAGAGAAAGGGAGAACCCAGAGTAAACAAACATTTAAGAACTGTCTGCAAGGTGAAGAAGAACAAAGTCCTGGAAGTGATGATATGACCTCACAGAGCCCAAATGTCAACATCATCATATTTGTGAGGAGTCAGAAGGATTTGCACAGGCCTCCATCCACAGAAGATCTGTGCTTAGTTCTCTTAAATTCTCTGAACAACCTTCCAGCCAAGGTCCTTCAAAAATTGATGCTGTTTTGAAAAAGGGTGTCACACCAAATATAGACTTGATTTAGATTTCTCTTTTGTTCAAAAATAGCAATTGGGTCCAAATTTGTTCTGTTGCGGGACAACAAGCCCAAACATACAGCCAATGTCATTGAGAATTATCTTCTGTTTAAAGAATAAGGAGCCATTGAAGTGATGAAACGGCCCCACAGACCCCTGCTCTCATCATCATCGAGTAGTCTAGGATTACATAAAAAAAGAAGGAATTATGTAATGCTACATCTATGGAAGATCTGAGGTTACTTCTCCAAAATGTTTGGAGCAACCTCAAAGTCAAGCTCTTCAAAAGCTATGCAAGTTTACCTAGAAGAATTGATGCTTAATGTTTAACGTAAAATGTAGTCACCCAAAATATTGATGTGATTTAGATTTTTCTTTTGTTCATTACTTTGCATTTTGTTAATTGATAAAAATAAATTATTAACATTTCTATTCTTAGATAGCATGCTTACTGGAGAATAGTATATTGATCTGGGGAGTATTAAGTTCAAGTCAAATTTCCTGAAATTAACGTTTCATGCAAATTCAAACACTTTGAGATTCAATTCAAGTTGAGTTTAGATAAACAAGAAAAAAAATTCTGACATAATTTCCTACACTGCTGAAGTACCAGTGAGAAGATGTATATCTTTTTGTGTGGCCATACAGGCTTCCCAATAATGCCCTGCAGCTATGAAATCTGATTATTCCACCTTCCCATTGGGCACAGTTTGTAAGGCCATCTCCAGAGTCACTGTCAGAGTCAAGTTCTTATGGTCAGCGGGGTCGTCTCTCTCCTGTAGTAAGTTCTTAAGGTAAGCAGGTTCCTCTCTCTTCCTCTCTCTTCTGTACTTATGGTTAGTGGAGTCCTCTCGATCCTATATAAGATTATAAGCTTTTATGGTCAGCGAGGTCCTCTCCTATATAGAGTGTAAGGTCTTATGGTCAGCGGGTCCTTTCTCTCCATATATAGAGTGTAAGCTCTTAAAGGGATCCTGTCACCTCCAAAACGCCTCATAAGCAAGCAAAACATGTCCCTGCAGCATGCCATCACTAATCTCACACTTCTTTTGTCTCCTAAAAGCATCCTGTGAAAGTGCATAAAAACGTTTTAATACTTACTCATTATCATTAGTGATTATAATTAGCAGGGGCTATATTCTTTAGTCACCAGGGCGGGCTGTTTTGCAGCCTCGAGGATCCACCCTCTCTCTGTCTGTGCTGCTGTGATGTGAGATGAAGGAGGACTAATGATTTGCATTCTGTGAGTGATAGAGAGGGGGAGGGTAAGCCTGAACAAGCAGAGCACACAGACAGAGAGAGGGTGGATCCTGGAGCCTGCAAAACAGCCCGCCTTCGTGACTAAAGAATATAGCCCTGTTATTATAATCACTAATGAGTGGTATTAAAATGTTTTTATGCACTTTCACAGGATGCATTTAGGAGACAAAAGGAGTGTGAGATTAGTGATGGCATGCTGCAGGGACATGTTTTGCTAGCTTAAGGAGGCGTTCTGGAGGTGACAGGATCCATTAAGGTCAGCAGGGTCCTCTTTCTCCATATAAGTGTAAGCTCTTATGATAAGCAAGGTTCTCTCTCTCCTATAGCATGTCAGCTATAATGGTCAGAAGGGTTATTTTTCACTCCTCTGCCCCGCATATATTTTGCAAGCAGTTACAAGCTTTCCAATATTGTGATTCAACCAAATTTATTCCCCGAAAATCACATTTTTGGGGAAAATTCAGTGAAGCTAGCGAATTTGAAAATGAAATGTTCCGCTCATCTCTAATTCTTACTTTGGCACATGTTTTCCACCCCTGCCTAAAATGTTTGCACGGTACTGTACATTTGGGAAAGAAGATCACTATATAAAACCTTTTACTTTAAGAAATTGTGTCACACATTTCTCAAGCTGTTTTTAAGTTTAAATTCCGTTCATATTGTATATTCTCGAAAAGAGCCTATTTTCTCATACAAATCTATAACACCTATAATTCTCTGTCCCAAAATAAACATTACATCAGATGTATGTCCACAACAGGTGTCATAGACCCATTATCCTTAAGATTTAATTCCAGACAAGGAGTATCAGCTCAGTCCTGTCCAGTGGAGACACAAATTTTATTCAGCAGAAGCTCCATGAGATCTGTCAACTGTGCGCCGCGTGTGCTTTGCCTCATGTACTGACAACTCAGCTGATCTGCATGCTGCAGTCTGGTGAAATCGTCATGTGCATTGTGGTATTTTAACTGTATATCGTGCACTGATGATGAATACAACCCTATGGAATTATTTCATACTTGTGTATTGCAATGTTTCATGTCTGGGCAGCTAAACACAAAAATAGCAGCCATAGAGATCAAGTTTGGCCAGCAGAAGCACATACATAGAGGTCAAGTTAGGTCCCAACAGAAAGCACATAGTCATAAGACAGCCATAGAGGTCAAAGTGAGGTCCAAGGAAAAAGCACATTCTCAGATGGCAGCCATAGAGTTCAAAGGTGAGTCCCAACAGAAAGCACATACCGTACTCAGAAGACAGCCAAAGAGGTCAAAGTTGGATCTCAGCAGAAATCACATACTTAGGCTAGGGTCACATTTAATACAGGAATTGCGTTCACCGCATCCAGATCCGGATGCGGTCAATGCAATTGGCTTCGGACAAGCCGCAATCCATTAACCGGATTGCTGAAGCCGCAATCCGGTAACCGGATTGCTCTGGATGTGTAAGCGCTGCCCATAGATCTTACTGTATAAGCCTTCAGGACCTCAGACAGCGCACATACTATACCTACAATAGGAATAGTATGAGCGCTGCTCTCTGAGAAGCCGGCGCCTTCATTCATAAAAATGTACAGAGCCGCCAGGAGCCGGCTACTGTACATAAGAGATTAAATCATTATATGCCCACCTGAGTGGGTGGTAGGTCTCTAGGGGGGTGGGCACCCCTTAGAGACAGTATAGACACATTTATTAATAGAATTAAACATGTTAAAACACAGAGAACACTTTGCTTATCCCGGCGGCGGCCGGGATAAGCAAAGTATATGGGGTAACCGCATTGCTCAGGATTACAAATCCTGAGCAATCCGGTTACTGCATTGCGGGTCAGAGAACCGCTCCAAAAAACTGCAGCCTGCATGATTTTTCACACAGGCTGCAGAGTCGGATGCGGTAACCGGATTGCTTGTGAAGCAATCCGGTTTTTGTAATAGGCTCCTATGAGGAGCGTTTCCTGATCTGGTTTTGAGCTTTTTAAAAGCTCAAAACCGGATAAGGTTTTTAAAAAAAAAACGGAAATGTGACCCTAGCCTTAGATGCTAGTTACAAGGGTCAAAATGAGTTCC
This sequence comes from Allobates femoralis, assembly GCA_033576535.1. Classification (NCBI taxonomy): domain Eukaryota; kingdom Metazoa; phylum Chordata; class Amphibia; order Anura; family Aromobatidae; genus Allobates; species Allobates femoralis. The sequence continues at coordinate 107,523,906 of JARQOC010000002.1, forward strand.
CAGCAAAATGTAAATACTCAGATGGCAGCCCTAGATGTCAACGCTTAGTCCCAGCAAAAAGCATATAAGATAGCAGCCATACAGGTCAAAGGTAGGTATCAGAAAAAAGCACATGTTCAGATGGAAGCCATAAAGGTCAAAGTTAAGATTGCATCCATAGAGGTCAAAGTTAGGTCCAGGCAAAAAGCATATACTCAGATGCCAGTTACAAAGGTCAGAGTTAGTTCCCAGCAAATAGCACATACTCGGATGGAAGTCATAAAGGTCAAGGTTAGACGATGTATGTTCCGATGGGAGAGGGGGGCATGGGAATGCCAAACATTTTGGAATACCATAGAGCTATAGTCCTGGAGGAGGCTGGGTCTTGGTGGCGTAGCCCTGACCATCTCAGATGGGTCTCCATTGAGACTTCTCACTTGAGGAGTGGCACTCTGGGGGACCTCCTGTTGGCGGAGTCAGTTCGGCCAGTTGCCCAGGCTCGTCAACTCTAGACTTCCCAAGCCCTCTTACACTGTTGGAGGTCGGTGCCGCGGGCCTGGACCCGTGCTCCACCGGAGAATGTGCCTATTAGGGCGCTGCGCCTCCTTGTCCCATCAATCCAGACGAAGACCTGGGAGGATATAGGATTGGGGTCCCTGGGAGACTTTTGCCAGGAAGGGACATGGCCCACCTTTGAGTCCCTGTGTAGATGGTTCCCTGAATGTCGTTCGGCATTTTTACAATTCTCCCAAATAGACCATCTTTTGCGTAGGGCCTTGTACGTCCCATTACCTGTGCTCCCCCCCCGGTACCATTTCTCCTTGGTGCTGTTCAAACGGATCTCCGTAAACCGCGAATGATGTCCAGAATTTATAGAGGATTAGTATCCGTGGCTAGCGAGATAAAACTCCCATACATGAGAAAATGGGAAGGTGACCTTGGGTTCACCTCAGAAGTCGAGGACTGGCACGCAGCATCTAGAGAGGTGAGCAGTTCCAGCAGATGTGTAAATCATCTTGAAAACATAAAGAAGATCCATCTTAGATGGTACCTCTCTCCTGTGCGCATTGCCCACTTCACCACAGACCAGTCCCCGCAGTGTTGGAGACTATGTGGAGAAAGGGGTAACCTAGCGCACATGTGGTGGTCCTGCCCAAACATACGTCCCTTTTGGACTTTGGTCCAAAGCTTAATCCACTCAGTCATGGGAATTAGACAAGATTTAACATCGCAGCTGGCAGTTCTGAATATTGGTATTCAAGATTTCCCCATCCCGCTGAGAGGGACAGTATCATATATTCTCATTGCTGCCCGTCTGTGCCTAGCCGCGAAATGGAAGGCTCCCTCATCTCCTTCCTTAACTGAATTGCTCCATAAGATCAATTGGATCTTTCACCAGGAATATCACTTAGCACTAAATGGACCGACCAGACGGACGATTCACGATAGATGGAGTGTTTGGGCCTCCCATCCGAGAGCTGCACCGGTCCCTTGGGGCCTCCTCCAGCCCTCTTACCCTGCGGGCCCACCGAGTTAGAAGAAATGGTTAGAAGAACTGGTCTCCCCTGTGAGATGCCTGTTCAGAGGAAGTCATCACACATAGTGTTTTCAGCTTAATCGGACCCTTTGATACTCTACATATAACCAGAGAGTTGAACGTTCCTCGGCTGGTGCGGCAGTCATTGCGAGTTTCCCTCCCTCCCCGTCTCACCCCCATCCCTGGTTCCGAACTTCTCCCCCCCTCTCTGCTTCCCTTTCTCTTATCTCTTTATTCTCTTTATCCCCTTTATGACCTTTGATTGTTATATTTTGATATTTTATATTGTCTTTCTGACTGTTCTCCCGGATATGATTCCGACAGAGAACCACTACTGTTATGTATGTTTGTTGCTCAATTTATGCAAAAATTTTTTTTTTCTTTCAATAAAAATTTAATGTTTAAAAAAGGTCAAGGTTAGGATAGCAGCCATAGAGGTCAAAGTTAGGTCCTAGCAAAAAGCATATACTCAGTTGGCAGCCATAGGAACCAAAGCAAGCCATTGATAGGCTGCAATTGTATTGTTGCATCGGGCAGTAATTAGATGCATCAGTCAAATGCTTATTTGAACGGTAGTACAGAAACCTTTGTTTAAAGAGTAGGAATGAGGATCAATAACATGAGTATGATTTCTTTATTTTATTACAGGCTGAAGGGTTTTTGACAAATACATTTACGTAAGGACTACCCCTTTAAATATTGCTTTCCTCTGTTGTTATTACTTTTTTCATACACTAGCACAACATATTTAATTAAGCCAATTAAGAAGCTTTGATAATGAGAGTTCCTGCTGGCATTAGTTATTCCCTTTCGGAAGTCTAAGGATTTCAGAAAAACATTAATGATATTATACATGGCATGTAAATTGAAAACAGACTTATTTCAATCCAAAACTATCAGGAATTAATAACATTTTATAAGCTGATATTTGCTGCTTTTAATTACTTACTGTTACATTTCTACCTAAAATATAAAATGGGTCATACATAATTAATGCAGACGTTAGTTTGTTTTAGTAAGAGACCGAAGGATAACAAGTATCCAAAGAAAATGGATATAGAAGGGGGGAGGGAGTCAGGGTCCTGGGTCCAGGGTGCTTGGGATTGAGAGAGGGGGACACTCAGGTCAACTTTGCTTGTCCAGTAAATTTATATAAGGAGCTAGAACAGAAAACTGAACATGACATTTTAAAGGAAATCTAGATGTATATAGTTATGTCCCAAAAAAAGGAGAAACATATTCAAGGAGTGATACCTTTATTGGCTAACCAGAGAAATTATATTTGCAAGCTGGCTAGCCAATAAAGGTATCACTCCTATAATACTTTTCTCTTTTTTTTGGGACGTAAGTATTTACATCGATTTTTCTGGCTAACACGGTACCACAATCTTATTTTGTATTGTACCTCGAAAGGAAGTCTAGCTAACTCTGGCTACTGGGTCTCATAACACAACTTGGAGTAGCTCTACAGTCTTTATACTGTTGTCTTGTTGTCACTACTCCCATTGTTTCTCTTCTCTTTCTTCTTCCGCCATTAAGTCATCTAACTACAACTCTGAATGTTGTTATTCCTGTGATTAAACACTTTGAGGTCTCCTAGGACTCTATCAAACCATTTGGTAGTAACCAACCCATTTGATAACAAAGTTCAAAACTTTTCAAGTTATTTAAACTTACAGAAATGCCCCCATTTAGTTCTTTGGGATAATGCAGTCCATACTGTGCAGAACAATGATTCAGACTGACAGTGTCACTGTCAGAGGTAACATGTTCCTACTTTTGGTAGTACTACAACTCTAATGACTGGTGCCAGTGGTGTGGTGGTGGTTTTCCAATGGCTAGCAGTTGCCATATTCTCCGCGGTGGCATATATTCTTTTTTCATACTACTGTGAGGTAATGCACACCAAGGGGACTACAAGTACTCGCTTGGCAGCGGAATTGACACAAACAGCTGTATCTTTAAAGTGACATAAAGTCCATCGGTTTATTACCAAGCCTCATAAACCGCATATGGTATATAGTACATACATGGAAGGGACAGGCATATCACGTCAGACTCAGACTATCCCAACAGTCAGGATGACACACACACATGTCCCGGTTAGTCTGTTATGGTAAACACTGACCTTAGTCAATCCATAATAGTGATCACTGACCTTAGTCTTTGTTGGGGAGGATGCCTCCTCTGCAGGTTCACAGACTCCTGTCTGGTCTGGGCTCAGACCAGGTTTAAGCTCCCTGAGTATGGGGTGATCCAGGCTCCCTAAGGTCCCCTCACCTATTGTGGACTCTGGGAAAGCACTCCTTCTGGTCACAAGGCTCCTCTACATCTGGTGGTGCAGGACCTCTCCTGACCTCACAGCCCGTGTGACCCGGAGGGAGTCTGCTTATGTCTGATCTATCACGCCCACAGGAGGATCCAGGTTTGACAGACACTCCCCTGGCTTCTTAAACCTGGAATTCAGTACATGCAATTCATTATCTGCACCTGTGGGGGCTCAAGTCCCAGCAAGACGTCTTGCTGAACCATGCTGAACTATCAGTCCCATCATATATATTTGCAAGGCAGCTAGCCCAGCCCCTGCACCACACTACCTCACCTCATGCATTGGGATTGCCACTTTTTCTTCTACCAAACATTATGAAAACCCAATTATAGTGCTGTAAAAAATATTTTCAATCCAATTATTCTACCTTTGCCAAAAATAAGTAATAAGAAATTGAAAGTTGGCATATGGCACAGAAAACAAAATGCGGCAGCAGTCTGTAGTGTATGAGTGGCGAGTTCAGCTGTCAAATTTGACAATAGAAAATCAGGTGGTCAAAAACAGATATTTTCATTTTTCAAACAAAATTCAAACCATTTTACGAAAAGTAACCAAATAAAAAATGCTTGGCTCCTACCTAAAAGTAAGTTTGTTGTATTAGTGTGTAGTGTGGGTGTAAAATTTGACTAATAAAACAGATGTGCAAAAAACATTGTATGTTTCCCTCACACTGTGTGATGTACACGGTCACAGATTATTGTCCGATTTTTAGAGAATTTTGTTTTGTGTTTTTAAAAAAATTATTATTTTTCTCTTCATAAAAAGATTGCACAAGAAATGCAAGAAGTCTTACAGTTCAAACACACCGCCTGACAATCAAACACACTGCCTGACACTGATTTCCACTTCTTCTCCTGTAAAAATTATTGTGCTGCCTTGTTTCAGCTTTTTAGTGCAATAATTACTGGCTGGATAATTTGTCCACTGTTTTAGAGCTTTCTCTTCCTATTTCTATTATTGAACTCTGAGGGAACAGCTATTCTCCTTGCGGAGAGTATTCTACCAGCCGGCAGTGAGGAGACTTAAAGCCGCAATCCTCCTCTGGGAAATTGCATATGCAAATTGTCACTTCAGTGAGGAAGCAGACAAACTCTAATGCCGCCTAATAAAGATAACAATCCTAAAAGTCATAATTGACTCTTTAGCTGTTCCCCCAGACCTCATCTTAGCCTCTCATACAGCCAGATCAGAATTCCCACACACTGCAATGATGAGGGGCAGTCACCCGGAAACGCAGCGTCTGCAGTTTGGCTTTCTAATCTGGCACAAATCCTAAATCATATATTAAAAGGCTTGTTAAAGAGTCAATTATGACTTTTAGGATTGCTACCTTTATTACGTGGCATTAGAGTTTGTCTACTTCCTCACTGAAGTGACAATTTGCATATATTATTGAGCTGTGACCACTGACAAACTCTCACTGTCGTAAAATCACCCTTAAATGACTGTTGCATTTCTCACTTAGAGTTTTATTCAGGCTATGATAGTCCTTTCTGACTACCTATGCTATACATGTGATAGTCTCTTAATAAAAAGGCAAGCCGGGCACCAACATAGACCTTGGAACCCTCTTTCCTTTTTGTGTGTTCCTCTCAGCCTGGCTATGTGCGAGTGCACTTGGTGTGCTTACTTTAACTAGTAATCCAGTAATGAAAGTCCATCAATAAAGAAGAAAAGGGCACTCACCCATAATTGTGCTATCGTTACCTTTATTCCGGTTCCATTTTACAGGTGGCAGGGAGGGGGGTGCAAGATGTCAGACAAATTGAAATCCAGACAGGCACAAAACGGCCCATTGTCCACTGTGTTCCAACCCCCTCCCTGCCACCTGTAACATGAAACCTGAATAAAGGTGACTGCCCTTTTCTTCTTTTTTATTGGGTATACCATGTGATATGATAGCTGCAAGGATGCCCAAGGATGTCAGCCTTTTGTGAATGTTGCAGTCTTCTGCATTGTGTAAAAAACAAAGTAAATTGTTCGATTTTGTGGGAATCTGTAAATTGTATAAAATTTGGTATACATTAAAATTTTATACACACTTAACACTGACATTGAAACAACAGGAAGGAAAAATTGTGGAAAGTTGAAAATCACATGATCGATAGACATGTTACTAGTGCTACAGTGAGTATCCTGCATTGTTGAAAAGTACTGCCATGGCTCAAGGGTTTCTGAACTTCTTTCCCATTGAGCACGTGAGACTTCAGTGATCGGCAATTACAGTTTTCAGCCACCTTTTAATAACCTCATTGATAGCATACCAAGGCATGTACATGCAGTATTTCTGAGCATGATGTTCATGCTCGATACCAAATAAATTGAGTATTTGTTTATATTTTTTCATGATTTGCATATCGTTAACATGTCTATCAATCCTAGGATTTACATAATTTCATGACCATTTCTTCTTGTTGCAATTTCAATACAGAGGAGGCTATCTACATTGGCGATCCAAATGAGAGAACAACACACTTTCCTAAATGTTAAGGTCATTGTGTTGTCCTATGTGAAAATATCCTAACATGACTAAATTAGCAGTATTTTAAATTTATTTCGTAAATTGAATATATGCCAAAGCACAGAATAAAAATGAAAATGAGATACATGAAAAAGACACTGATCAAAATTAGAGAACATTTTCAGATACCTGCAAGTTATTGGTGTTAATTTCCTTAATTATCTGACAAACCCTATTTAATTGGCAGCCTAACTTTTCAGTTTGCACTCAAATAGCAACAGAAGTTAGTTGTTTCAAACCTGTGATTTCTAGAATATTGTATCTTTACAACATCACAAACTCTTTCAAGTCCACCAAGAATGCTGGTCGCCCTCAAAAGACAAATTTAAGAGAGGACAGGATAATGCAGAGAATTTCCACGGGTAATCGTTTAAACACTGTAGCTGGAATACCTCGTCAGTTCAACACTGAACAGGGTAAGGATTTGGCTCGTCATGCAGTGTCACAACGTTTAAGAGCATTTGAACTGAAAGCCCATACTGCACTGACCGAACCTCTCTTGAGCATAAAGAATTGAGAGTCTAGACTCACCTTTGCTGAGGAGCATCTTGTGTGGACTGAGGAGAAGTGGTCTACAGTTATTTTAGTAAAGAAAACAAGTTACATTTTTTGGGAACTGGTGGGAAACATTATGTTCATTGACAAATTGGGGAAAGACTGAACCCAAAGTGTGTAAAGAAGTCAGTGAAAGGTGGTGGAGGAAGTGTCATGGTTTGGGGAATGTTTTCCGCTGCAGGGGTTACACCTCTCATACAGCTATTTGGCAGAGTGAATGCAAGTGTGTATCAGAACCTTCTTCAGCAACACGTGGTTCCTTACTTACATTCAGCACTCAATCACCAGCAATTTTCATGCAGGTTAATGCCCCCTGTCAGACAACAAAATGGATTAAGCAGTTCCTTGAAACAGAAAACATTGAAACAATGAAATGGCTGCTCAGAGTCCTGATCTAAACCCAATAGAAAACCTCTGGAAAATCCTTGGTGACAAAGTTATGGCCAAGAAACGAACAACAGTCACAGAAGTGTGGAAGAGTCTGGAAGAAGAGTGGACCAAAATCATACCAGAATTGTGTGAGAGACTAGTGATGTCCTGTGGCCACAGATGTGCTGAAGTCATTCAAAGCAAAGGCCTGTACAAAGCAAAGGCCTGTACACTTCCTACTGATTGGTGACTGCTGTAATCTTCACAAAATTTAGTTTTAATCTTTTTCTGTGTTACAGTCATTGCTGTTCTCTAATTATGATCATCTGGTTTTGTGTAAAATAAAGGTTTTAAGTTGATAAACTTTGGTAATTTTGGAAAACCCTGTTCTAGCATGGCATGGTGCACCCTTTACACAAAAACCACCAAATGTTGATCAATGTAGATTACATTCTGTCTGAAAAAATCAAGTGATCATACATTGTTCTCTAATTGTGATGGCCAGTGTATATGTACATATTAAAACATAGTACCAGCTTTTAAATAGAATATTGGATTTCTTTCTTATTAACCACTAGCTGGGTGCCCGATGCAGATGCATCGGGATTCTAGAAGAGCGAGTCTCTGACTCGCAATGGCCGCTTCGCGGCCAATGCTTCGCGCTGCTAAGGCGACTCGCCATGCCCGCTGCGCGGGCATAGCAAGTCGCCTTAGAACTGCTCGCAATGGCCGCTACGCGGCCAATGCTTCGGGCGTATCCACATGACCACGCTGACTCGCAGCGAGAGCGGACTCAAAAGGGGCAAAAAACCCATTCGCAATTACATAATAGATAGCTGGCTTATAGCTGATTTATAAAATGCATAAATTCTACCAAGTATATAATGCAAAATAGGAACTGCTGGACTCACGGGTTTTCCAGTTGTCAGAAAAGAGTGGCTAAATCCTGTTTACTATTAAATTAGTTATATGCTATCTTTTATATCATAAAATTACACGCAATAGTATGCAGACCATGATTGTAAAATATAATATTAATACCGTATGAAGCCATGCTCCCCAACTTCAGTCATCAAGGGCCACCCAGTCATGTTTTCAGGATTTCCTTAGTATTGCACAGGTGATCATATAATCATCTGAACTGGTGATGATTCCAACCCATGTGCAATGCTAAGGAAATTCTTAAAACCAGCTCTGTTGATGGCCCTTAATTACTGGAGTTGGGGAACACTGGTATAAAGCAGTAAGATATAGATACAAGGGCTAAATTAAGGTATAGGTTTTAGTTTAAAAAACATTTTTGCAAAAAATACATTGATGATCTATCCTTAAAGGGAGTCTGTCAGCCCAAAATGACTGTTCACACCAAGCACAGGCTCTCAGTTCATCCTTGGCGTGGCCAAACAGTTCAAAGTATTATTCCTACCTGCTTGTTAGGCATCAATCTCCATCCTCCCCTAGCTTCTCTATAACCAGAGATATCAATAGATGAAGAACAAGTAGGTGGAAAGGTGCACTAGACTGCTGGGCCATGCCATGGGTGGACCAAGCGCCTGTGCTTGTTTTGAACTGTCATTTTGTGTTGACAGATGACTTTGAACATTAAACAATACGTGATTGGTAGATGGCTAATAAAATGAGCAGAAGAATGAACGAATTGTGGATTAGGGCTGTGTATGGTTATGCCGCCGAGGTGCCACTATGCACTGATAAATATTAAAGGTCCCTAACGCTCCATCAGTCATTTAGAAGATTGGTAGAGGGTTAAGGTTGGATGAAGAACTTGCCCTCACTGTGTACTCCCCTCAAAAACCTTCAGGTGCCTTGTCAGGGGTGACAGTAATGGACAAGGGGTTGATACGAATGTTTAGACTGATCTTCAAATTGCCTAGATAAAGTTTTCGTTTTATCAACACTTAAGTTACTTCCTATATTAAAAATTGATATGTGTATATAATTGTCCTCATCATACAAGACATACAATAAAAGCTGAAATATATAGCAATATGAAAAGCAGAATTAAGACTTACAGGCCAAAGTTTGGGCAGCTAAAATAACTTTAATCATGACGTAGCTGGCAACATTTCCGCTAACCTGCTCCATCTTTTCTACCTCCACCTATACTTGGCCATTCGTTGTCTCCATGTCAATGTGTGGAGTCATTACAATCAGCTGGATGACACAGATTCTATTTATAAAAGCAATGGCTGAGTCTTCCTTATTAAGGACAGAGCTTTTATTTCCCATGTATCATAAATCAGATATACATTATAGGACATTGTGCTTCAGAATTCAAGTATGAATAGCAATTACTGAAGGCTGCTAGGTCTCCTTGTAAACCATATACAGAGCTGATTGCATGTTGGAACACACCTTCAGGGGGTGGAAGGAGGACGCTATTCAAAATCAGAGACACGGTATACACTGACGAGACGCTCTTAAGGAATAAAGAGATGCCAGCTATTGAGATGAGAAAGACGGCGCTCTGATGAGCTCTACCTGTCTACGAGCTCTAATGTATGCTTTCTATTGTTCTACTGATATCATAAACATATGAAGAGCCACAGATGTGATGTTAACCTCAACCTAGAAGTAGAAGGAAGGATATTGTCACCTAATCTGAGAAATAAGAAAAAGATAATTGTCCTTTTACATGAGAAGAAGATAAATTGGTAAAATGAACGTCTTTTGACAATAAAAGTCTTTTGAGTTGGAGACACATGCATTTATATGTCACACTGAGGGTATTTTATTGGGGAATTGTTAGATTGTTGTCTAATATATTTGCTGATGTTCCTTGTAATTGACTTTTATTCCATTTCTGCTCACATCCCATACATTCTTCTTGGCCTTGGCACTGGCATGTGACTCGCACAAGGGCAATGCAAGACAATCTCACATTGCACTGAGCCTAATTTTAGTCAATCAGGCAGCATAGACCTGTAAATGTTTCCTCAGCCTTAATTGGGCTGAGTAAAAAATGGCAGCATGCTGCGATTGTCTGTGAGTCTCAGATCACTTGCACTCATAAAGTCTATGGGTGAAAGTAAAACATTGCACTGCACTCAGATAACAGTGCAATGTACAAATACGTTGAGGCCGACATTGGAGGAGATGGGGAGATTAATCTCGCATTCCTCTCCATAACAGGATCGGATCACAGTTGCATGAACACAAGGCTCATGCTCACAACAGAGCCTGAAGAAAATATCATTAGCATATCACATCCGATGCTCTTGTATCAGATGAAATATGCAAGTGTGACTCTGGCCTTACCGTTACCTTTAGGCTACTTTCACATTGTGTTCTTACACTCGTTCAGTGGTCCTGTCAGGGCATACGTCCAAATCTCATAGACTACTGCATTAGGGTGTCCACCTGCAGTGAACATATACTCCTGAAAATTGTGCACGACAGGGCACACGTTGACTCCATCAGCACCATTAAAGTCAATGGCCCTATCAGCACATGTCCGAATCCAGTGTCGCGGGAGGTTCAACGTAGGGCCCAATGGGACCCCTGAACATGTGAGAACGCAAGGGGAAGGCACCCTTAACAATGGAGTATATCTATAGCAGGCTGACACTGACCAATCCATGCAGAGACACATTTTATGGGGGGAGGTACTGACCAGTTGGAAAATTTAGTATGGATTTGACAGGAGGAATGAAAGTGGAATTTTGTTTAAAAAATAATGATACTCGTTGGTTGTTTCTGTTCTATTTTGATATTCTGACTTTCCAAGACTGCAACAAGTGGACCTGTACCTTGTCATGAATATAGAATCTTTTATATATTCTACTATAGCTGGCATTTATGTTTTTATGCTGCACCATGTGAGGGTAGTCTGGGGTGGTAGCAACGGGCGAGGAGCTCATATTTGTAGTCTCTGTCCTGGTCATCCCCACACAGCAGGGGGGTTGTGGTTGTGGTGGTCCTGGCTGGGTGTTTGGTATTCTGGTGTGCAAGTCATACCTGTTTTCAGGCCATCTAGGATCTGTCTACAGGGAGGTCACCGACACAGACTCACAGTTCTTTTTTAACAGTCTTTTTATACATGTACATTAAACAGATTGATAGTGCGGGCATAGTACTTGAACACGTTCATTAAGGTACACTTCATGTTAGGGAACCCTTTTTCCTTAAACTACTCCATAACTTCATACCACTACTGTTGATAGTCCGTCCTTTCTCCACACTGCTTAGCATCACACTCTTGCATGTCTGAGTCATTAAGACTCTGTTTTCTCCAGGTATGACCTTCGACTGGAGTGCACAGAATACTCAGCTCATCTAATGTCCGTTCTTGTATCGACCTGTTTGCCCAGGTCTATGCTAAATATCATCTTAAGGACTCGTACTGATAGAGTCAGTCTGTTGACAGGAAAGTCTACTTAGTGTCCAGGGCCTGGAGTGCTTTGAAGTGGGTCAAAGCTAGTTCTCTACACGTCCTCACTCCTTGATTCCTTCCCGGAAGCTCTAATCTTACTGTCGACTGTTATGGCCACTTTACACGCAGCTACAGGTAACAGGTTTTCCACAGGTAACTTACTGGTTGCAGTGAAATCATGGCGACATAGTTCCATTTGTACACAGCAACAAGATAGAACCATGTCTCCATGATTTCACTGCAGCCAGTAAGTTACCTGTGGAAAACCTGTTACCTGTAGATGCGTGTAAAGGGGCCATTACGGTCAAAGTTGCCATGAACACCTACTTGCTGCGGCCTAGGTATTCACACGACTTGCACTTTTAACTTTTAAACACTGTGCTAAACTAAGATGGAAACTTCCATCAAAGCCTAGAGGCTGGTTCACCCCCAGTGGGTTGATCCCACCACCTATCTTAAGTGCTACATAACATTATATATATAGACGCATAACACAAGTCACACAACTACAATTCAGCACAATTGATGTCTTCATTTTTGTCAACTGGGAATGGCCCTCAAGAAGACTCCTTAGAAGAAGTGAGGATCGCACCCACTTGTACAAAACTAGATTTACATGCAAGAAAAAGGGCCACATGCCATGGAATGAAGAGGAGCAGGGGCAAAACAAAATCAATGTCAGATTCCGGTGAACAGCGGCATTTACACACATTTATGGTAAGAGACAAGTCCACTTTATAGGTGGGTATCCAGAATTTAACATTGCTGGCCTCTTCATTCCTAGACAGCAATGGTCGTCGTTTCATAGTGGTACACAATAAAGCACCGCTGTCACTCCAGGGCATAAACTAAATCATCTACATTCACTAAAGTGGATATTTGCTGCAGAACCGGATACAGATAGTAATGGGGACGACAGGAAAGGCAACACAACTCATATTTTTGTTGATCATGGGAGATATTAGGATTGGAATAATAGCCCATTAATATTATGTGCTGGAATATACACTTAACAAATGGCTTCCATAATCAATACATTATTGAAAATATATAAAAATGTTACATACACATATGTGCATTTCTCCCAGTCTATAATATATTCATGAAGCAACCTGCCCTCCAAGAAAATGAACTGTAATCAATCAGATTAACAAAAGAATGACTTACTTGACTTTTAGGCTGGCCAGCATCGCTTTATCAATCCTGCAAGAATTAAATCGATAAACCAATTAATTATTCAGTTTTCACTTATTGTACACAAAGCTTTAACAAGTGCGAATCGACTTAGAGATTAGATGGAGTTGTCACAGCTAAAATCTGTATCTGATAGATCGTCCTTTAAAGCAAAGCAACTTCATCAGCAGAAATGCAAATAACCGCTGCACTTATAGTGGGAAAGGAAACTGCTGCTCCAGTATATAAAATGCTTTATATAAACTGATTATGGCATCTGAATATATTGAACGTCGTTGACTACACTCCACTGCCGGAAAGGACAATACATATATGGAAATTCCTGAATATTTTTGTTAATATTTGCACTTTATTTTAAATTCTGAAATGTGAAAGCTGACAACATTAAGGGAAATATATTAACACCTCGAGTCCAACTGGATATAACCTCAACCAGACAAATCTATCAGAGGATCACACAATGTATGATAAGATTAACACATTTTACTAAGTGTATGTTAACAATATTCTCTTTCCTTTGTCATCTCTTAATTTATACCAATGTTTTGACCCAAAATAATTTATACACTTATAAATCCGGTGCTTTTGTGATTCTACTTATCAATGTCACCATTTCAGACACATTTTAAAATTGTCTTGTAAAACATAAAAAAGCAGTTATAACAAAATTGTGGCATATTTTGCTCAGTTATTTTCCCCATAGATGTTTTAAATTTAGGCTAATGAGGACATAATAAAGAACAAATAAAAAAGGAAGTGTTACAGTGGGTTAACAGGGAAAATGTTCGCAACATGGTACATCACAAAGGGAACACTGGGAGAGTATAGGGAAAGGCACGTCCTAACTGTAGGGAGTGGAGGATCAGACTCCTTTTGACACTAACCTCAATCGGTCCCTGAGCTGCCCTATCACCAAATGTGGGTCTTTCCCCCCACCGCTGTCATATGCCTAACCCCTGGCTGTCACCTCCACTCACCCTGGCTAGCGCATAGGGCACATCATCTCTAACATTACTAGAACATGATACAGGTAAACAGACAGGAGACATAGACATAAAGGTTACAACCCACTTGAAGGCTGCCGCCAAGCCCAAGAGGCTGCAGCCAACAACTGCCCCAGATGGATCACCAGGTCTCCTACAGACCCATTGCAGTATCACCCATTCTATGAGGGGCCTCAGGACCCTCAAGACTGAACGATCTACAGCAGGGATACACCAACATATTTGTATTCATCTTCATAGTCACATGGCCCTCAAGATCATCACAAATGCAAACCAATTGTGATGGTAATAATGAAGAATCCAGAGATGCAACAAATCCACTTGAAGGACAGAAAACAGAAGTGACCCCCCCCTCATCTTACAATACTTACCCTCATTATACTCAGTGGGAAGCACCAGCCTCTACTGACCAAGTTTTTTGGGAGTGCACCAAGGCTTAGTATTAACCTGGGGTGGAGGTAGAGTTTTGCCCATATTTTCCAGTAACACCATAGTCACCTCCACCGGAGAGGTAGGAGTAGATTTTACAAAGACGGCATAGATAGTAGCATAGTAGCATCCATGCAATTGATTTAAAAAAAACGGAATACTTCTCTGGACTGCCAATCAATCATTGGGTTATATTTTCTCAGCCAGGGAAGGCCTAGGATGATGATTCCAGTAGGCACACCCTCCAAGACATAACAGGACAGGAACTTCTTGTGAAGTCCTTATGTACAAGTTCACAATATGTACGACTCAGGAAAAACTCTTCCAACTAACAGAAGCAGAATCAATGGGAAGAATAGGAATGGATCTTGTTAATTCACTACTGGCCAGACCAAGGGTCTGAGTTTTTTCACCAAGCACCACCTCCGCAAAAATGGTGAACTGAGACATAAAAATGGAGGAAATTTACACACCCTGGTTGCCTCCCTCCACACGATCAGTGGAACTCAATTTTTTAGATGATGTTACATGTTTGGCGATAGATGGATAGATCCCAATATAATGTCCTTTAAGACAGCAATAGAAACATGGCCCTGTACCCTAGCGAACCACAGGTGACTTAGTGTGAAGGGAGGCATCCCCCAACTGCATTGGTTCGTTAAACTTCACCTGTAGAACTTCCTCCCTAGGAAGAACAACAGGGGCATGATCACCATAGATTTTCGCAATACACCCTGATAGCAAGTATTGAGACAGAGAGTCTTGAAGCCTGACTCACAGACATTGACAAAAATGACTCTTAAGATCAGGGTTATTCCACTGGGTGTCAGTGGCCCTTCTCTGGAACTCCAAGCAATACTGCTCAGCGGACCATGCCCCCTGCTTTAGCTTAAGGATTTTACACCCCGCCTAGGAGATGCAATCAGGGTCGTCATAGATAAGTGCTAAAGCCTTAAAATATGAAGAGCTCATCCACCGACCATAAAGATGGAGAATCAGTCGGCAGAGAGAAGGCCCAGGATTGGGGATCCCCCAAAAAGGGAGACTATGATCCTCACTCGCTGTTGCTCACTCCCTAACAAATGAGGACAGAGTTAGAAATATAATTTACAGGTTTCACTGAACACCATTAACTTATCTCTCCCTCCAAAAAAACTTGACCGGAGAGATATTTTAGGTTCTGGCTGAACCTGGCCATTAACCAACATCAAGAACCCCGAAATATGCTGCAGCTGCAGCATCACCTGAGACTGTAGACCCGTAACCACATCCATGAGGTTCTGAATCAGATGTGCAAAAACCGCAGTCTGAGCAATCAATACTCAGCAAATATTATGTGGGCCGGTAATAATATCATGCTCAGACGAAGAGAATGTGCAGTGCATGGCGCAACACAAAGGGTACAACAGAATAGTATAAAGGTCCTAACAGTAGATAGCGGGGGTTCGGACACCTCCAGACACTAACCTTTGTCTGTCCCTGAGCTGCCCTACTGCCCTAAACAGATCCTTTCCTCATTGCCATCTTGTGCCTAGTTCCTGGCTGTCACCTCCACTCACCCTGGCTAGTGCATAAACCAATCAGTGCATTATATGTCACCTCTAGAATTTCAGGACAGGTAAACAGACAGGAGACAAAGACAGAAAGGATACAACACACTTGAAATCAGCAGCCAAGCACCAGAGGCAGCAGCCAATATCTGCTCCAGATGGATAACCAGCAGCAGATCTCCAGCAGCAGAAAACATCAGCAACCGCAAAAGACCTCCACACACCAAGATCGTCAGCATAGAAATTAAGTTCTATTACTGTGTGAGGTTGTGGTTACAAATTGCTGCAAGCTGAGATAAAGCTGATGTAGAGCTACTGAGACCATGTGGCCACAAAGGGAATGCAGCCAGGTAAGGTAGAGACAGTTGACTAAAACACTTCCACACAGATACACACACCGACCCTAGCCTAGGACTCTAGATTAGGCAAGGGGTAGCAGGGGTTAAGAGTAGTGTGGGTGGAGCGTAGAGCAGCACTGAACAAGTGGGTGGAGAGACCAACAATAAAAACCCGGGAACACACAGTTAGAGTCAGAACAGAAGAGGAACAGTGAGAGAGAACAGACAGAAGAAGTCTAGGCAGTTATTCCCAGAGGAAGGGTTCCCTGGAGGATGCAGAATCCTAGACGCTACATTCCTAGGAGAGAAAGCTCGCTCAATAACTGGAAGCGAGGGAAAGAAGCCGGAAACAAAGACACCTGACAGTGAGAAAGAGGGAGCCTGGTGATCCCACAGCCATACCTGGGACACTGGAGGCTAGGCCACTACAGCCAGAGAGCCGGCTCTGTAGAGGTGACCGGGGGCACTCTAGGGCCCTAATCACAAGACACACTGGCGTGGGGCAGGTGCTCCATGACCTGGAGCCTACCTACCACCACGGTCTAGGAACACAGCCACCAGACTAGGGCTGGCGACCCTGACAGAGAGGGAATCATCACACAAGAGCCCATGAAGGCCAGACCAAACCCGTGAGTGAGGAGACAGAGAGAAAGGAAAGGGCCTGAAAGGACTTGAGGGAAGCAATACAGAGGAGCTGCCTGAGCTGCATAAACCCAGTTATCCGGAGCACTACTAAAGTGTGAGAACTGTAACTTGAAAGAGCTGAAAGAACTGTAACTTGTAAACTGTTGTGAACTGCTGTTAAAGAACATTAAGTAAAGTACCTAGTAAATTCACCATTGCCTGAGACGGCTTTCTTCCAGCGTCGCAGCAGAGTCCCGCCTGAGGAGCCACAGACTGCAATTTCCACAAATTGGCTGGAGAAGCTGCAGCAGCAAAGTAAGTGACTGGTACAGAGCACCATCCTTCACTACGTATTTCACTACTACTACTTCACCTGCCCCGGGGACCCTCAGCCCTACCCAAGGAGGGCTTACCATCCACGTTGCCCCTCCGTTCCCAGCAGGAATATGCACACATACCCCGGTGGCGTCACGCACAAATCCCCTGTAAATACTTCCTTTACTTGCTGCATCTGGGACAATGGGACCGGGACCGGGACCTTGACACCCTCCAGAGACAGTACAACCTGGTTTTGAGTACCCCGGTCCCCAATGTGCGACACTACCAGCGAATGACGTCACTAACTGGTTTGACCATTTTTTGTACCCACCGAACGAGCCAGATCCGATTTTGGCCAATTTCTGTGAATCGGATCCGACCATGTTCTGCGCATGAACATGTCCTATCGATACTTTTTCGAAACTCCAGAACCGGGGACCCCGATTTTGGACTGAGCGATGCTCGGATCCTGCTATGTTCCGCGCAATTACTGGGGCCTATCTTTTCTGACTGCATCATTTCCCGTGACTAGTATTATTAATATACTGAGCAGTCTTTACACAAAACTATGCTATGTTCCCTGATTTGTTGCTTTATATCATTTTTTTCCTATTTTACCTAGACACCAGCATGGTCAGAGACGTTGCATTTTTCCCTGTAAGGCTGAAGGCACACTATCCATGTGCCTGGTGCAAGTGCAATGCAAGGGAAACTCGCATTGCACTCGGACCAGTATCATTAAATGATACTGGTCCCATTAGTGCGAGTTCCTTGCATTACACTCGCAAACTCACACCCGTACAGCACACTGTGCTGTAAAAATTGCTTCAAACTCCAGGCTGTCAAAGCTGCAGAGTTTGAATTTGCCGGTTTCCCAATACAGTAATACATCATCTTTCACCGCTGTGAGAGCAGCGGTGAAAGATGATTATTACAGGCTGCGGGGCATATTTTGAAATTCATGGGGTTTAGCTGTATATAAACCCCATCTGCAGCCTCTGTGCGGCATGTCAGCCTGTGTGCGGCATTTACTGTAAATTTCTGAAACCCGACAATTGCAGGCTTTGAGCTAAACCTTATATTAACCCCTGCACAACCAGTGTGTGCTGTCAGCATGTGTCCAGAGAGTGTACACTCTGGACACAAGCTGGCACCTCCACTAACATCAGTTTAGCTACAGCTGGGTTTAATAATCGGTCTTTCACAGCTGATCATACTCAACCGAGATGATTTGTTACTGAACGGGTAACCGGCAATTCAAACTCTGCCAGTTTGACATGCCGCAGAGTTTAAATTACCCCGGTAAATGCTGTTCGCGAGTACTGGAAATTTGCTTCAGGCTCACGGACAGGATCACACATCAAGACCACACATGCACTCATTCAAGAACACTCGCAACACACTTACAATCCATACAGCCATGCAAACTCACCACATGCCCAACGTGGGGCTTCGCTACATTTTTAGTCTAGCTGATGAAAGTGAACAGTTGCGAGTCCACCTCTAACTTGCCTAATTGACTTTGAAGCAAGGAGTTAACTCCTGCGGCTCCTGTATGAGCGGTTCATACCAGAGCCGCAGGAGTTAACTCCTTGCTTACTGGTACCGCTATCAACACTGCTCCTGAATGCCACGGTGATAGAGGTGGTGCTCAGCAGGAGTTGAAATGCGGTGATCCCGAGCTTACCGTTGCTATAGTAACTGCTAGGATAGTTACTATGGCAATGGTGTCAGCGGTGACATCACCGCTTACCAGCCGCAGTCTCATTCAGTAATCACGGAGCATGGGGAGCGGACTTTCTTCCTATTCTCAGTGATGAAGCAGTGCTGCATCATTTGAAGAAGAAAAAAGACAGAAGACCAGGATCCTGGAAGGATGTGTGAGTGTAATAAAGATGTTGTTCCTCAACGTGTCTGGGTATTTATTTCCAATAAAACATTTTTTCTCTGTGTGGTGTCTTTTTAAGCCTTAATTGGAGATTCTTAATGGCCGGGTCTAACTTGGCCTGACATTAAGAATCTCAGGGCTTATTACCAGCTGGTATAACAAAGATGGTATTAACCCCTTATTACCCAGCTTGCCACCCGCCACCAGGGCCGCTAGAAGAGCCTCGCAAGACGCCTGGAAATGGTGCTATGATAAATGTGTCATTTCAGGGGCGGCTGTGGGCTGCTATTCTTTAGGCTGGGGGGGCATTAAAACAATGGGCCCTCACCACACTGAAAATACCAGCCCTCAGTTGCCTAATTTTACCTTTGCTGGCAATTAAAAATAGGGCAGAGCCCATGCATTTTTTTTCGCCAGCCAAGGTACAATTAGGCAGCTGAGGGTGGCAGTTTGCAGCTGTTCACTTTCATCCGGCTAGACTTAAAAATGCTGCGAAGCGCCACACATTTTTTTAAATTAATTATTTATTTAACACCCTATAAGGCCAGGTTTGGTTGCCATACACTAATGTACATGGCAACCAAGCAGAATCACTGTCTAAATTGAGGAAATCCAGTCTGACTACAACAGCCAATCACAGAGGCTCTCACAGAGTGTGAGCCTCTGTGATTGGCTGTTTGGCTGACAGTGCAGTGAATATTCAAGTAGCTTAACAGGCAGCCTTGGAAGTAGCAGCAGAGAGCTGGGAGACAGAGCTGGGCAGGCTGGTAAAGATATTTTTGCACCTATATCAGTCTTTCTATGGATCCTATTATCTTTTGCAAACACAATGTATGGCTAGGGTCACATTGGCGTTTTTTGTTTTAAATCCTGATCCGGTTTTGAACTTTAAAAAAGCTCAAAACCGGACCAGGAAACGCTCCTGATAGGAGCCAATGCAAAACACCGGATGGCTTCACAAGCCATCCGGTGGCCGGATCCGGCACTGCTGCCTGCGTTTAAAATCATGCAGGCAGCAGTTTTCGCAGCGTTTCTGGGACCGCACTGCGGTCACCGGATGGCTCAGGATGTGTAATCCTGAGCCATCCGGTAACTGCAGAGTGTGCGGATCCCGGCTATTGACGGGACCCGCAACCGTAATAAAGAGTGAAATTGCTGACCTAAATGACTGATAGAGGTCTGTAGGGGGGCTTAGACCCCCCTACAGACCGGGCTCCCACTTCCATAGTATTCTTCACCAATTTCGCACCGGGCACGGGCTCCTCGGAGCTGCGTGCATGTCAACCAAGGTGCCCCCCCCCCCCATCACTATACAGGGGTGCATAGACCCCTCTAATACAATTATGCTTACATTGATGTGTTTTACACAAAGAATAATCACAATTGCATTGTTAATTATATATTTACATGTGTCCGGAGCCAGAGTCCAGTGATTTCCAGGGGCGGGGCTGTGTGCAGCAGCCTCCGCCCGCTCCTTCTTGATGGCCGCCCCCTCTGGCCGTAATCCAGTCTTGTGAGGGCGGGAACGTCGTTAAAGGGGCGTGGCTAACCGCGGCACATAGTTAGCCACGCCCCTTTAACGACGTGCCCGCCCTCACAAGACTGGATTACGGCCAGAGGGGGCGGCCATCAAGAAGGAGCGGGCGGAGGCTGCTGCACACAGCCCCGCCCCTGGAAATCACTGGACTCTGGCTCCGGACACATGTAAATATATAATTAACAATGCAATTGTGATTATTCTTTGTGTAAAACACATCAATGTAAGCATAATTGTATTAGAGGGGTCTATGCACCCTGTATAGTGATGGGGGGGGGGGCACCTTGGTTGACATGCACGCAGCTCCGAGGAGCCCGTGCCCGGTGCGAAATTGGTGAAGAATACTATGGAAGTGGGAGCCCGGTCTGTAGGGGGGTCTAAGCCCCCCTACAGACCTCTATCAGTCATTTAGGTCAGCAATTTCACTCTTTATTACGGTTGCGGGTCCCGTCAATAGCCGGGATCCGCACACTCTGCAGTTACCGGATGGCTCAGGATTACACATCCTGAGCCATCCGGTGACCGCAGTGCGGTATTCTGCACACAGTTTTCAAAAAAACTGTGTGCGACCGGCATTGCATTCACCGCATCCGGATCCGGATGCGGTGAATGCAATCTAGGTTTTCAATGTGACCCTACCCTAACTCAATGCTGCAGATTTACACAAAGCTGGAGCATTGCATTATATAGATATTTTCTCTACGTTCCATGACAACTTATGGTCTGAATGAAGAGCTAACCTTTACAGGCTTCCTGGGATAATGTTAAATGTTGAGCGCATCAGCTATGGTAGCAGTTGTGGACTGGATTACAAAAGATGTACAGTGTGGTTCAATGCATTTACGGATATCTATTTCTAGTTATGCCACTGGACATCTCAGCTTGGAGTTCATGGAGAAAACATTGAGGGACTCATTCATGGCCGAAAAACCGCAAGATTCATGGAGAACATGGATCCTTAATGCTCATGGGATTGTTCATCATCTGTTAAATTGCATTGACTATTGGACTTTTTAAACATAATATGGATCCGCCTTGGGGAGGTTAGGGTTTTGGTTCGCGTGATATGGAAAAATTCATATAAACACCGTCATGCTAGTTGAGAGTGGCCCCCCTTGTAGGTCACCCTTTGGTTTGCTAGAGTGGCGTCCAGTTGGACTGACTGAATCAAGAGAGAAGTCAGCCAGGTAGAACTCAAGACAAACCCCTATAGGTGGTAGTAATTCCCAGTGCGAATTGAGGTGTATATGTGGTTTTTCGGCTGCAACATGGGGCCCCACTTGCATTGGGGTTTTCAATAATATAAATGGCATAATCATAGAATGGTGTAGATTCCAATTGATAAATGATGTATATTATAAGATGTACCTGATTGGACTGTATGTATTATATTTGTATCAATAATGAGGATTGTATCATCCCATGTTGTTATATAAAATAAATTATTATCGATGCATAAATACAGCTCTATGTTGATTTATTATGGTAACAGATCTATATACCTCTTTCCATCCATTTTCTATGGTTAAGATGAACTTTTGGACTGGAATGGTTCTTACGTCCATCCATTAACTATAGGATATACACCCTCACTGAGGCTGAGGTGATCGGCCCACCACCCCTTTGTAGTGGTCCCTCTTTATTTCTCTTATAATATCATGAACTGAGTTCCTTTTTTACATGCTTTGGGCTGAACTTTGCATATTTGTTCAATCTTATGCTTAATGTTACCTTTTAGGTTGTTCACATTGACCTTTTCCTTTCCAGGACTTGAGATTTTGAGATATACTGAATTACATTCTCTACAATGGGTCTATTGCACAGGCGCATTCACTTACTGCGTCTGGACTGTTGTAATATACGCCGCCGGGATCAGCTTAGGCTGTTTTCACATTACGATTTTGTTAAATCTGATGAAAATCGGACAGCATCGGATTCGAATCAGCCCCCATGTAATCCAATGGGGATCGGATCGGATTGGATTTGGCATATTTGCCATCCGATTTGCCTCCGATCCAATTCTGTCCTATTTTTTGCAGGAGCAAAAAATCGTAGACTGCTGCGATTTTGGCTCCTGAAAAAAATCGGAGAGATTTAGTTTACTCAGCATGCTCAGTACATGCTCAGTACATGCTCAGTACACTAAAACTATTGTGTGCCGCCTATTTTAACTTCCGCTATGTATATACATACATTGCAGAAGTTAAATCTAACTACAATCAAGTGTTTAAAATAAAAATCTTTATTCTCACCTGCCAGCGCTCCTCCGGTGTCTCCATCAGCTCCCGCTCGGTAAACAGGACCTGTGATGATGTCACAACCCAATCAGCTGATCGGGTCACATGAGCAGTTAATGCAGCAACCGCTCATGTGACCCGATGACGCTTCTGACATCATCGCAGGTCCTGTAAAACCGATCGGAAGCTGATGGAGACGCCGGGGGAGCGCTGGCAGGTGAGAATAAAGATTTTTTTATGTTGGAATGACAAGAGGAGCGGGGAGAAGAGGACAGGAGAGGGGAGAACAGGGGGAAACCAGGGGGCCAACAGGGGGAAAAAGGAGGAAAACAGGGTGACAGCAGGGGGACAGCAGGGGACAACAGGGGGACAGCAGGGGGAAGCGAGAAGACAGGAGCAGAGAGGAGGGGGAGCGAGGTGACAGACCAAACTAATCCTGCAAAATGTCAGAATGGGATGCCTATTTGGCATCCGATTGCAGGGATCAGTTTGGATCCGATGCTGTCCAATTTTCATCGGACAGCATTGGATTTAGCAAAATCGTAAGTGAAAGCAGCCTTATTTGTTATTGACCTGGCGCGCGTGCGCACCTATACTTTACATTAGTTGGGCGCGTTACCAAGGTATCAGGTGACGCGATTTCACTTCCTGTCCAGCGCCGGAAGTGTATTCTCGTTGCCATGGCGGTGATGATTATGTCCAGAAGGGGAGTACATGGTTTGCTTCATGCGCGTGCGTACTTGGACTGCATACCCGGATGTTGTATGGTCGCTAAGTAACAGTGATGCTGACCTAAGTAACTCGCCCTTTTTCCGCCTCAAACATATGGTCACTAGATGTGTTTCTTAAGCCCACACCTATTGGTTATAATTCTTTAATTAGTATAGATGTTTTATATTAAGTACCTACTAATGCGAAACCCACTGATTACCCCTATATTTTTGTTTGTATGTTTCCCTACTGTCTATCCTGTATTTATGTCCCACTGTTCCGTTAAAATTACCCAATAAAAATACTTGGAAAATAATTCTTTAATTAGAACCATATATAACTGAGCGCAGTTTGTCTAGTACCCTCATTCCCCTGAGGAAGCTGCCCAGTGCAACAGAACGAGTGGGCCCCGGGACCACCAGGTTGCAGCCAACATAACGGTAAAATATGGCAGATGGCAGAACGGTAATTTAAGGCAGATGGAGGTAGACAGAAGTCCAGAAAGCAGGAATAAACCTAATAATTTAGTATCTGCACATCAAACAGATCACCACATTCTAGCATTAGTGGGCACAGATTGTATGTTGGAGAACAAAATATGTGATTTGGTCTCCTCATCTGTGCAAACAATTGTTACTAAGAGGGGTTTTTATGATAGCCAGCTTCAAGCTTTTTTCCTTTTTATGTACATTCTAATATGGCTAATACATGCAACCGGGGTCATGGGACCTACTTTGGTTTTAAATGATTTTATATACCGTATATACTCGCGTATAAGCCAAGTTTTTCAGCCCAATATTTATAAGTCCCCCCTCGGCTTATACGCGAGTCAGTACCATTATACAGGCCCCCTCACAGTATGGCGCCCCCCCCTCACAGGATGGCCCCCGCATGCAGCGCTGCGCACATACATTACCTGGCTATCAGCTGTCACCCTCCGGTGGCGGATCGTTCTCCTGGCTCTGGGCTGCATCTTCATCTGTGTCTTCCTGCTTGTCACGTGACCGGCCGGGGTCGCGATGACGTCATCGCGATGAGCCCCGGCCACAAGCAGGACGACACAGATGAAGATGCAGCCCGGGGCCAGGAGAACGATCCGTCACCGGAGGGTGACAGCTGATAGCCAAGTAATGTATGTGCGCAGCGCTGCATGCAGGGGCCATCCTGTGAGGGGGGCCTGTATACCATCACTGCTGGGGACCTGCTGTATACCACACTGCTGGGCTGTATACTATGCTGGGGACCTGCTGTATACCATCACTGCTGGGGCTGTATGCTATGCTGGGGACCTTCTGTATACCACACTGCTGGGCTGTATACTATGCTGGGGACCTGCTGTATACCATCACTGCTGGGCTGTATACTATGCTGGGGACCTGCTGTATACACACTGCTGGGGGCTTTATACTGTGCTGGGGTCCACCCTCGGCTTATATGCGAGTCAATACGTTTTCCCAGGTTTTGGGGGCAAAAGTAGGGGGGTCGGCTTATACACGGGTCGGCTTATACACGAGTATATACGGTATATTTTGTCTGTATCAGTGTATGTTTTTTTCACAAATAAAGCATGATTTATATATTACGGTGATGTGCACAATGATGTATGGTCTTTCTCTTTAAATTTAACTATGATATTGCTTAATACATCGCTTACACCCCCAGTTAAAAACCATTGATATATTAACTTGCTGTGCAGCACCACAAAAAAGTATTTCAGGATGCGGGGAAAACACCGGTAGTAAGTGATGTCTTCAAGAGATGGATTAGGGCAGGGATGAGAACTGCGGTGAGGTTAGGGATGAGGTGGGAGGGGAGTGGGTCGAGGGCGCAGGTGGTGAGGTGTGATCGTGCTAGAAGGGAGGAGAGGTGATCTTCCGTCACCTTTTGATTTCTGAACTCTTTCTGAGTTGAAACATCAGTATTGTTGTTTCTAAATGAATATGAACTTGTTTTCTTTGCATTATTTAACATCTGAAAGCAATGTTTCTTTTTTATTATTTTGATGATTTCTCATTTGCTGCAAATAAATACAAAATTTTTAGCTTTGAATTTCAAAGACATGTTGTCAGTGGTTTATAAAATAAAAAGAAAATGAATATTTTATTTAAAAATATACCTATAAAGAGAAAAATAAGAGAAACTGAACATTTTGCAGTGGTCTCTTCATTTATGCCAGAGCTGTATATTGATTAACCATTCAAACTGGTAAGTAAAAAACAGGTATGCAATGGAGCACCTTAATGATGTTATGATTAAGGCTGTGTAAATGGCCAAAATGCATCGTCCTGCGTGTTTCTGCGTGGGAACATTTTTACCTGTGTGATCCATACCTATACTTATGGGTGATTTTTAATAATGGAAGAATAAAGTTGTAAATATTTTTTATCTCTATGGAGTGCCTTTTCCCTCTGCTGGATATCTTCTCTTCTTCTTTTGCAACCGACCCTGCGGATTTACCCGGCCATAATCCTTGCTGAGGAGTGGAGGAATAGTGGTGGAGTAACCGGTAAGGCCGGTTTCACACCACGGCACTATCAGGTCCGGGGCTGTCTGGGGTGAACCTGACAGCCCCAGACCCTATTTTGCCATAATACAGCCTTATGGGGCCGGATAGAGCCAGATGGCAGCTATCTGCCATCCGGTTTGCATCTGTCGAGGAGGATCTGGGTGTATTCGGATTTTTCTCCCAGACACAAAAATGTTGCTTGCAGCATTTTTGTGTCCGGGGTAAAAAATCTGCCCAAATTGGAACCTCCCGGATGCTCCCGGATCCGGGGCAATCTGGCCCCATAGACTCCCATGTAAGGGAGTGCTGGATTGCCCCGGATTCGGGAACTGGACACCGGCGGCTGAAGTTGTCCCCTGTGAAGCGGTTCAGCTCCATTTCGCAGGGGACAGCTGCATAGCCGGCCCTTCCATTGGGCGAGTCGTGCGGTCGCACAGGGCGCCGGCCGCCAGGGGGCGCTGCAGGGAGACCAAGTCAGTTTCATTTTCTGCTGCGCCCTGACTCTGTACTCTGCGGGCCCGGAGAGGAGTGTGGGGGTGGGAAATCATCTAGCTTCAATGGTGGAGCTGCCTGTGAGCTGAGGGGGCAGAGGAGCAAACAATTAGCTCCTGTCACGTCTGGACTCTGAAGATATAACAAGGCTGCAGGACCTGCGATGATATCATGACCATGTGGTGCTTGTGGGAGGGGCCTCACTCTTGGTCTCTCAAAGCAAGAAGATGTAAAGGAAAATCTGGTGGAGATGGAAGCTCGTGTGACAGGTAATGAGGGAAGTGAGGGATGTGTGATGTGGGGTACAGGGTGTGATGTGGGGTACAGGGTGTGATGTGTGGGTTACAGCCTGTGTGATGTGGGGTACAGGGTGTGATGTGTGGGTTACAGCCTGTGTGATGTGGGGTACAGGGTGTGATGTGTGGGTTACAGCCTGTGTGATGTGTGGGGATACGGGCTGTTTAATGTGTGGGTTACAGCCTGTGTGATGTGGGGGGGTACGGGCTGCGTGATGTTTGGCGGTACGGGCTGTGTGATGTTTGGCGGTACGGGCTGTGTGATGTGTGGCGGTACGTGCTGTGTGATGTGTGGGGGTTACGGGCTGTGTGATGTGTGGGGGTACGGGCTGCGTGATGTTTGGCGGTACGGGCTGTGTGATGTGTGGGGTACAGGCTGTGTGATGTGTGGGGGTACGAGCTGTGTGATGTGTTTGGGTACGAGCTGTGTGATGTGTGGGGGTACGGGCTGCGTGATGTTTGGCGGTACGGGCTGTGTGATGTGTGGGGTACAGGCTGTGTGATGTGTGGGGGTACGAGCTGTGTGATGTGTGGGGGTACGGGCTGTGTGATGTGTGGGGGTACTTGCTGTGTGGCGGTACGGGCTGTGTGGTGTGGGGGTACAGGCTGTGTGATGTGTGGCGGTACGGGCTGTGTGATGTGTGGGGGTACGGGCTGTGTGATGTGTGGGGGTACGGGCTATGTGATGTGTTGGGGGTACGGGCTGTGTGATGTGTGGCGGTACGGACTGTGTGATGTGTAGGGGTATGAGCTTTGTGATGTGGGGTACGGGCTGTGTGTAGGGTACGGGCTGGGTGCTGGAGGGGGAGGAGGAGGACATGGGGGGCAGGAGGAGGACAATCCTGGAGCAGGAGGACACAGGAGAAGGAGCAGGTGAGTGCACTACTCATAGACCTGAAGCTGGGGATGGGGGGGCTGAAAGGCTAATGCTGCAGGCTGGGAGGAATGATAGGGCAGGAGGGCTAATGCTACAGGTTGGGGGGGATGATGGGGCAGGAAAGCTAAAGATCCTCAGAAAGCGCCCTATATGAGTCCCATTCTTTTTGCAGGACAACCAGTGGTCACTCCCTCTGTGAGAAAGGAGGTTGCTAGTGATTGGGGCTGGTGTTCTGCCTTCATTTATAACCTGGGCAAAGCTGCACACAGCACTGAGTGTAATGGTCTCCTGACCTAAATCTGCTGTGGTAAGAAAACTTATCCTGTCCTGTACAGGTGTAATCCTCAGTATCTGTATTATTCTGTGTATATACACTGCACAGCACCACTTCTCCTGTCCTGTATAGGTGTAATCCTCAGTATCTGTATTATTCTATGTATATACACTACACAGTACCACTTCTCTTGTCCTGTATACTGGGTGTAATCCTCAGTATGTGTATTATTCTGTGTATATACACTACACAGTACCACTTCTCTTGTCCTGTATAGGTGTAATCCTCAGTATCTGTATTATTCTGTATATATACACTGTACAGTACCACTTCTCTTGTCCTGTATAGATGTAATCCTCAGTATCTGTATTATTCTGTGTATATACACTACACAGTACCACTTCTCCTGTCCTGTGTAGGTGTAATCCTCAGTATCTGTATTATTCTGTGTATATACACTACACAGTACCACTTCTCCTGTCCTGTATACTGGGTGTAATCCTCAGTATCTGTATTATTCTGTGTATATACACTACACAGTACCACTTCTCCTGTCCTGTATAGGTGTAATCCTCAGTATCTGTATTATTCTGTGTATATACACTACACAGTACCACTTCTCCTGTCCTGTATACTGCGTGTAATCCTCAGTATCTGTATTATTCTGTGTATATACACTGCACAGTATCACTTCTCCTGTCCTGTATACTGGGTGTAATCCTCAATATCTGTATTATTCTGTATATATACACTGCACAGTATCACTTCTCCTGTCCTGTATAGGTGTAATCCTCAGTATCTGTATTATTCTGTATATATACACTGTACAGTACCACTTCTCCTGTCCTGTTGTCAGAGAGGCAATATTGGACTTTGTGAATTTCAGCATTTAAATGTTGTTTAATTATGATTATCTTGAATATGGAAATCATCATTTCTCTTCTGTATAGGTGATGACTTTCTCTTCACTGTGGATCTGACCGCTGGGACCCCACAATTCTGGGAAACGTGGCTTTGAAGAGTAACATGTAAATGGAGCTGCGGTTAATTATTCCTTCTGCTGCACCATTCACATGAGGCTCTTCAGTTAACTCCTGTATTCATACAGCATAATGTTTATCAGGGCGGGATCAGGCACTGACATCATATAAAAAGGCGGTATCAGCAGCCGGGACCGCTGCACTATTACTCGATGTGCACCTGCGTGAATAGAGATGCTGATGCACAGGCGCAGGTGTGGAGGGGCCACACACAGACAGGAGGCGGATCAAAGAGCCAAGAGGTGGCACAGAGCGGCCAGAGGTGGGGAGGATCCTCTATGCAGCGAGGAGAGCGAGAGAGCAAAGCACCAGGGGGTGAGAGGTCCTCTTTAAAGGGGTTTTCTGCTTTCAGAAAAACTGCGTTTCCATTTACAGTATGTTGTTAAAAAAAACTTGTTAAAAAAAACAATAATAAACACATCACATTGAACCACTTTCAGATGGGTCTTTGTCACTGCTCCAGTGTCTATTATCAGCAGTGCGGAAATTACTTCATCAGCACTGCAGCCAATTAGTGAGCTCAACGTCTCATGTTATCTCAACGGGCAGAGCTAATGAGGTCAATGATTGGGTGCTTTGACCATGTGATGATGGTGCTGCAGAGAACAACAGACACTGGAGTGGGGGCAGAGAATCAGTGTTGGATCTTGGATGGGGGCACAAAACCGTTTTTTTCTTCTTTACAACAAATGCACCTGGGGACCCAACTTTTCAGAAAACCCCTTTTGAGCCCCAAATACATATTAGATAGCTACAGCCTCATTTAGAAGTCCATTTTTTTTTTACATGTGAGAAAAGACTGATGGTTTAATTTTAATACTTTCTATGAGAATTCCGGCCACCTCCTGACTGACAGCAGCACATCATGAGACCCTGGTGTTGAGATAGATGGCAGCACATTCATGTATTCTGAGAATACAGAGGGGAGGGGGCACCAGAGGACAAATTTGCACAGGGCGCCATTTAGCCTAAGGCCGGCCCTGGACAGCTGCACTTGACTGAATCCGGCAACAAACAGTACCTGAGGGCATATTAGGGCATATTCACATCGGACAGCCCCAGACCAGAACACACCGTGGTGTGAAACCGGCCTAAGCTGATACACACTTTCCTATATACTAGACTACATGTGTGTGAAATGTTATGACTTTCTGAAAAGTAGCAAATGATGATTTAGGTGAAAATATACAGAAATCTTAAACTCTGTCAACAATGGTGAACAGAAAAATCCCACATGATTACTTCTACCAAAAACTGTAAAAAAAAAAACGTGAAAATAATAAAAAGAATTAGGTGAAAATGAAAAAGGCAAAAGCTTCCGAAAACTAGAAAAAAGGCACAAACGCACCTATAAAAACTGAATATGGCCCATTGAAATAGAGATAGATAGATAGATAGATAGATAGATCATTAAAGAATGATTTACATAGAAATTGTACATTACATTTGCAGTTCGCTGTGTAGATGATAATTAGCCTATCAATGCATAAATTGGTGTCATGGATCTGTCTTTAGTTCACACAGCTTCCTATGCTCTTTAATTTACAATGATTACAGAGTAATAGTTTTTCTTCTATTAAAAAGAATGGGTGGTAACTGTTATATTTAGTGACACCTGTACTGTGGTTTGCTATAGAAACCACACAGTAGACCAGTGCAGGGGATAATGTGACTCAACTCCGTATTATATCATTAAATCTCATGAGTTCGACCTACAAATTATCTTTAAAACGCTTTCCATGGTCACAATCTCTAGGTGCTACTTATACAGCAAAAATAATAAAAAACCAATACACCGGACATAACCTAGGGTGACATTCAGCACACCGTATGTCAGAGGGATAGGGGTGCACAGATTACAATCACTAAAGTTAGTTGTACTTGTAGGAGTTCAAATAGTGTATAATGCGGTTATCTCAGTAAAAGCTGGTCACTTGTAGTATGAATCCTATGACAGGTAAGATTGACAGAGTATCTGACAAGGCCAGGAGCGTAGTTCAGGAAGCTTCTACCGACTAAGCATCTCAAAATTGGATCATTTCTATTCTTCCGATTTAAAGTCATTAATTAAATTTAAATACATGGACAAGAACTTTGTGAGCCCGCTCCTGGCCTCAACAGATCTTTATTTAATTGTGACCTTAATATTTTTATAGGGCAGAGAACAGATACCTTGAACATTCATAGATAGACATTAATGGAATAGTGAGTGATTGAATATTGCACTGCTGTCACTTTCTGATAGGGAATTCAGATTATGAGCCCTCTGGGGACGGTGAGTGATGACAATGTCTGTCACATGCTACAGACTATGTGGGCACTGTATAAGAGAGAGTGAGGAATAAATTAATAATTCAGTCATACTATATGGAATTTTTTTCCATTATTGAAAAACCTATACTAAGTGGATTTCTCAGATTGAAAACAGATAGTTGGTTACACTTTTCAGTGTAGTAAAAGACATAAAAGGGGTGCCAGGTCACACCACCCAGAACAATGTCTGACACACAGAAGTCTATAGCGTCGGTCAACATATGTTCCAAGATAACTCTGATTTTACCCCCAGTGTGAACCATTCAAACACTGCAAGCGGCTCCCACTGGGCCAAAAACTGATTGTATCCAAACACAGCAATGCTCGCTCCAGTGGTGTGCGTATATAAAGCACCCAAACTCCAAGCCCTGAAAATATATGTAAAGTCTGTGTTCAGTACAAAAACGAACTTTGAAGTCCGGTTTAGCTCATATTTAATGAATAGCCTTAGGTCATTAGGAGTGCCTGTAACGAAATTTAGTCTATTAATGCCCATGACTGCATCATGAAGGGGGTCTGTAAGTTTCCTAATTGAGCTAATATAGGTGCATCTTAATGAATTAGAAAATCATCATTAATTTCTTAAAAGTAATTCAATACATAAAGTGAAAAGCATATATTATATAGAGTGACACAGAGTGATTTATTCCAAATGTTCAGTTTTGTTAATGTTGATGATTATGGCTTACAGCTAGTGATGAGCGAATCCTAAATTACTCGGAATCGCTTGACTCTAGCGAGTCCGAGCACAGGACTCGCTACTTGTTGCGAGTCTAGCGAGTCCAATGTTAATGAATGGGGAAGCGAGTAATAGCGAGTAGTGTGAGATTTACAAATCACAAATGTGTCTCGGAAGCTTCAGCCTGAAGCAATCCTAGTTTTACCATTTATTTGCATTGGACTCGTTTACTTTGCAAGTAATCGCTGGAAACTCGCACAGATAAGAGTCCTGTCTGCTCTGTGTGCTGGCTGCCGCAGCTCCAGGGTCCTAGAGCCTGCCTGCTGCCTGATGTAGCAGAGCTGAGATTGTTCTCAGTCTGCTCATTCCCTGTGCATAGACATCTATATCTATGCACAGGGATGAGCAGAGAGGACATCGCGTTTTGGACTGCGTCGGACGGAAGAGGATTTTTTAAATTAAAGATGGAGTCCCTAATGGCTTTTTATTTTATTTCTAAAAAAAATTTTCTCTGTGTTGTGTTTTTTGTAAAACAATTTAATAGAAATTCATGGCGGTCATGTCTAATATTGGCGTGACCGCCATAAATTTCGGGCTTAGGGCCAGCTGATAATACAAAGCTGGCCCTAACCTCTTTATTACCCAGCGTGCCACCGCCACCAGGGCCGCTGGAAGAGCAGGGTTCAGCGCCAGAAGATGGCGCTTCAATGAACGCGCCATCTTCTGGGGTGGCTGCGGGCTGCAATTTGCAGCGGGGGGTGCCCAGAAAGCTTGGGCATCCCTGCGCTGCGGATTCCAGCCCCCAGCTTCTTAGCTGTACCTGGCTAGACATAGAAATTGCGCGGAGCCCCACGCATTTTTTTTAAAATTATTTCAT
Source organism: Allobates femoralis (assembly GCA_033576535.1). Lineage (NCBI taxonomy): Eukaryota > Metazoa > Chordata > Amphibia > Anura > Aromobatidae > Allobates > Allobates femoralis. The sequence goes on from JARQOC010000002.1 coordinate 107,556,770, forward strand.
GAAATTCTGAGATTCTGACTCTGACTCTGAGACTCTGACTCTGAGACTCTGACTCTGAGACTCTGACTCTGATTCTGAGACTCTGACTCTGACTCTGAGACTCTGACTCTGGCTCTGAGGGTGAGACTCTGAATCTGAGACTCTGACTCTGAGACTCTGACTCTGACTCTGAGACTCTGACTCTGAGACTCTGACTCTGAGACTCTGACTCTGACTCTGAGACCTACTCTGACTCTGAGACTCTGACTCTGAGACTCTGACTCTGAGACTCTGACTCTGAGACTCTGAACTCTGACTCTGAGACTCTGACTCTGAGACTCTGACTCTGACTCTGAGACTCTGACTCTGAGACTCTGACTCTGAGACTCTGACTCTGGACTCTGAGACTCTGACTTGACTCTGACTCTGAGACTCTGACTCTGAGACTCTGACTCTGACTCTGAGACTCTGGCTCTGAGACTCTGACTCTGAGACTCTGACTCTGAGACTCTGACTCTGAGACTCTGACTTTGGCTCTGAGGGTGAGACTCTGAATCTGGCTCTGAGGGTGAGACTCTGAATCTGAGACTCTGACTCTGAGACTCTGACTCTGAGACTCTGAGACTCTGAAACTCTGACTCTGAGACTCTGACTCTGAGACTCTGACTCTGAGACTATCTGATCTGAGACTCTGACTCTGAGACTCTGACTTTGGCTCTGAGGGTGAGACTCTGAATCTGGCTCTGAGGGTGAGACTCTGAATCTGAGACTCTGACTCTGAGACTCTGACTCTGAGACTCTGAGACTCTGAAACTCTGACTCTGAGACTCTGACTCTGAGACTCTGACTCTGAGACTCTGACTCTGAAATTCATGAAATAATTAAAAAAATGCGTGGGGCTCCGCGCAATTTCTATGTCTAGCCAGGTACAGCTAAGCAGCTGGGGGCTGGAATCCGCAGCGCAGGGATGCCCAAGCTTTCTGGGCACCCCCTGCTGCAAATTGCAGCCCGCAGCCGCCCCAGAAGATGGCGCGTTCATTGAAGCGCCATCCTCTGGCGCTGAACCCCGCTCTTCCAGCGGCCCTGGTGGCGGTGGCACGCTGGGTAATAAAGGGGTTAATACCAGCTTTGTTATACAAGCTGGTATTAAGCCCGAGATTCTTAATGTCAGGCCACGTTTGACCCAGCCACTAAGAATAAATAAAGGGTTAAAAAAACACAACACAGAGAAAAAATTTTATTTGAAATAAAAAAAAAAGCCATTAGGGACTCCAACTTTAATTAAAAAAATCCTCTTCTGTCCGATGCAGTCCAAAACGCGATGTCCTCTCTGCTCATCCCTGTGCATAGATATAGATGTCTATGCACAGGGAATAAGCAGACTGAGAACAATCTCAGCTCTGCTACATCATGTCTGTGAGCAGGCGGGCTCTAGGACCCTGGAGCTGCACAGAGAAGACAGCTGGACTTGGCTCGCAATGTAACAGCAGTTACTTTGCGGATTTTCCCTGCTATCACTGGCACAGTAGCCGAGTCTAATGTAAACAATGGCAATCCTAGTTTTGTCAGCGTTTGCCATTGATTTGCATTGGACTCGTGCGAGTAAACGCTGGGAAACTCGCAGAGTACCGAGTCCTGCGAGTCCCTTACTACTCGCCGAGTAACGAGTCCTAGCGAGTAGATTCGCCCATCCCTACTTACAGCCAATGAAAACCCAAAGGTCATATCTCAGAAAATTAAAGTAGGGAGGATGAAGGGTTAAAAACTGTGCTGCCGTATTCCACGAGACATCAACGGGTGAATATAATATTGATTTATTATTCAACGCGTTTCAGAGCTCCTTCCTCAGGACAAATTAATATCATGTTACCATGTTTCAAGGAATCCTGAGACTCTTTGACTAATAAATCAATATTATATTTACCCTTTGATGTCTTGTGGAAGCGGGGTTTTTAACCCTTCATCCTCCCTACCCTATATGCACCATGCTTGGGACTGCAGCAAACTTGTTATGCTTTTATAGTGGTTGTGAGAGTCATGGGGAAGGCTCTGATACCTATTTAGGTAATATTTTATCTCTCAGACCCTTCATCCTCCCTACTTTAATGTTCTGAAATAATGACCTTTGGGTTTTCATTGGCTGTACGCCATAACCATCAACATTAACAGAAATAAACACTTGAAAATTCTCCGTCAATCTCAAAGCATTTCATTGTGACTGTAGACTGTGTGTAAAGGCCCCGTTACTCCTAACGATGGCCCAGCGATCCGACCAACGATCGGGACGCTGGGACATTGTTAGCTGATCGCTGGTGAGCTGTCACACAGGCAGGCTCACCAGCAATCAGGACCAGCGAGAAAGCTGGTAAACCAAGGTACACATCGGGTTACTAAACGCAGCGCTGCAGTTAGTTACCCGACATTTACCTTGGTTATCATCTCCCACCACTTGCTGGTGCGGCGCTGGGAGGTCGTTCATCATTAGTCTCCCGCTGTAACATGGTCACATACGCCGATGCTGGGTCGCCCAGCGGAAGACCAATGATAAATTTATTGTCCAGGTCATTAACCAACGACCAAAGATGAACGACTTCATCGTTGGTCATTGGTAAATGTCACACGCAACAATGTTGTTTCGATAATGTAACATGTAACGGGGCCTTAAGGCATTATAATTAACAAAGGAACTTGTCATTACCATTTTAATGTAATCAACAAATAAGAACAGAGACCACAACTTCTAATACTGTATTTGTAAATAAAGTCTGTAGAGCCTCGTTTAGGAGTCTCAACACAGGACTAGCCAGATATCCCTTCAGGGAAGGACTTAGCCATGGGGTGGCTCTTTGAGGAAACCACCATAACCACCATATTAAGTGGCCCTTTGAGTCAATATCCAGCTTATTACAAACTTAAAGATATGACAAGGGATATCTGGCTACTCCTGTGTTGAGACTCCTAAACGAGGCTCCACAGACTTTATTTGCATATGTGAAATCCCAGGGGGCAATGCGCTTAGGAATTCACTGTGTTGAGAGCTTTAGCCAGCTGCCCCCAGCGTTTTCTCGGACTGGTCTCCCTGAGATCAGTGATTGCTTCATGTTGTTGGTCTACTAGGCACTGCTCTCACCTGGACAGAATCCTACTCCAGACTGATGAGGGGCAATACCTCAAAAGAGCTGTCTGTGGATGGATACCTGGCCTTGGTATTCCCTTGTCATATCTTTAATCTTGTAATGAGCTGGATATTGACTCAAAGGGCCACTTAATATGGTGGTTATGGTGGTCTCCTCAAAGAGCCACTCCATGGCTAGGTTCTTCCCTGGAGGGATATCTGGCTAGTCCTGTATTGAGAATCCTAAATGAGGCTCCACAGACTTTATTTGCATATTTGAAATCCCAGGGGGCAATGCGCCTAGGAATTCACTGTGTTGAGCGATTTAGCCAGCTGCCCGCAGTGTTTTCTTGGACTGGTCTCCCTGAGATCAGTGATTGCTTCGTGTAATACTGTATTTGTAACAACCTTTGGATGTGAGCCCAGATTTGTTTTGACTTTACATAAACATCACTTCAGCCATTTTTATTTCCCGCTGGTGTGGGGCTTTAAATCTAAGTCCCCTGATCCTTGCCTCATACTCACCTGATGCTGTCTTCATCTGTTATCATTGCCGCCCCTGTCGGGCTCTGGTGCTTTGTGACCTGCCGGCATCTCCAGTGTTTGCTGTAGTGTGCTGAAGGTCACAACTCAACACATCTCTATTAAAGCCCTTTTGTGGCCTCGTTCTGGCCCTCATAGAAATGCATTGGGAGTTGTAACTTCTGACTTCTGGCCAGTCAGAAGTTACATTCACAAAATGGCGCCACGGCACTGAAGCGATGCTGAAAGAGTATGAAAGCGCTGGAGGGTGAGTATAATAGGGGCTTAGATTTAAAGCATCACTCCAGTGCTAGAAACAAGACACTGGAGTGGTGATTTAAGACTGATATGATTGTTATAGGTAAAATCATATTACCAATTATCATTCCTCTTTGTATCATGAATCCAAAATTTGGATCCAGTATACTTTCCATTTTTTTCTCCATATAGGATTGGAATATAATTTTTATACCAATATTCTGAGTATGATTTGCGCTATAATGATTGAAGAAAACAATGGTTTTATTATCCCACTTGTTTTTAATATTCACTATATTATACAGTAGAGACCATACTTAGATCTCATTTTTGACATGGCATTATGATTTGCAAGTGTCTATGGCCTTTGTGCCTTGGCCTGTGTGATTTTCCAAAGTGGGATTTTAAAAGTGGACTGCAGAGATATTCCAGAGATGTATTACCTACATTCCCCAATGCTGTGATGCCCTGATCTGACAATATATCATCTTCTTCTTCATTCCCAGGTATGGACACATTGACTTGCTACTGGCGTATCTAACTTCTGCTGTATCCAATCTCACTGTGTGCCTCTGATGTAATTGATGGTATGGACACATTGACTTGCTACTGGCATATCTAACTTCTGCTGTATCCAAGCTCACTGTGTGCCTCTCATGTAATTGATGGTATGATATATTCTCCCGTCTGCTTTGTATCTTAGAAATAAGCATATTCTCTCCTCCTGTCCGTGCCTCTCTCTCCTGCTGATCCGGCCCCAAACATTTCTCTTAGCAGTAATTTGTTAATTGTCCCCTGGTGTGTTGTATCCTTCTTTCTCCTCTGACCCCTCCCTTTTATATATTCCTGGCATATTGTCTGTTGACCACAAGAGTTATAAATTGCAAGGTCTATGGCCTTTGTGATTTTCCAAAGTGGGATTTAAAAGTGGACTGCAGAGATATACCAGAGATAAGCCATAGATAACCAGAAGGTAACAACTCTACCCGTCTACTAACTCTCATAATTTTTCTTTGGCCAATATATCAAAATGTCCTTCAGTTCAATGCCTTTATATCTATGTGCGTTAGGCATCCACTTTTACTGCCCCATTCCACCTCCATCACCCTTTATACACATCAGCCCCTCTCTACTTCCCATTACTATGTCCTGCACCCATACTCTCTTCACCCTACTCAATAATCTAAGCCAATCATATTCCAGGGTCTTGCATCAACAAAAACAATGTCATAGAACCAAAAATTACTCGCTCCTTCTCTTTCTACTACTGCTCATGTCAGGCGATATTTCTCCCAATCCTGGACCACCCTCTTCCAACTTCAACCCACCCCCCACCTCACATAGAAATCCCACTAACCTCCTTAGCATTACCTGCACACCTTCATCTCCCTCTTTTAAATGTGCCCTCTGTAATCCACAGTCTGCATGCAACAAACTTCCCTTTATCCACAACTACTTTCTCACTAACTCTCTTAACCTTTTGGCCCTCACTGAAACCTGGATCCAGGACTCAGACATTGCTTCCCCTGCTGCTATCTCCTACGGCGGATTACACTTCTCCCATTCTCCAAGACCTGGGAACTGACGTGGTGGCGGAGTAGGCTTTACTTCTGTCCCCACAATGTACTTTCCAGGTCATCCCCCTCTCCATCTCTCTAATTCCCTTCTTTTGAGGTCCACACAAATAGGCTGTTCTGTCCCCTCCCCCTCAGAGTAGTGGTGGTTTACCGCCCCCCCAGGGTCACCCACCCACTTCCTCGACCACTTCTCCGCGTGGCTGCTGCACTTCATGTCCTCAGAATTACCAACCCTCATCCTGGGAGACTTTAACATCCCTATAAACAGCCCCAACTCCCCATCTGCATCCCAGCTCCTATCTCTAATCACTTCTCTTGGCCTCTCACAGCTCTCAACCTCTGAGACACACAAGGATGGTAACACCCTTGACCTGGTCTTTACCCGACTCTGCTCTACCTCCTCCTTAGACAACTCATCTCCTTCTCTCTCTGATCACAACATTCTCTCCTTCACACTCACAAACCCTCGCCCATCACAGTATAGTCCGACCTATCACACATTCAGAAATCTACAGGCCATTAACCCTCATACATTCACAGACTCTCTTCTCAGTGTCCCCAATCTCCTCCTTCTCCTGCCCCAATCTGGCTGTGAATCACTACAATGATACTCTCAGAAGCACCCTGGACCAAGTAGGACCCCTCACCTTCAGAATCTCCAAACACAGAGTAAAACAGCCCTGGCTCACATCACAAACTCGACTTCTCCAGCGATGCTCTAGGAGTGTCGAACGCCTATGGAGGAAAACCCGCACACCAGAAAACTTTATCCATCATAAATTCAGGCTCAAAACCTACAACTCTGCCCTTCACCTCGCCAAACAGACCTACTTCACCACCCTGATCTCCTCACTATTCAACAACCCAAAGAAACTCTTTGACAACTTTATTTCTCTCCTCAGTCCAAAAGTGCAGGCCCACATCACTGACCACTGTGCTGATGAACTAGCTTCTTACTTCACAGAGAAAATAGAAAACATCCACCAGGAAATCAGCTCTCAACCTTCAAGTACTGTTACTCCCATCTGTCCCCACATTCCCTCTGGCTCACTCTCCATTCTTGACTCAGTCACAGAAGAAGAAGTCTCCAGGCTCCTCTTGTCCTCACTTCCCACTGCATGCACCACTGACCCCATTCCCTCACACCTACTCCAGACCCTCTCTCCATTGGTCACCACTCACTTAACCACAATCTTCAATCTCTCCCTCTCTACTGGCATCTTCCCCTCCTCCTTCAAACACTCTATTATTACTCCACTACTAAAGAAAATGTCCCTTGACCCATCCTGCACAAATAACTACAGACCTGTCTCCAATCGCACCTTCATCTCAAAACTCCTGGATCGCCTGGTCTATACCCGCCTCACCTATTACCTCTCCACTCACACTCTTCTAGATCCATTACAGTCTGGCTTCCGCCCCTTACACTCTACAGAAACTGCCCTTATCAAAGTGACCAATGACCTTCTGACAGCAAAACATAATGGTGACCACTCTCTGCTTATTCTCCTTGACCTCTCTGCAGCTTTCGACACTGTTGACCACTATCTCCTACTCTCTATGCTGCACTCCATTGACATTAAGGACACGGCTCTCTCCTGGCTCTCTTCCTATCTCTCTGATCGCTCTTTCAGTGTATCATTTGCTGGCTCCACTTCCTCCCCTCTTCCTCTCACTATTGAGGTCCCTCAGGGTTCAGTCCTTGGCCCTCTTCTCTTCTTTCTCTACACAGCCCCAATCGGACAGACCATCAGCAGATTTGGCTTCCAGTACCATCTTTACGCTGATGACACACAACATTTCCTCCCCTGACCTTACTCCTGCTCTAATAAAGAACACCAATGACTGCCTAACCACAGTTTCCACTATCATGTCCGCTCTCTATCTGAAACTCAACCTTTCCAAAACTGAACTTCTTCTGCTCCCATCCTCTACCAACCTCCCTAAACCTGACATTTCCCTCTCGGTGTGCGGCACCACGATAACGCCAAGTCAGCAGGCTCGCTGTCTGGGTCTTATGTTTGACACTGATCTCTCCTTCACCCCATATATACAATCTCTCACCCGTTCCTGTCGCTTGCACCTGAAAAATATCTCCACCTTTCTTCACCATGGAAACGACTAAAATCCTCACCGTGGCCCTGATCCATTCCCACCTTGACTACTGTAATTCTTTATTAGCTGGCCTCCCCCGCAGTAAGATTTCCCCTCTCCAGTCTATCCTCAATGCAGCAGCCAGGATCACCTATCTAGCAAACCGTTACTCAGATGTTTCTGCTCTCTGCCACTCACTGCATTGGCTGCGCATACACTATAGAATCCTATTCAAATTGTTTGTTGTCACCTACATCACCTACGTCACAGCCGAAGGTATCTACAGGGTAGGAGATGGGGTCAGACACTGACCACAGGCCCCTACATACAGAGGCTGCCTTATTTGCAGTGTGTCATTATACACAAAATGCAAATGGCAAACCCCAGTTGTTGAATAAAAAATAAAAAAAAAAACTATTAAAACAGTGAATTTAATTTTGAATTAAAAATAATTGATTACATAATTGATAATTATTAATTATTGACACAAAAATAAACATTGCAGTACCTTCCCTTTAAGAAGGGGTTCTCCAAATAGTGAACAACCCCTTTGAGGCTCCACAAAAGCTTTCAGCTGTACACAGCAATAGTAAACTACTCTTTAACCTTTATGGGGTTGTAGCGACCGGTGGTAAGGCCGCGGGTGTGTGTGTATGATCTTTCTCAACAGAATCCCCATACTCAGATTTAACCGGTAGTAACATTTCTTTACTGTAAAACATGTCTATAACACAGTCAACTGATCTAGCTGCACACATGTATATGGTGGGGTCTCTGGATCTTCACTTCTTCCGGGTACGCAGCTAGCAAAGAAAAAAACACAACAATGGAGATATCTTTCCCTAACTTTCCCTAAAATCACGTACCAGTCTATCACAGAGGAAGGTGTCGCTCCCACGTAGCAGGCCTGGGGATCTCACGATGACGGGTCCCGGTGCAGCGCTGAAGGGGGAAACTCCTCAGTCTTCTTCTGTAGTCTCCTTCCGCAGGTAACAGAATCTTTCTTTGTTAGTCTCTCCCAGTCTCAGGGCACACCGAGCAGCAGACGGGAGCCCACAGCAGCACAGAAGTCTCTCTCAGTCTCGGGGCAAACCGATGAGCAGAAGGGAGATCACAGTAGCACAGATGGCTCCCTTATGTCAGTCACAGCCCCTGCACATGTAATCCAGTGGCAATGTCCTGAATTCCGGAGGCAATGTCCTGAATTTGAGTGGGACCCTCGGTAAGGCAAGGTCCTGCAGACCGGGGGTTGCAGCAACGATCTTCACAGGGTATTTCTTCCCAAGAATCTGGCTGCAAAAGAGCCCTATGTCTGTCCTGGCTGCGCTCTCTGGATCTGCACTGTTTTTCTGCTTTCACTTCCTGGGTAAACAACAGAGATGGTGGGGGCTTTCCACCCTCTTTGATTGTACAGTCCACTGATGCCCCCTGGTGGACAAGTGCGGACTGTGCACAGTTCATTTCAGTGTCAATTTCAATAATACAATCTGAATTGTACACCTCATTACAGGGTCATACTTTACTTCCACTTGTCTCCAAATGTCCTACATTTAATGCTTCAGCTGTTCCCTCCAAAAATATTGATTTTAGAGTAGAATAGCTCTACAATAAGGCATTGTACAGAGCTCCACATACTTATCCAGGGTGTATGTAGTAGAGGGATGAACGTTGTACACTGCACAATGTGTATTTGAAAAACAATAATTCTTTCAATTGTAGAAATGATCAGGGCATGACAAGCGCACATTTTTAGCCATTTTGTTTGGCTGCTTATTCCAATGATATTGCCCAAATAATGCAAATCATCAGTCATAAGAGTTTCTGGGTGATTATCATCCCTCTAAATGGGCCTTTACACTCTGGACTGGGCACATACTACAATAAAGGTATACAGAGCCAAAAATGTATTTCTTAAAAAATATTTTTTTCAAAGCATCCTTAAAGGGATCCTGTCACCTCCAGAACGCCTCCTAACCTAGCAAAACATGGTCCCGCAGCATCCCATCTAATCTCACACTCCTTTTGTCTCCTAAAAGCATCCTGTGAAAGAGCATAAAAACGTTTTAATACTTACTCATTAGTGATTATAATTAGCAGGGGCTATATTCTTTAGTCACCAGGGTGGGCTGTTTTGCAGGCTCCAGGATCCACCCTTTCTCTGTCTGTTTGCTCTGCTTGTGCAGGCTTTACCCTCCCCTCTCTATCACTCACAGAATGCAAATCATTAGTCCTGCCTTCAGCTCCACATCACAGCAGCACAGACAGAGAGAGGGTGGATCCTGGAGCTGCAAAACAGCCTGCCCTGGTGACTAAAGAATACAGCCCCTGCTAATTATAATCACTAATGAGTGAGTATTAAAACGTTTTTATGCACTTTCACAGGATTCTTTTAGGAGACAAAAGAAATGTCAGATTAATGATAGGATGCTGCAGAGTCATGTTTTGGTAGCTTAGGATGCATTTTGGAGGTGACAGGATCCCTTTAAATACTTTATATGTATGAGGCCATAGCTGATCTTGGTGTGTATACTGGCTTGAAATAGAACATTAAAAGAATATTTCCACCTTGTATATTTATGGAATATCCACTAGATATGCCATATACTGTATGTATTGTGTACATTGTGAGAAAAGCAGTATACATATGTTTATTTGTTGTTTATCAATGTGCAATTCTCAAGATCAGAAGTGAGCTATTCATTTTTCCAATAGGCCACATGAGAGACCGTGACTGGAGTGGAGGACCAAAACAATAAGCTGAAAGTAATTCTGCTGAATATTAATATTAACATATTAAAGTGAAGCTAGTTCCTTACAGTCTCTGGACACTGAGTGCAATCATACCTTTACTTCAATGACTACATGTATCATTGCAGAGATAAATGTTATAGAAGTCCTTAGAAAGTGTGCAGCAGGGGAATGGAGTGTGCAGCAATTAGCATGAGAGAGGCTGGGTTTTTATATATTACTGCCCTGTTTTCTCTAAGTCAAACCCTCGCTCCATCCCTCTCTCCCTCCATCTCCCTTCTTAACTGTGATTTCACAAACAGGAGAAGCACCCCCACCTTCAGTCTGTGTGTCCTAATCTGTCTCCTCTCACAGATCTGGACAGATCCCCACTATTGTCATCACAGATCACAGATGACAGATGGGGATCTTTCTATGGAGCAGGCTGGAAGTTGGGTCATTCCATGGTAACTTATGTTAACTTTAATTTGTATTGTTGAAAAATCAAACTGTGTTGAAATCTATTGAGAAAAGTTTAATGTACAACATACATTCACTCATTTTTGTGCCTGCCTTCAATGAACAGTCTGTAGTCATTATTAACTCAGTTTTTGGCTTCTGATTGTAACGTAAGTTGTAGTGATTCAGGATATGCAGACAGTGTGATGGAGCATGCTGGGGGTCACAGTGTTTCTGGATCTGCAGACTGTGTGATGGAGCATGCTGGGAGTTGTAGTGTCAGTGGCTCAGAATCTGAAGATCCAGAGAAGGCACAGTGGGGGAGGGCATGGTCTTGTAATGACCAGAGGTCCGTACTAGATCCATACCTCCCAAGCGTCCCGGATTTGGCGGGACAGTCCCGGTTTAGTCAGGGCTTCCCGCTGTCCCGTGCGGGACTAGAAGTGTCCCGGTGTCTGGCACTTCACTGATTGCTGCACGGCCCCTCTAGCTGCCGGCCACGCCCCCTCCGGCAGCCGGTCACGCCCCCTCACAGCAGCACATTGGGAGGACTGAGCACCCAATCACAGTGCAGAGAGTGAGTCGTGTGACCTCTCTCCTGCCCTGTGTAGAGGGGACGGAACTCAGTTATCCAATCCCGGCTCAGCGCGGCCTCTGTGAAGTTCCCCAGCAATGGAGGAAGCATCAGCACAGCAGCAGCCGGGAGACAGGGCTCTGCCTCCACACTGGAGCCTGGATCACTGACTGCCTGTGACTGGGAGGAACTGACAGGAGCACAGCACACAGGTATCAAAGACATGGGAGCACAGGCTGAGGATAACACAAGGGGTGATGATAACAGAACACAGAGGAGTGTGGTGACAGGCTCCATACACCTCATAAATGCACGGCTCCGCTCCGTACACCTCATAAAGGCACGGCTCCGCTCTGTACACCTCATAAATGCACGGCTCTGCTCCGTACACCTCATAAAGGCACGGCTCCGCTCCGTACACCTCATAAAGGCACGGCTCCGCTCTGTACACCTCATAAAGGCACGGCTCCGCTCCGTACACCTCATAAAGGCACGGCTCCGCTCTGTACACCTCATAAATGCACGTCTCCGCTCCGTACACCTCATAAAGGCACGGCTCCGCTCTGTACACCTCATAAAGGCACGGCTCCGCTCCGTACACCTCATAAAGGCACGGCTCCGCTCTGTACACCTCATAAATGCACGGCTCTGCTCCGTACACCTCATAAATGCACGGCTCCGCTCCGTACACCTCATAAATGCACGGCTCCGCTCTGTACACCTCATAAAGGCACGGCTCCGCTCCGTACACCTCATAAAGGCACGGCTCCGCTCCGTACACCTCATAAATGCACGGCTCTGCTCCGTACACCTCATACAGGCACGGCTCTGCTCCGTACACCTCATACAGGCACGGCTCTGCTCCGTACACCTCATACAGGCACGGCTCTGCTCCGTACACCTCATAAATGCACGGCTCTGCTCCGTACACCTCATAAAGGCACGGCTCCGCTCTGTACACCTCATAAAGGCACGGCTCCGCTCCGTGCACCTCATAAATGCACGGCTCCGCTCCGTACACCTCATAAATGCACGGCTCTGCTCCGTACACCTCATAAATGCACAGCTCTGCTCCGTACACCTCATAAATGCACGGCTCTGCTCCGTACACCTCATAAAGGCACGGCTCCGCTCCGTACACCTCATACAAGCACGGCTCTGCTCCGTACACCTCATAAATGCACGGCTCCGCTCCGTACACCTCATAAATGCACGGCTCTGCTCCGTACACCTCATAAATGCACGGCTCTGCTCCGTACACCTCATAAAGGCACGGCTTTTCTCCGTACACCTCATAAATGCACGGCTCCGCTCCGTACACCTCATGAAGGCACGGCTCCGCTCCTTACACCTCATAAATGCACGGCTCCGCTCCGTACACATAAAGGCACGGCTCCGCTCTGTACACCTCATAAATGCACGGCTCTGCTCCGTACACCTCATAAAGGCACGGCTCCGCTCCGTACACCTCATAAAGGCACGGCTCCGCTCTGTACACCTCATAAATGCACGGCTCTGCTCCGTACACCTCATAAAGGCACGGCTCCGCTCCGTACACCTCATAAAGGCACGGCTCCGCTCTGTACACCTCATAAATGCACGGCTCCGCTCCGTACACCTCATAAAGGCACGGCTCCGCTCTGTACACCTCATAAATGCATGGCTCCGCTCCGTACACCTCATAAAGGCACGGCTCCGCTCTGTACACCTCATAAATGCACGGCTCTGCTCCGTACACCTCATAAATGCACGGCTCTGCTCCGTACACTTCATAAAGGCACGGCTCCGCTCTGTACACCTCATAAAGGCACGGCTCCGCTCCGTACACCTCATAAAGGCACGGCTCCGCTCTGTACACCTCATAAATGCACGGCTCCGCTCCGTACACCTCATAAATGCACGGCTCCGCTCCGTACACCTCATAAAGGCACGGCTCCGCTCCGTACACCTCATAAAGGCACGGCTCCGCTCCGTACACCTCATAAAGGCACGGCTCCGCTCTGTACACCTCATAAATGCACGGCTCCGCTCCGTACACATAAAGGCACGGCTCCGCTCTGTACACCTCATAAATGCACGGCTCTGCTCCGTACACCTCATAAATGCACGGCTCTGCTCCGTACACCTCATAAAGGCACGGCTCCGCTCCGTACACCTCATACAAGCATGGCTCTGCTCCGTACACCTCATAAATGCACGGCTCCGCTCCGTACACCTCATAAATGCACGGCTCTGCTCCGTACACCTCATAAATGCACGGCTCTGCTCCGTACACCTCATAAAGGCACGGCTTTTCTCCGTACACCTCATAAATGCACGGCTCCGCTCCGTACACCTCATGAAGGCACGGCTCCGCTCCGTACACCTCATACAGGCACGGCTCCGCTCCGTACACCTCATAAATGCACGGCTCTGCTCCGTACACCTCATAAATGCACGGCTCTGCTCCGTACACCTCATAAATGCACGGCTCCGCTCCGTACACCTCATAAATGCACGGCTCTGCTCCGTACACCTCATAAATGCACGGCTCCGCTCCGTACACCTCATAAATGCACGGCTCTGCTCCGTACACCTCATAAATGTACGGCTCCGCTCCGTACACCTCATAAATGCACGGCTCCGCTCCGTACACCTCATAAATGCACGGCTCCGCTCCGTACACCTCATACAGGCACGGCTCCGCTCCGTACACCTCATAAATGCACGGCTCCGCTCCGTACACCTCATAAATGCACGTCTCTGCTCCGTACACCTCATACAGGCACGGCTCCGCTCCGTATACCTCATAAATGCACGGCTCTGCTCCGTACACCTCATAAATGCACGGCTCTGCTCCGTACACCTCATAACGGCACGGCTCCGCTCCGTACACTTCATAAATGCACGGCTCCGCTCCGTACACCTCATAAAGGCACAGCTCCGCTCCGTACACCTCATAAAGGCACAGTTCCGCTCTGTACACCTCATAAATGCACAGCTCTGCTCCGTACACCTCATACAGGCACGGCTCCACTCCGTACACCTCATAAATGCACGGCTCCGCTCCGTACACCTCATAAAGGCACGGCTCCGCTCTGTACACTTCATAAAGGCACGGCTCCGCTCTGTACACCTCATAAATGCACAGCTCTGCTCCGTACACCTCATAAATGCACGGCTCCGCTCTGTACACCTCATAAATGCACGGCTCCTCTCTGTACACCTCATAAATGCACGGCTCCGCTCCATACACCTAATAAAGGCGCGGCTCCGCTCCGTACACCTCATAAAGGCATGGCCCGGCTCCGTACACCATATACAGACACAGCTCTACTCCGTACACCTCATGCAGGTGCGGCTCCGCTCCGTACACCTCATTCAGGCACGGCTCTGCTCCGTACACCTCATAAAGGCATGGCTCCGCTCCGTACACCATATACAGACACAGCTCTGCTCCGTACACCTCATGCAGGTGCGGCTCCGCTCCGTACACCTCATTCAGGCACGGCTCCGCTCCGTACACCTCATACAGGTGCGGCTCTGCTACGTGCACCTGATGCAGGCGCAGCTCCGCTCCGTACACCATATACAGACACAGCTCCGCTCCGTAAACCTCATACAGGCACGGCTCCGCTCTGTACACCTCATACAGGTGCAGCTCCTCACCGTGCACCTGATGCAAGCACGTACACACGCGGCTCCGCTCCATAAACCTCATGGAGACACAGCTCCACTCCTTACGCCCACAGCTTAGCTCTGTACATCTAGTACAATATCGGCTCTGCTAAATCCACACTGTAAAGCCCTCCTGACATAACCTTCACCTTATCCAGCACCATAACAACCAGCACAGCAGAGTCCTGCATACACTGAGGAGCTGATAATGTGACCCCTGACTGCTCCCCTCCATGTGACATCTTCACAGGTCCTGTCAGTACAGAGAAGCCGTGGATGTAGTGTGCAGCTCTGTCTGCTGGTGGAGAACAATGCAGGGGGGCGTAACAGGCGGCTGGCGGGGAGACCCGTCCTTGGCCACTGCAGCAGGAGGTCCAGCGGCGCCCCCCTGCCTGCTGCGTCGGGGCAAATGCCCCACCAGTTTCCCCTAGATATGACCCTGGAGAACGAGACACTGGATGAAGAACTAAAACCAGTGACCAATATGGCAGGAAATGAGAAGCTGATAACAGAGAGCAGGAGTAAGGCTTCACCCGTGGCGTATTTACTGCATCTACGCACTGCTATTTTGTGCTGCTGTAAAAGCAGTGAAACGCAACACTGGATAAGCAATCCAGCAAAAGCTATGGCTTTCACACGTTGCATATTTTTGCTCTTTGATGTGCGCACGCTTTCACTGCAAAGCGCACACGCAAAAAGAACGACCATGTCAATTCTTTGCACTTTTTTCAGCGCGCTTTTCCCATGGGTCGCATTATAAAATGGGCTCAGGAAAAGCGCGCTGGGAAAAGCGCACTGTGTGAATGCAGTTGTGTTTTTTTTGTGCAAAAAAGCGCCACTGCAAAAAAAAGTGGTAAATACGCTACGTGTTAAAATAGAGAAAGAGGCTGAGCCGGGTACAAGAGTTATATGTCTGACAGTTGGTCACTGTGATCCTGATTTACCATCTCTCCTGCCTTGATTGATATGACTGACATCTCCTCTGTCCTCCACAGTCTGTTCATCCCTCGCACCTGCACAAGAGGGAGCAGGAGCTGCGCAGGGGCCACAGACTAGTGAACGCAGGAGATGTCGGTCCCGGCAGGAGACGTCGGTCCCGGCAGGAGACGTCGGCCGTGTCGGTCCCGGCAGGAGACGTCGGCCGTGTCGGCCCCGGCAGGAGACAACGGCCCCGGCAGGAGACATCGGCCGCGTCGGCCCCGGCAGGAGACGTCGGTCCCAGCAGGAAATGGCGGTCCCGGCAGGAGATGTCGGACCCGGCAGGAGATGTCGGCCGCGTCGGTCCCGGCAGGAGATGTAGGTCCCGGCAGGAGACGTCGGCCACGTCGGTCCCGGCAGGAGATGTCGGCTGCGTCGGTATTGTGTGAGGTCTGAGGATGTGATGGGTTCCCATGACAGCCAGGGGTCTGCTGAAGACCTCCATACCTATCGTGACGGTTCTTGTGTGAGGGCCAGCGTTTATGTGGTGTTCATAGAAGAACATGATTTTCACTCTACATAGCGGCTGTAGCACTGCTGCATTCTGGAGAAGCGATAAGATACAACATCAGCTCCCTAAGGAGACTATTAAGGTACCGTCACACTTGGAGATATCGCCGGCGATTCCACAGGCGACGCTAAGGCGTGGCCTGTCGCCGGCGACATCGCCAATGCGTCGCCTAATGTAAATGGGCGACAGCGACACGTCTGAGTGGTCCCCTGGTTTCACATCAGAGCACTGAAACCAGGCGACCATTCTTGGGCGATGTGTGCTGATCGCCCTGTGTAACATCTCATGAGCGATGTGAAAGGCGACAGCACACATCACCAAAACTATTCAGTAGGCGTTTCAGGGCGTAGTTACTATCTCTGGCGGTCGCGTGGATTGGTGGCAGCTCCAGCGTTACGATTGGTAGTCTTGTTCCTCAGCGTCCTATTTGATGATGTGTGCGTCCCACATTAATGTAGTCTTCCTTTCCATGGTGCTGAAAGGTGTATTGGGCCCCTTTGACATCTGCGTTTTATGCTGATGGCGGCAGTTGCAGTTAAAAAAACCGCAACTGCCGCGATTACCGCAAGTGTGACCGCACTTGCGGTTCACTTGCGGCAAGCACCATACAATGTCTATGGGGCTTGCGGCAGGTGCGGCTGGGAAAAAACCGCAGCATGCCGCAAGTGCCGAAACCGCACTTGGCGCACTTGCCGCAAGCCCCATAGACATTGTATGGTGCTTGCCGCAAGTGAACCGCAAGTGCGGTCACACTTGCGGTAATCGCATAAAACGCAGATGTCAAAGGGGCCATACCCAGAAGCGTACATTCTATTAAAAAGCAGCACATTGATGTCCCAGTGTGTGCTACAAAGTGCAGAGATGTGCCATTGCCAAATGTCTCTTTTTAACACCAACACAATTGTCTCAGTACATGTCAATTCTGCATCAGACACCCAGGCCAATCACATTTCTTCAAGGCGTCACACAACATAATGTTCACGCCTATCTCCGAGATGCGGGTCAAAATTACGCCCACATCGCTAATGTGGTTGCTCTGTGTGACGCGGATGCGGCCGCCAGCGACTTAATGGCCTGTGGGGCTTGGGCGACGCTCAGGCAATTTCCGGTCAGGTCGTCGCCTGAGCGTCGCCTAAGGTGTCGCCCCGTGTAAATGGGCGTCGGCGACCTCGGGCGACACGCAAAAACGTGCGTCGCCTATGGGATCGCCGGCGATATGGCTAGGTGTAACAGTACCCTTACAGTACAGAGAAAAAAAAAAGTGTTTTTAAACATATGGGAAAAAACAACAAAAATTTATAACCAACCCCTATTTCCCATAAAAAGCAAAACATAAATAATCCCCCCCATATTTGGTATCGCTGCATTCATAAAAGTCCTCTCAAAATCCAAAATAAATGAATGTGATTGGTAAACAGCGTAACAAAATACAACAACTATTAAATCGCCAGAATTCTATATATTTTTTTGCCTCCTCCACCTTGCGATGAATGGCATATAACAGCCAATCAGTATATGATCTACAGCCACATGGTATCAGTAAGAATGTCAGCACAGGGCACAACAAACCTCCCCTCACAGCCCGGATCATAAAGATTAATAACGTTACAGATCTTGGAAAATGACACAAGCAAAAATGTATTTTTAATTACAAATTTCTGAATTTTTTTCACAACACTAATAAAAGAATAAACTATTTCTGTTCAGTATCTACATAATTGTAAGGATCGAGGTCACGACCAGGCCTGACGATACAGGGGCCCGGGCGACCCCAGCACGTACTGCAGCTGGATTTGCATCCGAGGACATGTATCAAGCTGAAGCGCATTGATGTACAGAGACCCATTAGGTGCCTGCACTGTGATACACGCTGACGGCCAAACTGTGGCTGACAGCTGACGTCTGCGGTACCGTGACAGGGCAGCACATGACAGTCACTTCTTGCATCAAGGCGCGTACTCCAATGTCAGCTACCAGCTGTGCGTTGTTACAGAGGACACTGGATGATGTAGAAGCTGAAGAAAGTTGAGTAGAATACTTTCTTAAATTAGAGAAAAATAGGGACATGTATACTGATGCGCCCACCAGGGCCGTGAGGTACTCGGAACCGGACCGAACAGTTCAGTTCTCTTTGGGGAATGTCATGGTGGCGTGACCTGGCTCCGTGAGCCTGGTGGTGTCATAAAAATGGGGGATATTTATATGGGATTAAATTTGTGACGCCACCTGTGTTATTCAGCAATTGGATGGCCGACGCTGCGGTTCAGATCCACTGGGGTGATGCAGCAGGGATGTTACAGCTCTCCATGGGTAGAGCAGGACCCCAGGGCAGTTATAGTCTATTGATGGTGGTCACAGGTGTAACCCAGGGCAGGTCGTGCAGTAAATAAATCAGGGGACACAGCAGGGTGCAGTCTTCACAGTTTACTCAGTTTCTGAAGTACGCCGACCCGCCGGGAGCTGTGTACTCCGAGTCAGGGATCCAGCCATTTCTAGGCAGATTGGTGGCACTTGTTTGGTACCACCTTTGTGTGTACCTTTCCGGGTCATCTCACTGCGCTGGCTCTCGCCCTCCTCCTTTCACACACACTGTCCAGAGCCAGCAGCCTCGGGTCCTGTCGCGCAACGTCTCTCTTGTCCCCTTGAGCCTATGCGGCTGCCTTTTCAGCGATTGTGTGCGGATTTGGCTGCTGCACATAAAGATACTGCAGCCTCCGGGTTTGCTAGCTGAATCTTAAAGTCTTCCACTAGTCTGGGGCCGGTCCCCTCTGTGGCCTAGCTCCTCCAGCAAGTCCCACCAGGCAATCACTGGAAAGGGGTTCCTCCACACAGAGCTCTGTGGCGACCCAGAGGTGCTCCCCATCCCCTCAGAGCTCCCTCTCAGTCTCTGCAGATACTCTACATCCTCTCTGACCTGGGACGAGCTCGTCTGGCTCCAGTCCCCGGGTCCAACTTTCTCTCCATCCTCTTCCCCAGGACGAGCTACTCACAACTCCAGTCCCCGGGTCCGACTCACTGACTGCGCACTTCCTGTTTCTGTCTGGCTTAACTCCTCCCACTCTGAACTGTCACTGCCTACCTCCTAGTGCTCCACTACTTCCTAACTGTTCCACCTACTAATCCCCTTCTCCAGCCAGAGATGGGGTCTGCCCATCATGGGGTTTCTTCTGCCTCAGCACCCCTGGCCTAGAGTGGGCTGGTGTTGGATGCGGATGTGTGGGTACCGGGTAGTACCCTCTCCTTACCAGGGGTGGGGGGGAGGTACCACACCTCTGGCTAAGGTGCAGTACCTCTGTGGCGAATGGACCCTCAGGGACACCATATATACCAGGTTGGAGACCATATATACCAGGATGGAGATATATAGGCTACATTCAGACTCTGCATTTTTTGATCCATTATTTGCAGTACACTGCATAAAACGGATCACTCAAATTAAATTCTTCATTTGAGAGGTTTCTGTTGGGCCACTCTGCCATAAAGTCCCGACTGGTGGAGGCTGCAGTGATAGTTCACCTTGTGGAACTTTTTCCCATCTCCCTACTGCATTTTCAGAGCTAGTATTGTGTCCTGTAGTGGACGGCAGACTGCCATCAGGGGGCGCTATACACAGTACTGTGGACTCAGAGTCGGTGTCCATTTTGGTGGAGTCGGAGGTTTGGCTTACCGGCTGCACACCATGACTGTGGAGATGGAGTCTGAGACGGTGTCCATTTTGGTGGGGTTGGATTCAGGGAAACTGAGGATTCGGAGTCAGAGGTTTGATTACTGACTGCACATCCCTGGCTATAAACTGCATAATGCTGCAGGGCAGGCACTAGTCTCAGCCGTTCTGCTGTGTTGTATGATGGGGCAGTCCATAGTCTGTGCTGTCAGTACTAAATGGCACTAAAATGCATCAAATGAATTGGAAAAGGCAAAAAAATGCAGCAAAAATGCAATAATCAGAAGATTAATAGTAATAAGGGCATCTGAATGTCCGTCACTTGTAAATGGGTGTGGTCAGGGGCGGGGCAAGGGGCGGGGCTAAAAATTTGCGCGGCGCACTTGGTGCGCCGCATCGACTGTCCCTCTTTCTGTTCTTCAAAAGTTGGGAGGTATGCTAGATCCAGTGAGTCACAGAAACAGAGACGGAGGCAGAAGCAACATAAAATATTTCCTTTTACTTGGGGAAACAGATGGAAAGTTTAGAGCAAGATGCACAGATATGTTATTTCCCCAGAAATAGATAAATTATTTACATACACCCAGCATCAAGCTAGGGGGCGGTGTGTTACCTTAATGTTCCTCCTCAGTGTGAAGAGACAATGCCAAAAATAAATTTACCTAAAATCTATACAGAAAAATAAGCGATAATTAATTACACACAGCAGCAGGACAGGTGTAAATCAGATGGATGCAGTTTAGTGAGGATCACTGAAATAACACACCAATTTACAATCTTATCAACTCTATACATACAATACATATAAACCCAGTGTACATATATGTACATATATATTTATATATCTGATCTGTTGGATACCCGGGTATCTTATCTAATGCTACCGTTTTTAGTCCAGTTAGAGTCTGTACAGGCCTGGGGAAGTACTGTTAACGCAGTCACTTCCAATGGTCTTCAGTGCCAAAAATGAAAAATAAATAAAACCCAACTGTAGTAAATAGGGATATTGTGTTCTCTTGTCTGAAGGGCGGGGTCTTAGTCTCTGTAGCTTTTTGGGAGGCCAAGTGTGTTCACCTGGACACACCACACCAAAGCCTGCAGTCTAATGGTGGGTTTACACGTCGCGATATCGGCGTCCAACTCCAACCCAACTCCGACCAAAAGTCACGTGTTTCGGGAGTTGGACCCGATATCGTTCGCGCGTTGTACGGTTTGAACGTACAATGCGATGCTGGAACGATGCCAAAACGATATCAGGGTTGAATGAGCGTGCTATTCAACCGCCCGATATCGGATGGCCGTTGTAGCCGCATCGTCCCGTGTGACAGCCCAACTACGATGTGTACGGCCACGTCACCCATTCACTACCATGTTAACTGGTCGTTCCTGGGTTGGGGGGCGTACACATCGTCGGGAAGTTGTATCCCGATATCGGGCTGTGTAAAACAGCGATGCGATGGCGGCAAAAGCGCGCTCAAAAAGCGCGCTCCCGCGTCGTTGGCTACGATATCGGGCTGATATCGCGACGTGTAAACCCACCATAACAGCAGAGATTCAGTCTTTTTCTCTCACAGTATGGCCGACCCGTCTCCTCTAAAGCACTCCTCTCCTGGCAGTAGTATACTCGCTTCTTAGCAGGGAATAAGTCTTTGGTCTCCCCCAGGGGCTCTGCTGTCCAGTGGATCAGTGTCCGGTCTCAGCTTTATCTGGCTCAGACTTCTCCACAGCCACTCTCCTCACAGCACCTCAGGAGACTTGTTTACCTCAGCACAAACTGTCATAAAAACTCCCTGTCTCCGTGACAACCCCCACAGCTGACAGCCCCCACCTTTTTATTCAGGAAGTAAATTTTTACACTCTCTTACAGTCTGGCCTGTGGTCCTTTGTTTTCAGCCCTTCAGCTGACTTGGTCAGCAGGCTGAACAGGAATAACCACAGGGCTCGATGTGGTCCATGAGCCACACTTTGCTCAACTTTGCTCAAGATAGATGCAGGTCCCATTGGTGAGATCCACATTAGTTATATATTTACTAGCTGTGAGCCCGATTCTAAAGAATCGGGAGTCTAGAATCTGTATATAATTTTTTTAAGAGTTTTAAATAATAGACTTAAACACCAGATATATGACTAAGTAGCCGATGTAGGCAGAACTGTGAGGGTAGCAATATAGTGGAGGTGTAGAAAGAGTTAATGTCCGACTAACAGGACTATAACAGAGTAGGAACTTATAATGATATCAAAAATGTTATTGAAGGAGTTAATGTCCCACAGGCACTCCCACAACAGACTCAGCGCTGTAAATTATATCCAAAATGGTGTTCAAGGGGTTAATGTACCAGTGGCAGTAGTTATAAACACTACCAAATATGCAGTTAATGCTGAACTGGTATATAATGGGTTAATTTCGCAGTGTCATTACAACTATACACTGTGTAATAGAAATAACAACAATAATGGAATATAAGGGGTTAATGTTCCTACTGGCAGTAGTAATAGAGACTACCAAGTATGGAGTTAAGGCAGAAATGGTATATAAGGGGTTAATTTCGCAGTGGCAGTACAACTACACACTGTGTTATAGAAATTACAGATAAAACGGAATGTAAGGGCTTAATGTTGCTACTGTCAGGAGTACAATGAGAGAAGCGCCTCACTGGCCATTGAGATACATGGAGGACTTTGAGTTTCACTTTGAGTAAATTTGAAACTCAAAGTTCTCCATGTATCTCAATGGGAAGTGAGGCGCTATTCTCATTGGTCGCTGTGTGCTGGCGCCGACCAATGAGAATAGCGCCTCACTTACAGCGGTAAATTTGAAACTCAAAGTCCTCCATGTATCTCAATGGGAAGTGAGGCACTATTCTCATTGGTCGCTGTGTGCTGGCGCCGACCAATGAGAATAGCGCCTCACTTACAGCGGTAAATTTGAAACTCAAAGTCCTCCATGTATCTCAATGGGAAGTGAGGCGCTATTCTCATTGGTCGCTGTGTGCTGGCGCCGACCAATGAGAATAGCGCCTCACTTACAGCGGTAAATTTGAAACTCAAAGTCCTCCATGTATCTCCATAGGAAGTGAGGTGCGCAGCTCATTGGTCGCTGTGTGCTGGCGCCGACCAATGAGAATAGCGCCTCACTTCCCATTGAGATACATGGAGGACTTTGAGTTTCAAATTTACCGCTGTAAATGAGGCGCTATTCTCATTGGTCGGCGCCAGCACACAGCGACCAATGAGAATAGCGCCTCACTTCCCATTGAGATACATGGAGGACTTTGAGTTTCAAATTTACCGCTGTAAGTGAGGCGCTATTCTCATTGGTCGCTGTGTGCTGGCGCCGACCAATGAGAATAGCGCCTCACTTACAGCGGTAAATTTGAAACTCAAAGTCCTCCATGTATCTCCATAGGAAGTGAGGTGCGAAGCTCATTGGTCGCTGTGTGCTGGCGCCGACCAATGAGAATAGCGCCTCACTTCCCATTGAGATACATGGAGGACTTTGAGTTTCAAATTTACCGCTGTAAATGAGGCGCTATTCTCATTGGTCGGCGCCAGCACACAGCGACCAATGAGAATAGCGCCTCACTTCCCATTGAGATACATGGAGGACTTTGAGTTTCAAATTTACCGCTGTAAGTGAGGCGCTATTCTCATTGGTCGCTGTGTGCTGGCGCCGACCAATGAGAATAGCGCCTCACTTACAGCGGTAAATTTGAAACTCAAAGTCCTCCATGTATCTCCATAGGAAGTGAGGCGCGAAGCTCATTGGTCGCTGTGTGCTGGCGCCGACCAATGAGAATAGCGCCTCACTTCCCATTGAGATACATGGAGGACTTTGAGTTTCAAATTTAGCGCTGTAAGTGAGGCGCTATTCTCATTGGTCGCCGCCAGCACACAGCGACCAATGAGAATAGCGCCTCACTTACAGCGCTAAATTTGAAACTCAAAGTCCTCCATGTATCTCAATGGCAAGTGAGGCGCTATTCCCATTGGTCGGCGCCAGCACACAGCGACCAATGAGAATAGCGCCTCACTTCCCATTGAGATACATGGAGGACTTTGAGTTTCAAATTTAGCACTGTAAGTGAGGCACTATTCTCATTGGTCGGCGCCAGCACTCAGCGACCAATGAGAATAGCGCCTCACTTCCTATTGAGATACATGGAGGACTTTGAGTTTCAAATTTACCGCTGTAAGTGAGGCACGAAGCTCATTGGTCGCTGTGTGCTGGCGCCGACCAATGAGCATAGCGCCTCACTTACAGCGCTAAATGTGAAACTCAAAGTTCTCCATGTATCTCAATGGGAAGAGAGGCACTATTCTCATTGGACGCTGTGTGCTGGCGCCGACCAATGAGAATAGCGCCTCACTTACAGCGGTAAATTTGAAACTCAAAGTCCTCCATGTATCTCAATGGGAAGTGAGGCGCTATTCTCATTGGTCGCTGTATGCTGGCGCCAACCAATGAGAATAGCGCCTCACTTCCCATTGAGATACATGGAGGACTTTGAGTTTCAAATTTAGCGCTGTAAGTGAGGCGCTATTCTCATTGGTCAGCGCCAGCACACAGCGACCAATGAGAATAGCGCCTCACTTCCCACTGAGATACATGGAGGACTTTGAGTTTCAAATTTACCGCTGTAAGTGAGGCACTATTCTCATTGGTCGGCGCCAGCACACAGCGACCAATGAGAATAGCGCCTCACTTCCCATTGAGATACATGGAGGACTTTGAGTTTCAAATTTACCGCTGTAAGTGAGGCGCTATTCTCATTGGTCGGCGCCAGCACACAGCGACCAATGAGAATAGCGCCTCACTTCCTATTGAGATACATGGAGGACTTTGAGTTTCAAATTTACCGCTGTAAGTGAGGCGCGAAGCTCATTGGTCGCTGTGTGCTGGTGCCGACCAATGAGCATAGCGCCTCACTTACAGCGCTAAATGTGAAACTCAAAGTCCTCCATGTATCTCAATGGGAAGTGAGACGCTATTCTCATTGGTCGCTGTGTGCTGGCGCCGACCAATGAGAATAGCGCCTCACTTACAGCGCTAAATTTGAAACTCAAAGTCCTCCATGTATCTCAATGGGAAGTGAGGCGCTATTCTCATTGGTCGCTGTGTGCTGGCGCCGACCAATGAGAATAGCCCTCACTTCCAATTGAGATACATGGAGGACTTTGAGTTTCAAATTTAGCGCTGTAAGTGAGGCACTATTCTCATTGGTCGGCGCCAGCACACAGCGACCAATGAGAATAGCGCCTCACTTCCCATTGAGATATAATGGAGGACTTTGAGTTTCAAATTTACCGCTGTAAGTGAGGCGCTATGCTCATTGGTCGCTGTGTGCTGGCGCCGACCAATAAGCATAGCGCCTCACTTCCCATTGAGATACATAGCGGTCTGTAGAGCTGTGCATAGCCTGGCCCTTGGTTCTATTTTCGGCCACGGCGCTCGGCTCTCGTCGGTCGTCGCCGGGGCGGAAGACTCGCAATGGCCGCTGGGCGGCCATTGCTCGCGCCCCCGCAACAGCTCGCAATGCCCGCTGCGCGGGCAATGCTCCACTGGTCGCGTGGGCGCCTCGCGCCCACGGACACGACGACGGAAGTAGCGCCAAAACTTACGGAAGTGCGTTAGGGCAATTATATATTAGATGTTTTGTGGATTGTCCAAAAATATACAAACTGCTAATTACAACTGGTAATTACCGTATATACTCGTGTATAAGCCGACCCGTGTATAAGCCGACCCCCCTACTTTTGCCCCCAAAACCTGGGAAAACCTATTGACTCGTGTATAAGCCGAGGGTGGACCCCAGCACAGGTATACAGCCCCCAGCATTGTGGTATACAGGCCCCCTCAGTGATATACAGCAGCCTCCCCAGTGGTAGTATACAGCAGCCTCCCCAGTGGTAGTATACAGTAGCCTCCCCAGTGGTATATACAGCAGCCCCAGAGGGGTATACAGCAGCCCTAGAGCTGTATACAGCAGCCCCAGAGCTGTATACAGCAGCCCCAGAGGGGTATACAGCAGCCCCAGAGGGGTATATAGCAGCCCCAGAGGGGTATACAGCAGCCCCAGAGGGGTATACAGCAGCCCCAGAGGGGTATACAGCAGCCCCAGAGGGGTATACAGCAGCCCCAGAGGGGTATATAGCAGCCCCAGAGGGGTATACAGCAGCCCCAGAGGGGTATATAGCAGCCCCAGAGGGGTATATAGCAGCCCCAGAGGGGTATACAGCAGCCCCAGAGGGGTATATAGCAGCCCCAGAGGGGTATATAGCAGCCCCAGAGGGGTATACAGCAGCCCCAGAGGGGTATACAGCAGCCCCAGAGGGGTATATAGCAGCCCCAGAGGGGTATACAGCAGCCCCAGAGGGGTATACAGCAGCCCCAGAGGGGTATATAGCAGCCCCGTTATATAGCAGCCCCAGAGGGGTATACAGCAGCCCCAGAGGGTATATAGCAGCCCCAGAGGGGTATACAGCAGCCTCAGAGGGGTATACAGCAGCCCCAGAGGGGTATACAGCAGCCCAGAGGGGTATTTAGCAGCCCCAGAGGGGTATACAGCAGCCCCCGCTGTATACAGCAGCCCCCGCTGTATACAGCAGTACCCGGCTGTATACAGCCCTCCCCCCTGGTATACCGGGCCCCCCCTGTGGCAACCTGTAAAGGAAGCGATGATTATACTTATCGGGTCGCTGTCGCCGACGCCGCCGCTCTGTCACCGTCTGTCACCGCGCCGCTCCTGGTCTTCATGCTTCCTTCACCGGCGCACAGAAAATGACGTCATTTCCTGTGCGACCAGGAGGAGCGCGGTGACGGACGGTGACAGAGCGGCGGCGTCGGCGACAGCGACCCGATAAGTATAATCATCGCTTCCTTTACAGGTTGCCACAGGGGGGGCCCGGTATACCACGGGGGGGGCTGTATACAGCCGGGTACCCGTATATACTCGTGTATAAGCCGAGGGGGGACTTTTCAGCACATTTTTTGTGCTGAAAAACTCGGCTTATACACGAGTATATACGGTAACCTTTAAATAAACAAATAAGTTAAAAATTTTGTATCTATCCCTGAACTTCCCCGATTCTGCCGCTCTTTACCGTTTTGTACTGCGTCACTCCATTGCACAGATTTGCACATTTGTGTCTTCTGGAATATAGTATTTGAAATATCTGCTTGCAGCCCTTTTAGTATTTCTTCAAAGTACATGCTGGGAACATGCGCTTTCACCCTTCCCTTCCAGGAGCTGAAAATCAACATCTCGGCACTTGATTTTGCAGTCTATTATTTGTTGAGTTGTAATTGCCCAATTGATGACTGTGAATAAATGTCCATTTGGACTGTAAGCAGAGATTTCACATACTGTGCTCCAGAAGAAAAAAAAGAGTGAATATCTCTGCAATGGTGTGAAGCAGCACAAAAAGGAAAAGAGTTGCACAATTAGGGGAAATCAGGAATTTTTACAAAGAACATAATTCTATTTTTCTGAGCAAGTGACAAATCCTCTTTAATTTCCTAAATTAAAATAAAGAATTTAATCCATAGCCACCATGGTATGGTCACTGTCACTGATGTCATCCATGCTGCATCCATGGGTTGTCCGATGAAATTCACAGACATGTGAATGAGGTCTTACTGGAACTGAAGACTGATTTCATACGAAATATTTTTTTAAGCAAAAAAAAAGCCCTATAAATATGCTGGATATGATTTTAATCAATTATTGTAATATGTGTCATGTCCATTTTTATTATTATTATTATTACTATTATTATTATTTTTATTTATAGAGCACCATTGATTCCTTGGTGCTGTACATGAGAAAGGGTTACATACAAACAGGTTAAAAATGCAATGAACAAACTAACAGTGACAGACTGCTACAGAGGGGAGAGAGGATCCTGCCCTTGCCGGTTACATTCTATAGGGCTATGGAGAGAGACAGTAGGTTGGGTCTGCTCAGCTGGTGGTGGAACACCGGGTCCAGTGGTGGTGAGGTGGCACTGTGGTCATTGCAGGCTGTAGACTGTTCTGAAGAGATGGGTGTTCAGGTTCTGCTTGAAGGTTACGTGTGTACGGGACAGTCGGACATTTTAGGGTGCAGAATTCCAGAGGATGGGGGATGCTCAGGCGAAGTCTTGCAGGTGGTTAGATGAGGAATGTACAAATGTGGAGGAAAGAAGGAGGTTTTGGGAGGATTGAAGATTACGAGTTGGATGATATCAAGAGACAAGTTCTGAGATATATGGGGGGGACAGATTGTAGATAGCTTTGTAAGTCAGTGTTGGTAGTTTGAATTGGATACACTGGGGAATTGGGAGCCAGCAAAGGGATTTGCAGTGAGGAGAAGTAGAGGAGCAGCAAGGAGAGAGGAGGATTAGACGGGCAGCAGAGTTAAGGACAGATTGGAGAGGTGCAAGAGTGTTAGCAGGAAGGCCACAGAGGAGGAGGTTGCAATGTTGTGACGAAAGATGATGAGGGCATGCACTAGTAGTTTAGTAGATTGAGGGTTGAGGAAGGGATGGATTCTGGAAATATTTTTGAGTAGGAGGCGGCAGGAGGAGGCAAGAGCTTGAATGTATGGTTTGAAGGATAGGGCAGACTTAAGGGTTACTCCAAGGCAGCGGACTTCAGGTACAGGGCAAAGTGTGATGTAATTAATTGTGATAGAAAGATCAGGTGAGGGAGGTGTGTGAGATGGGGGAAAGATGATGAGTTCAGTTTTGTCTACATTTAGTTTAAGGAAGAAAAAGGAGAAGAAGGAGGATATGGCTGATAGACGTTCTGGGATTCTAGACAGCAGATAGGTGACATCTGGGCCAGAGAGGTAGATCTGAGTGTTGTCACTGTACAGGTGGTACTGGAATTCATGGGACTTTATGAGTTGTCCTAGGCAAAGGGTATAGATGAAAAAAAGAAAGGGTCCCAGGACAGAGCTTTGAGGGACCCCAACAGAAAGAGGATGGAGTGAGGAGGTAGTATGAGAGTGGGAGACACTAAATGTGTGGTTGGAAAGGTAGGAGGAGATCCAGTAGAGGGCAAGTTAGGTGATACCAATGGAAGAGAGGATCTGTAATAGGAGGCAGTGGTCGACTGTGTCGAATGCAAAGGACAGGTCAAGAAGGAGGAGGAGGATGGAGAAGTGTATGTTAGCTTTTGTGGTAAGCAGGTCATTAGTAATTTTGGTTAAGGTGGTTGCGTTGGAGTGGTGGGGGCGTAAGCCAGATTAATGCAGAAGTGAGTCTAAAGTCACTTCCAGAGCGAAGAGAACGGGTGGGGTGATAGACAGAGATGAGGGAGGAGAGGTATGGGGGTGCTGCTCTGTGAAGAGCTTTGTGGGTGAGAACAAGCAGTTTGAAATGGATCCTATAGTGTATAGGCAGCCAGTGTAATGACTGGCATAGAGCAGAAGCATCTGAGTAACGATTAGCTAGATAGTTAATCCTGGCTGCTGCATTAAGGATGGAATGGAGAGGGACAGTCTAGTGCGGGGGAGGCCAACTAAGGGTTCTTTCACACTAGCGTTTTTTTTAAATTGCGGCAGATGCGGTGAAAAAACCGCATCTGCGGCGATTAACGCATAACCGCGACACCTGCGGCACAGTTGCGGCAAGCCCCATGCAATGTCTATGGGGCTTGCGGTAAGGGTGCGGCAAGTGCGGTTTCGGCACTTGCGGCAGGTGCGGCCGTGAAAAAAAACCGCAGCTGACTGCGTTTTTTTTGCGGCCGCACCTGCCGCAAGTGCCGATACCGCACCTGCCGCACCCTTACCGCAAGCCCCATAGACATTGCATGGGGCTTGCCGCAACTGTGCAGCAGGTGTCGCGGTTATGCGTTAATCACGGCAGATGCGTTTTTTTCACCGCATCTGCCGCGATTTAAAAAAACGCTAGTGTGAAAGTACGCTAAGAGAGAATTACAATAGTCAAGGCGGGAGTGAATCAGGGCCACAGTGAGGGTTTTTATGGTTTCCAAGGTGAGAAAGGGGTGAATTCTGGAGATGTTCTTCAGGTGCAAGCGGCAAGAGTGGGTGAGAGATTGTATATATGGGGTGAAGGAGAGATCAGAGTCAAACATAACACCCAGACAGCGAGCCTGCTGACTAGGCACTATTGTGGTGCCGCAAACTGAGAGAGAGATGTCATATTTAGGGAGGTTAGTGGAGGGCGGGACCAGAAGTAGTTCAATTTTGGAAAGATTAAGTTTCAGGTAGAGAGCGGACATGATATTGGAAACTGCGATTAGACAGTCTATGGTGTTCTTTATTAGAGCGGGAGTAAGGTCAGGGGAAGAAGTGTATAGTTGTGTGTCGTCAGCATAAAGATGGTACTGAAAGCCAAATCTGCTGATGGTCTAGTGTATGTCTGTCTTTGCGGGTGGCTGTGGAGGGCCATTGTGAGAGGCCAAAGGATGAAAGTAACAGGAGTTTGGAGGCTGCTGACTGGTTGGTATCTATGGGGATGTTGAAGTCATCCATGATGATGGTGGAATGTCAACAGAGAGAAAATGAAGAAGCCAGATGGAGAATTAGTCAAAGAAGTCTGTGGCTGTGTCTGGGGGTCGATAAATGGCGGCCACTTGAAAGTTGGAGGGAGAGTAGATATGAACTATGATATGAGTGCAATACAAAGGATGAGAGGATAAGGGAGGGAGGAGGAGGAATTGGGTTGAAGGTGCAGTCAATTTTTCTTGTATCAAAACAAATCTACTAGAAGTCTCCCAAGCTTTCTTATCATATTTCAGTGAAAAAGGGGGGCCAGTATACAGATGCAATATCTGCAGCCCATTTTTGTGAACCATTCACTTCAGTGTGTAATTTGGTCCACAAATAGCACTAAACTCGGACATGTGTCTATTTTATATTGTGACCCACCAGTGTTTACATAGATGGATGAATGTGTGAATGAATCCTGAGAGCAACTATTTATTAGAGTCTGTAGTATGGCTTCTAGAAGTAGTTACAAACTGGCTCCAGCAGGGTATATGGAAAGAGATTGTCTCTAAAGTCCCTCTAATGTGGGAGTAATACAAATTAGAGTAGGACTATGTAATTAGTTTTTCATCAGCGATCTGTGGGTGACCAACAGCTGAGAACATATACACTACCTATTTATCCGCTATCCTCAGAATAGGTAATAATGTTTGGTTATTTTGGGTGCAACCTCTGAGTCACCAATGATCCTTAGAATGGAGGTCCTAAAGTGTCATGTGAATAGAGTGAAAATGCTCATGTATGACCACCACTCTATTCACTCATTTAACACTTGACTGGTTAGCTAATAACTTGTAATCTACCTTGCTGATTGATCTTGATCTTGGTTCTGGCTAGTGGTTCTTCCTCAGAACTGTGATATGCTGTAGTTAAACATATCAGTACATTGTAAATTGTACACTTCTGTTGTATCTGTCTAATTGCCCAAAAATGCAATGATGAAATATAAGTCTTTCTGTCACTTTATTATGCGGAACATCATTTATATGTTTATTTGCTATTTTTTCCCATCTCAGATTCACATGGCAGAAATGATGGATAGACTGAACATGGACTATAGGCTATTCAGGTTCTGGTATATAAGACATGTCATATAAAGCATATTCTAACTCTTAACCTTTCATTGGGTAGTCTGTTGGGTGTCCTGGTTGGGGAGGTGGGGACCTTTAGTTTTGTATTGTTGTGTATTCTTATACAATCTGAGCCCCACATAGCCTCCTACATACATTATGAGCCCCCACATAGCCAACTATATACATTACAAGTACCCATATGGCCTCTTGCATACGTGTAAATATCCCATACACAAATTTAAAAAAATAGCACCACAGACTCACCTAACTCACATTCCACCGGTGCTCTGCTGCAGCCTCCGGTGCACTGATGCTCTATACAGCCCACACGGTACCATCCTTCATCAATGTATTCATGGCTATCTGCATCCTCAGAATGCAAAGAGCGTTAACATTGAGAAGCAGTCTCATAAATAGTTAATTGGCGTGCACTCTTCGTGTCGGTTGGAGGTGCTATTTGTAGGGTTCATCAAAGATCCTGAATATAGTAAGTCATATCGAACAAAAGCACTCTCAGTAAGCAGTTTTGCTAGTGAAAAGTCGTGTTGTTTTTATTGGTGCTGTACACATTAGGTATGCGACCTGGAGTTTGACGTTTCGGCTATCAACCAATAGCCTTATTCAAAAGTCGCTGGTGACCTGCATCCAGGGCTTTATGTTGTTTTTTGCTCTGATTAGGAGTCCATGTACGGCTATAGTCACATGTAATGTGCGCTCTCAATGAGCTGGTTAGCCTCCTCAGTTATGATGGATACCCCCGTGTGATGTTCAAGGTCTAGTACCTCGGTTGAGGTGAAGTGGAAGATTCTCCTTCCTGTGGTATGCCCGCGCCTCCTGCGCTGTGGCTGGTATGCCGGCGCCAGCCACAGCGCAGGAGGCGCCGGCATACCACGGGAAGGAGAATCTTACACTTCACCTCAACCAAGGTACTAGACCTTGAACATCACACGGGGGTATCCATCATAACTAAGGAGGCTAACCAGCTCATTGAGAGCGCACATTACATGTGACTATAGCCGTACATGGACTCCTAATCAGAGCAAAAAACAACATAAAGCCCTGGATGCAGGTCACCAGCGACTTTTGAAAAAGGCTATTGGTTGATAGCCGAAACGTCAAACTCCAGGTCGCATACCTAATGTGTACAGCACCAATAAAAACAACACGACTTTTCACTAGCAAAACTGCTTACTGAGAGTGCTTTTGTTCGATATGACTTACAACATTGAGAAGCAGACGGCAGTGGGGGAGGGCACAATGCGGCCTGTGGTCCTTTGTTTTCAGCTCTTTGGCTGCCTTAGCCATAATGAAACAGCCATAAGGCCAGATGTGGCCTATGGGCCATACTTTGCCCAACTTTGTTCAAGACAGAAGAAGGTCCCATTGGTGAGACCCACATCTGTTATACATTTATGTTTTGAGGATTGGTGAAAAATATACAAACTGTCAGTTACCCTTTAAATAAAAAAAAAATTAAAAACCTTGCAACTATCCCTGAACTCCCTGGATTCTGCCGCTCTTTTACATTTTGTGGTTTATCATAGCTTTGAAAAATATAATAAAAAATAATAAACTCACTCAATGATTAAGTGAGTACAACTCCCGAAAGCGTTGAGAAGTTATATCTTCAACAACATGGAACCTTTCAACTTTTTACGATTAGTGGGGGATCTAGTAGTCTTTTTCCTACCCAATCACACAGTTATCCTTTATCATTTATTTGGATAGAAATTAATATTAATAGTATTTTCCAATTTAATGGGAAGATGTGATTAGTCTATATTATATGGCTTTGCTACTATTATTAGTACTTAGAAAGAAAAATAATCTGGCAAAGCTATAAAATACAATAAATAAGAAGTACCACCCCTCATTTTGCTTTCAATTGATGGATGACTCGAAGAACGGCTCAAGACCTCTATGAGCCGCACTTACCTTAAGTTAAATGAGTAATAAATACATAACACATAGCAAGAACTAGATTGTATTCAGCCAAAGAAATTTTAGATTGACATCCTACCCAACGGCGGAGCACCAGCATTGTAGCTACAGATCATCTTGATTAGGTTACGCTACATTTAGCATCCCGCTGTTGTTAATACCATATCACAGTGATGTTTTCAGCAGATCCAGAGGAAAAATTCAATCTGCCCTTGAAAAAGGTAATTTGACTCTGTGAAGCTGCAGATAGGAACAGCACAACTAAGCTACTTATTATCAGCAGGTCACAAAATGCACAGGTCACCACAAACAGATCAATGTTCCCATTAATAAGAAACATGAAAATATATCCAGGAGTGTTATAACTGGGGACATGAAGTCACATGTACAGTATAATCCAGTATGGCCTTCACAAATATCTTAACACCTTGCATCTGCTCAGGTTAATGCAAACTTATCCTAATGTATATTAAATGTTCATTCTGAGGAAAAGATGATCTCTACTCTCATTATTTTAGGGCTGTACTGAGGATTAGGGTCATGCACATAGAGTCATGTCCACAGAGTTTGTATGGACTTTCATAAAATCCTTATGGCTCAATACTAAGTGACCATATAGCGCTTCCTTTCAGCACTGTAAAATCTTCACAAATAACACGAGCTGGAAGGACAGGAGAGCAAATAGGGTCTTACCCGCGTATTACTGGAGAAAGGATAGTAGTGGAGGTACTAAACTGATATGGTTGTGCAAGTCACAACAAACATAAGACACGTCAGCTGTTACAAGGAACCCACAAGGTCAGCATAAAACAAGGGAAACCAAGGAATGGGTTATATCTCCGTGCTGCTATTAAAGGATTTGAAGGAGCAGTCAGGATACAGAGAACTGTACCAAAAACATCTTTAATGTCTACACGTTTCATGGGCATCAGCCCACTTATTCAGAACAAAAATCTTAGATTTAGGCTGATTATTATCATTATTATTTATTTTTATAGCACCAGTAAATTCCATGGCACTTTACATATGGAAAGGGCAGACAAGGACAAGTACAGTATGTATAGACAACCAAGTCCCTCAAGTACAGAAGGGAAGAGGAACCTGTCCACGAGGACTCACAGTCTACGAGGGAAGGGTGGGGATAAAGTAGGAGAGGGTTGTGCCGATCGTGCGATGGTGCGGTGGATCGGTTCTCATTGTAGGCTGCAGGCTTGTCGGAAGAGGTGAGTCTTCAGGTTTCTTTTGAAGGTTCCCAGGGTAGGTGAGTGTCTGATGTGTTGGGGGAGAAAGTTCCAGGGTATAGCGGATGCTTAGGAGAAGTGTTGTATGCAGTTGTGAGATTAAAAGATAAGAGGGGAGTAGAGAAAGAACTTTTGAGAGGATAACAGGTTGCGTGAGAGAAGGTATTGGGAGACCATGTCAAAGATGTAAGGAGGGGACATGTTGTGGATGGCTTTGATTATCATGGTTAGGATTTTGAACCGGAACCTCTGAGAAGTGAGGAGCCAGTGAAGGGCTTGGCAGATGGGAGAGACTGGGGAGTAGTGGGGAGACAGGTTGATTAGTTGGGTAACGAAGTTTAGGATAGATTGGAGAGGTGCGAGGGAGAGGGTGGGGAGGCCGGTGAGCAGGAAGTTGCAGTAGCCAAGGCGGGAGATAATGAGAGCATGAACAAGTGTTTTTGCAGTGTCATGGTCAAGGAAAGTGCGGATCCGGGAAATATTTTTGAGATGGAGTTGGCAGGAGGTGGGGAAGGCTTGGATGTGAGGCTTGAAGGAGATTGAAGAGTCGAGGATTACCCTGAGGCACTAGGCGTGGGGGACTGGAGAGAGTGAAAGTTGCAAGTGTTCAACAGTATGTAGGAAAAAAAGCCTTAAAGGCAAAGAGCAATGCAAACGTATAAAAAAGGTATTGTAGTAACAGGGTTTGGATCAGTGGACAGTACTATATTTTTGTAGCACTGGAATTTCGGGTTCACATCCCACCAAGAACAACATCTACAAGGACTTTGTATGGGTTAACTCTGTGTACTCTGGTTTCCTCCAGTATTCTCGATGGGAACAGTGATGATCACATTTCCATAGCACTGTAGAATTAATGGTGCTATAAGTAAGAACTAAATCTTGTGAAAACAAGCAATAATGCAATTTACATATTATTAAAAATTGCTCCACTCTCCACAACAGAAGTTTTTTGAATTCTATTATCTTATATTATCTTATTATAGGTTAC
Organism: Allobates femoralis; assembly: GCA_033576535.1. NCBI lineage: Eukaryota > Metazoa > Chordata > Amphibia > Anura > Aromobatidae > Allobates > Allobates femoralis. The sequence continues at coordinate 107,592,624 of JARQOC010000002.1, forward strand.
CGGACACCACTATACTCTATCAGTTTTGGCCAGCTTTAAACTATTTGCTTTAAACTAGCTGTATTACTGGCCAGATTATTGGATACAAGCATCTTCTGTGACCCTGCACTTCTCCGATACCTTAGAAGCAAGACTACCTCTCTCTGCTAGTAGAATGGGAGTGCAAAAAATGTACACTATCCATATCACTGGTCTGAACTGTCAATGTTCAGGAGAGCACTGATCACTGGACAGCAGGAAGCCAGTAGGTAGAGAATCAACGAGCTCCTGAAGATAGCCAATGATACAATTCATTTAAAAGGCTGAAACATTTGTATGAGCACAGCTGTAGCAGTATCTACACTGAACAGTACTATGTAATTAGAATTTTCCATTGTTTGCATTATAATGGATTATTTTGTAAGACAGTCACAATGATATGGAAAAAGTAGGTCTTACTGTTGGCTGATTGTATCTTGTATTTGATTACTTTTGCGCTACTGCAGTAGTAGCCTGCGCCATGCCTTTACCTTATGCTGTTGGATTTGCTGGCCTCAATCTTGGTTGAACAATCCTTTCATGTCTCCAAGATTGGGTTTAAAGGGAATCCGATAGCAGCATTTCATACCCCAATCTTGTAGCTCTTTCAAAGGCAAGCCAAGCAATACCTTTAAATTACCAGTTTGTTCCTCTATTACTGAGAAATCAACATTTAAATTATATGCTAATGAGTCTGAAGCTATATTGTAGATTTCAAGTGAATATTCCACACTAGAATTCTATTAACCTGCCTGATGCTTCCTTCTCCTGCTTAACTGATAACCTATATGCTGTGTGACATCAGGAAATGAGTAGTCAGTCAAGTAGGAGGAGGCGGCGGTGCCGGGCAGGTAATAGAGTTGGAGTGACAGAGGCTTCAGATCGAAAACCTCATTAGCTTATAATTTGCTTATTTTTCAGTAATGGAGAAACTAAAGTTGTGGCCAAAAGTATTGACACCCCTGCAATTCTGTCAGATAATACCGTATATACTCGCGTATAAGCCGAGTTTTTCAGCCCAAAAATTGGGCTGAAAAGTCTCCCCTCGGCTTATACGCGAGTATATACGGTATATTAAAAAAAAAAAAATCTCAAGGGGTAGTATACAGCAGCCCCAGGCCCCCTCTCACTTTTTGGCGCCCCCACCTCAGGATGCTTCCCCCCCGCACGCAGCGCTGCGCTCATACATTACCAGCCTGTCAGCTGTCATCCTCCGGTGGCGGATCGCGGCTCCCGGCTCCGGCTTCCATCTTCTTCTGTGTCTTCCTGCATGTCACATGACCGGCCGGCGTCGCGATGACGTCATCGCTATGAGCCCCGGTCACAATGCAGGAAGACACAGAAGAAGATGGAAGCCGGAGCCGGGAGCCGCGATCCGCCACCGGAGGATGACAGCTGACAGGCTGGTAATGTATGAGCGCAGCGCTGCGTGCGGGGGGGGGGCATCCTGAGGTGGGGGCGCCAAAAAGTGAGGGGGGCCTGGGGCTGCTGTATACTACCCCTGGGGCTGCTGTAAATACCCCTGGGACTGCTGTGTACTACCCCTGGGGCTGCTGTATACACCCCTGGGGCTGCTGTAAATACCCCTGGGACTGCTGTGTACTACCCCTGGGGCTGCTGTGTATATACCCCTGGGGCTGCTGTGTATATACCCCTGGGGCTGCTGTGTATATACCCCTGGGGCTGCTGTGTATATACCCCTGGGGCTGCTGTGTATATACCCCTGGGGCTGCTGTGTATATACCCCTGGGGCTGCTGTGTATATACCCCTGGGGCTGCTGTGTATATACCCCTGGGGCTGCTGTGTATATACCCCTGGGGCTGCTGTGTACACCCCTGGGGCTGCTGTATATACCCTTTAGGGCTGCTGTATATACCTTTTAGGGCTGCTGTATACTACCACTGGGGAGGCTGCTGTATACCACACTGCTGGGGGCTGTATTCCTGTGCTGGGGTCCACCCTTGGCTTATACACGAGTCAATAGGTTTTCCCAGGTTTTGGGGCAAAAGTAGGGGGGTCGGCTTATACACGGGTCGGCTTATACACGAGTATATACGGTACTCAGTTTCTTCCTGAAAATGATTGCAATCACAAATTCTTTGGTATTTTTATCTTCATTTAATTTGTCTTCAATGAAAAAACACAAAAAGAATTGTCCTAAAGCCAAATTGGATATAATTCCACACCAAACATAAAAAAGGGGTTGGACAAAAGCATTTGCACTGTTAGAAAAATCATTTGATGCTTCTCTAATTTGTGTAATTAACAGCACCTGTAACTTACCTGTGGCACCTAACAGGTGTTGGCAATAACTAAATCACACTTGCAGCCAGTTGACATGGATTAAAGTTGACTAAACCTCTGTCCTGTGTCCTTGTGTGTACCACATTGAGCATGGAGAAAAGAAAGAAGACCAAAGAACTGTCTGAGGACTTGAGAAACCAAATTGTGAGGAAGCATGAGCAATCTCAAGGCTACAAGTCCATCTCCAAAGATCTGAATGTTCCTGTGTCTACTGTGCGCAGTGTCATCAAGAAGTTTAAAGCCCATGGCACTGTGGCTAACCTCCCTAGATGTGGACGGAAAAGAAAACTTGATGAGAGATTTCAACGCAAGATTGTGCGAATGGTGGACAAAGAACCTTGACTAACATCCAAACAAGTTCAAGCTGCCCTGCAGTCCGAGGGTACAACAGTGTCAACCCGTACTATCCATCGGCGTCTGAATGAAAAGGGACTGTATGGTAGGATACCCAGGAAGACCCCACAACATGGCGGAGGTTCCCTGATGTTTTGGGGTTGCTTTGCTGCCTCTGGCACTGGACTGCTTGACCGTGTGCATGGCATTATGAAGTCTGAAGATTACCAACAAATTTTGCAGAATAATGTAGGGCCCAGTGTGAGAAAGCTGGGTCTCCCTCAGAGGTCATGGGTCTTCCAGCAGGACAATGACCCAAAACACACTTCAAAAAGCACTAGAAAATGGTTTGAGAGAAAGCACTGGAGACTTCTAAGGTGGCCAGCAATGAGTCCAGACCTGAATCCCATAGAACACATGTGGAGAGATCTAAAAATGGCAGTTTGGAGAAGGCACCCTTCAAATATCAGGGACCTGGAGCAGTTTGCCAAAGAAGAATGGTCTAAAATTCCAGCAGAGCATTGTAAGAAACTCATTGATGGTTACCAGAAGCGGTTGATCGCAGTTATTTTGGCTAAAGGTTGTGCAACCAAGTATTAGGCTGAGGGAGCCAATACTTTTGTCTGGCCCATTTTTGGAGTTTTGTGTGAAATGATCAATGTTTTGCTTTTTGCTGCATTCTCTTTTGTGCTTTTACATTGAAGACAAATTAAATGAAGATAACAATACCAAAGAATTTGTGATTGCAATCATTTTCAGGAAGAAACTGAGTATTATCTGACAGAATTTCAGGGGTGTCAATACTTTTGGCCACAACTGTAGCTAGTAATGTAAAGGTACTGCTGGATTTGTCTTTGAAATATCTACAGTTAGGTCCAAAAATATTTCGACAGTGACACAAGTATTGGTATTATAGCTGTTTATCAAGACATATTCAAGACACAGTTATGTAATCAATAAAGGCTTAAAGTGCCAACTCTCAGCTTTAATTTGAGGGTATTCACATCCTAATTTGAGTAAGGATTAATGAATTAGAATTCCCTAATGTGTTGCTGCCACAAAGTAACTGGACAACTATCTAAAAAGCTGTTTAATAAGCTGCATGAGCTATTCCCTCATTAACCCCCTCACAACCTTTGATGTAACTTTATATCATGGTCAGATAGGGTTCACGACTTATGACATAAATTTACATCATAGTGATTGCGCGGGCACAGGAGGTCTGCACAGACAATCACTGCCGGGAGATCAGTCCCTGCATTGCCTCTGGTTGTTTAACCCCCAAATATTGTGATCAACAGCAATTGCACCATTTAAGGGGCTTACAGAGGGTCTGATGCTCCCTCGCTCACTCAACTGGGACCACCACGATGTGATAATGTGGGCACGATCATTGCCATTGCAACCCTAAACAGTCATGACAACTTCTGGGTCAGCCAGCTACAAAAAACTTGTTAGACCATGTCAAGAGAAAGGTCTCAGAGGCTTCGGTCAGTGCAGCACTGACAGGTATAATATACTTCAATGCCCATGCATTGCAATATAATATCCAAGCAATTGGAGTAATAAAAGTTTTGTCCTATATAGGGACTAATTAAAAAAGCAAAAAAAGTTGAATAAGCTGCAAAACATTTTTTAATAAATCAGAAAATAAAGAGCAAAAAATATGAAAAAAAAATTCTCTTGGGTGTCAGAATCCCTTTGTAGCCCTGATCACACCATAATGGATATGAAGTTACTAATATTAAAAGGTCAAATCCCAAAGAGACAGGAGAGTCTGGAACTATAAACTTATGATGACCATTAACACATTCAGAGCAGGAATGAATGTGTCACATGGATTTATGTCTTTTTACATCAATTAAAGACTCTTCAAATCCAGGACCAGACAACTAAATAAAGAACAATAAAACGATGACTCTTCTTATCTGTGAATTGCTCTAATATTTACTGCCCCAGCACTTTTCCCTCTCCCGTACTGACCATTCTGTGTTCTGCTTCATGTCACTTGTGTTATTTACTGCATTACCCAATCCACTTTTGTGTATAAATATGTGACTTCAATTTTGTCTTATTTTTATGAGCCTGATGAAGAGACCTGCTGTGTAGTCTTGAAAGCTGTTATTTATTACCATTTTTTCAGTTAGCCATTAAAAAGTATCATCCACTGAGGACTCTCAGATTTTCATATTACAGTAAATCAATTCATTCTGTCTTGACCACTTAACGTTAATTTTTTTCTTGGTATCTTTTCTTATTCAATGCTGCACTAAAAGCTTATAAATGTGAATATTTAGTGCAATGAGGCTGAAAAGCTTACTGCCTAAATGTTCTAATCAACAACGATAAAAAGCAAACAGCGACATCATATCTAGTTTTTAATTCTTTAGATTCAAGAACAGAAATCCTTTGAGAAAACCAGTTGGGAAGGCTTCTGTTATTCAGTATTGTCCTTAATGTGAGAAAACCTTTTATGATTATTTGAAGCCAGTCATAAACCACTTAAAGCTTTAACAGTGAAATATCCTACACTACATAATGCAAAAAACCCCAGTCATGTATTATCCTAATAAACGTCTTCGGAAGTGACTACTTATGGTCCCATTTAATGTTATGCACACCCCATGCTGTGGTGGCATTGGAAATCTGAACTCATATAGGCAAAATACCAAACCAGATCAATACAAACTTTCTTCTTAAATTGCATTTCCTACTCAAAAGTCAATGATGAAAAAAGTACAGTGTTGATTTGTTCTTTTCTGTCACGCTGTTGAGTATGCTAAACCCAGGTATATGACCGCAATCACATCTCAGTATGTCTGCCAGGCAAACTCCCTAGTAAGAAATATAAAACAAAATGGCTAAAAACAGTCTAGGACTGAGATATTTTGCCTAAATTCGGACTCCAGAAGCCTCTCTACATGTATACATGACAGTTACATAGACAGACTCAAAGGGTTGTCGACTACTTAAATGTAATAAAGCCTATAAGTACCTCTGGGTAGAGAGAGGGTGGATCCTGGAGCCTACAAAACAGCCCGCCCTGGTGACTAAAGAATACAGCCCCTGCTAATTGTAATCACTAATGAGTGAGTATTAAAATTTTTTAATGAACGTTCACAGGATGTTTTTAGGAGACAAAAGAAGTGTGAGATTAGTGATAGGATGCTGCAGAGACATGTTTTGCTAGCTTAGGAGGCGTTCTGGAGGTGACAGGATCCCTTTAAGTATATTTGATTTTTTATATACCTTTGGCCACATTTTTAAGAGCAGGAAAATTGCTTCAATATTAAAGAAACCTTTTTTTTATTTTAATAACAAGACAACTTGTTACTGGGCAAATCTGGTCTTTATCTGCACAAGTAGAAGAAACAGGAAGATTTTCCGATTTTATTAATCTGGTTGGTGAGAATCCAGGGAAGAAGATAAACTATCAAATATAGTACATAAGGCAATGTACCCTAGGACTCAAGAAAAAACAGCTGTTATAGGAAAATGGTTGTAGCTTTGAGGCCACTAGAGCAATATTCCAGTAAAGGAGTTAATTGAATAACACCTACGCATTGAATAACTCGAAGCTGGCTGCACAAGTTTTCCGAAAGGTCATGAAGATCTGTAATTTCTGTAGCTGTAGATCCATGTTCCATTGAGAGGTAAGATAAAATCTTATAAAGCAACAAACAAAATCCTAAAGTACCGTATATACTCGTGTATAAGCCGACCCGTGTATAAGCCGACCCCCCTACTTTTGCCCCCAAAACCTGGGAAAATCTATTGACTCGCGTATAAGCCGAGGGTGGACCCCAGCACAGGTATACAGCCCCCAGCAGTGGTATACAGGCCCCAGCAGTATGATATACAGCAGCCCCCAGTGGTATATACAGCAGCCCCAGTGGTATTGCAGCCCCTATATACAGCAGCCCCAGTGGTATTGCAGCCCCAGTGGTGTATACAGCAGCCCCTATATACAGCAGCCCCAGTGGTATTGCAGCCCCAGTGGTATTGCAGCCCCTATATACAGCAGCCCCAGTGGTATTGCAGCCCCAGTGGTATTGCAGCCCCTATATACAGCAGCCCCAGTGGTATTGCAGCCCCAGTGGTATTGCAGCCCCTATATACAGCAGCCCCAGTGGTATTGCAGCCCCAGTGGTGTATACAGCAGCCCCTATATACAGCAGCCCCAGTGGTATTGCAGCCCCTGTATACAGCAGCCCCAGTGGTATTGCAGCCCCAGTGGTGTATACAGCAGCCCCTATATACAGCAGCCCCAGTGGTATTGCAGCCCCAGTGGTATTGCAGCCCCTGTATACAGCAGCCCCAGTGGTATTGCAGCCCCAGTGGTGTATACAGCAGCCCCAGTGGTATTGCAGCCCCTGTATACAGCAGCCCCAGTGGTATTGCAGCCCCAGTGGTGTATACAGCAGCCCCTATATACAGCAGCCCCAGTGGTATTGCAGCCCCAGTGGTATTGCAGCCCCTGTATACAGCAGCCCCAGTGGTATTGCAGCCCCAGTGGTGTATACAGCAGCCCCTATATACAGCAGCCCCAGTGGTATTGCAGCCCCAGTGGTATTGCAGCCCCTGTATACAGCAGCCCCAGTGGTATTGCAGCCCCAGTGGTGTATACAGCAGCCCCTATATACAGCAGCCCCAGTGGTATTGCAGCCCAAGTGGTATTGCAGCCCCTATATACAGCAGCCCCAGTGCGGTATACAGCAGCCCCAGAGGGGTATACAGCAGCCCCAGAGGGGTATATAGCAGCCCCAGAGGGGTATACAGCAGCCCCAGAGCTGTATACAGCAGCCCCAGAGCTGTATACAGCAGCCCCAGAGGGGTATATAGCAGCCCCAGAGGGGTATACAGCAGCCCCAGAGGGGTATACAGCAGCCCCAGAGGGGTATATAGCAGCCCCAGAGGGGTATACAGCAGCCCCAGAGGGGTATATAGCAGCCCCAGAGGGGTATACAGCAGCCCCAGAGGGGTATACAGCAGCCCCAGAGGGGTATACAGCAGCCCCAGAGGGGTATATAGCAGCCCCAGAGGGGTATACAGCAGCCCCAGAGGGGTATACAGCAGCCCCAGAGCTGTATACAGCAGCCCCAGAGGGGTATACAGCAGCCCCAGAGGGGTATACAGCAGCCCCAGAGGGGTATATAGCAGCCCCAGAGGGGTATACAGCAGCCCCAGAGGGGTATTTAGCAGCCCCAGAGGGGTATACAGCAGCCCCCGCTGTATACAGCAGCTCCCGCTGTATACAGCGGTACCCGGCTGTATACAGCCCTCCCCCCTGGTATACCGGGCCCCCCCTGTGGCAACCTGTAAAGGAAGCGATGATTATACTTATCGGGTCGCTGTCGCCGACGCCGACGCCGCCGCTCTGTCACCGTCCGTCACCGCGCTCCTTCCCGTCTTCATGCTTCCTTCACGGGCGCACAGAAAATGACGTCATTTCCTGTGCGACGGTGAAGGAAGCATGAAGACCAGGAGGAGCGCGGTGACGGACGGTGACAGAGCGTCGGCGTCGGCGACAGCGACCCGATAAGTATAATCATCGCTTCCTTTACAGGTTGCCACAGGGGGGGCCCGGTATACCACGGGGGGGGGGGCTGTATACAGACGGGTATATTTTTTTTTATTTTTTATGATTACCGTATATACATTTTTTGTGCTGAAAAACTCGGCTTATACACGAGTATATACGGTAGATTACCGGTAATTGAAGCTGTCAGACAGCTGCTTTCCCCACCCTAAAATGAGGAGTCATCGGTGATGCCCACTTCAGAGGCTGGTCTAGTCCCTCCTCTACTGAGCATTAGAGATGAGCTAATACATTTCAGTATACCGTATATACTCGTGTATAAGCCGAGTTTTTCAGCACAAAAAATGTGCTGAAAAGTCCCCCCTCGGCTTATACACGAGTATATACGGTAATAATAAAAAAATATATATATATACCCGGCTGTATACAGCCCCCCCCCCCCGTGGTATACCGGGCCCCCCCTGTGGCAACCTGTAAAGGAAGCGATGATTATACTTATCGGGTCGCTGTCGCCGACGCCGCCGCTCTGTCACCGTCCGTCACCGCGCTCCTCCTGGTCTTCATGCTTCCTTCACCGTCGCACAGGAAATGACGTCATTTTCTGTGCGCCGGTGAAGGAAGCATGAAGACGGGAAGGAGCGCGGTGACGGACGGTGACAGAGCGGCGGCGTCGGCGACAGCGACCCGATAAGTATAATCATCGCTTCCTTTACAGGTTGCCACAGGGGGGCCCGGTATACCAGGGGGGAGGGCTGTATACAGCCGGGTACCGCTGTATACAGCGGGAGCTGCTGTATACAGCGGGGGCTGCTGTATACCCCTCTGGGGCTGCTAAATACCCCTCTGGGGCTGCTGTATACCCCTCTGGGGCTGCTGTATACCCCTCTGGGGCTGCTATATACCCCTCTGGGGCTGCTATATACCCCTCTGGGGCTGCTGTATACCCTCTGGGGCTGCTGTATACAGCTCTGGGGCTGCTGTATACCCCTCTGGGGCTGCTATATACCCCTCTGGGGCTGCTGTATACCCCTCTGGGGCTGCTATATACCCCTCTGGGGCTGCTATATACCCCTCTGGGGCTGCTGTATACCCCTCTGGGGCTGCTGGTATACCCCTCTGGGGCTGCTGTATACAGCTCTGGGGCTGCTGTATACCCCTCTGGGGCTGCTGTATACCCCTCTGGGGCTGCTGTATACAGCTCTGGGGCTGCTGTATACAGCTCTGGGGCTGCTGTATACCCCTCTGGGGCTGCTATATACCCCTCTGGGGCTGCTGTATACCCCTCTGGGGCTGCTGTATACAGCTCTGGGGCTGCTGTATACCCCTCTGGGGCTGCTGTATACCCTCTGGGGCTGCTGTATACAGCTCTGGGCTGCTGTATACAGCTCTGGGGCTGCTGTATACAGCTCTAGGGCTGCTGTATACCCCTCTGGGGCTGCTATATACCCCTCTGGGGCTGCTGTATACCCCTCTGGGGCTGCTGTATACAGCTCTGGGGCTGCTATATACCCCTCTGGGGCTGCTATATACCCCTCTGGGGCTGCTGTATACCCCTCTGGGGCTGCTGTATACAGCTCTGGGGCTGCTGTATACAGCTCTGGGGCTGCTGTATACAGCTCTGGGCTGCTGTATACCCCTCTGGGGCTGCTGTATATACCACTGGGGAGGCTACTGTATACTACCACTGGGGAGGCTGCTGTATACTACCACTGGGGAGGCTGCTGTATACCACTGAGGGGGCCTGTATACCACACTGCTGGGGGCTGTATACCTGTGCTGGGGTCCACCCTCGGCTTATACACGAGTCAATAGGTTTTCCCAGGTTTTGGGGGCAAAAGTAGGGGGGTCGGCTTATACACGGGTCGGCTTATACACGAGTATATACGGTAATTGAATTCTGCTCGAATTTTCCAAAAATCCACATTTGCTAAACTATTTTTTAATTCACTTTATGTGGATTGAGAATAAGGGTGCACTTACCCTACCTTATAAAAAAGCATTACGATTTTCATCATGAAAAGTAAGATAATTATATTTTCTCGCTATGCAATCCATTTTTTTCTCTTAGCAGCTATTATTCATTTACAATCATTTACAGGACTATTTATAGTGCTCTTTGCTACAGAATGGCAATGTATTTGTAACAATTGGATGCCCCTCAGATGGTCCGTGTGGCATCTAATTTTTTTCTGAGATCCATAAACTTGAAAAGGGGAGTCTCATCCAATTTATGCATACACTCACAGCATGCTGCACTTTTTTTATCAGGCTGAATACAGCTGAGAAAATATTGTAAATCTGCCTTGTCTCAGTGAAGTACAGTACAGACCAAAAGTATGGACACACCTTCTCATTCAAAGATTTTTCTGTATTTTCATGACTATGAAAATTGTAGATTCACACTGAAGGCATCAACACTATGAATTAACACATGTGGAATTATATACTTAACAAAAGAGTGTGAAACAACTGAAAATATGTCTTATATTCTAAGTTCTTCAAAGTAGCCACCTTTTTCTTTGATTACTGCTTTGCACACTCTTGGCATTCTCTTGATGAGTTTCAAGAGGTAGTCACCGGAAATGGTTTTCAGTTCACAGGTGTGCCCTGTCAGGTTTAATAAGTGGGATTTCTTGCCTTATAAATGGGGTTGGGACCATCAGTTGTGTTGTACAGAAGTCTGGTGGATACACAGCTGATAGTCCTACTGAATAGACTGTTAGAATTTGTATTATGGCAAGAAAAAAGCAGCTAAGTAAAGAAAAATGAGTGGCCATCATTACTTTAAGAAATGACGGTCAGTCAGTCTGAAAAATTGGGAAAACTTTGAAAGTGTCCCCAAGTGCAGTTGCAAAAACCATCAAGTGCTACAAAGAAACTAGCTCACATGAGGACTGCCCCAGGAAAGGAAGACCAAGAGTCACCTCTGCTGCGGAGGATAAGTTCATCCGAGTCACCAGCTTCAGAAATCGCAGGTTAACAGCAGCTCAGATTATAGACCAGGTCAATGCCACACAGAGTTCTAGCAGCAGACACATCTCTACAACAACTGTTAAGAGGAGACTATGTGCAGCAGGTACTGCTAAGGACAGGCAACAAGCAGAAGAGACTTGTTTGGGCTATAAAACACAAGGAATGGACATTAGACCAGTGGAAATCTGTGCTTTGGTCTGATTAGTCCAAATTTGAGATCTTTGGTTCCAACCACTGTGTGTTTGTGCGACGCAGAAAAGGTGAATGGATGTACTCTATATGCATGGTTCCCACCGTGAAGCATGGAGGAGGTGTGATGGTGTGGGGTGCTTTGCTGCTCATCAAGAGAATGCCAAGAGTGTGCAAAGCAGTAATCACAATAAAAGGGGGCTACTTTGAAGAACCTAGCATATGACATATTTTCAGTTGTTTCACACTTTTTTGTTAAGTATATAATTCCACATGTGTTAATTCATAGTTTTGATGCCTTCAGTGTGAATCTACAATTTTCATAGTCATGAAAATACAGAAAATCTTTGAATGAGAAGGTGTGTCCAAACGTTTTGTCTGTACGGTATATGGGTCCAAGTGCAAACCCATATGTTCTCACCTTGTACTCATCTAAGTTACATGCTGGTGAGAGTGTACCGTAAAGGCGGTACCTGGCCACATTTTTCTGAACCGTAAAAAGCCATCAAAATGTTAAAAAATAAAAAATCCTTATACTCACTATTCCAGCCCCTCTTTCCCTCATCGTCACCCTTCTGGTCCTGGATGCATATTCAGGTCGGAATCCGCAGAGGTTAAATCTATCAGGCCTTGGTCATTTGGCCGAGGCTCCTGGGTTTGCTCCTGGGTTTGCTAAGCCTGGGAGTTTCCTGCGCATGTGCCTACAAATGTTGTGGTCCATGCCAAGATGTTCAACATCACTGGGTGCGCCATTACATTGCAAGCACATACACAAAAACCTTGTAGGCCTAGCAAACCCAGAAGCCTCGGCCTAGTGAATGAGGTAAATAAATTTCAGAGCTGACAATGCTGATCCAAACATCTGACGAGGACCGGACAGGTGGCGATGAGGAACAGAAAGATACTGAGGTGAGCATGACAATTTTTATTATTTTTTATATAGCATGGGTGAAATTAGTTTTGAACACATCTACAATTTTCATAGAAAATATATTTCTAAAGGTGCTATTGGCATGAATGTCTCAACAGATGTTGGTAACAACCCATCCAATCCAAACAGGCAAATAAATAAAACCGTAAATGTCCATACATTTAGTCATTGGTAATAATGAGAAATGGCACAGAGAAAAAGTATTGAACATACTATGTTGGTGACAACAACTTCAAAATGCCTCCTTCAACTAGTCAAATGCATTGCTCAGGGGCGATTTTGGTGCACTCTTTCACACAATCTTGAGGGTTCCATGGGCTCCTTCTATGAACTCTGAGCTTTAGTTCCTTCCACTAATTCTTTATTGAATTTAGGTCAGGTAATTGGCTTGGCCATTCTTGCAGCTTAATTTTCTTTCTCTGAAACTAATTGAGTTTCTTTGGCTTTGTTCTTGGTATCATTGCTGAAATGTCCAAACTCATTTCATCTTCATCATCCTGGTAGACGGCAGCAGAGTTTTATCAAGAATGTCTCAGTATCTATTCATCCTTTCTTCAATTAAATGAAGTTTGCCATTGCCATATGCTGAAAAACAGGCCCACACCATGATGTTTCCAGGTCCAAATCTCACTGTTGGTATGGTGATTTGAGAGTTATATGCAATGCCTTTTGGCCTCCAAACGGTGTGTAATATGGCATCCAAAGACTTCAATATTGGTCTCATCTGAACAGACTATATTCTCCCAGTATTTCAAATGAATGTCTAAATATTGTCGAGCAAACGTTAAATGCACTTGAAGATGCTTACTGTTCTGCGATGGAGTCTTGTGTGGTGAGCGTGCATAGAGGCCATGGAAGTTGAGTGCATTACTTATTGTTTTCTTTGGCATTGTTCACACACAATTTGTGTTTTTTTTAGCACTCCTAAAAGCACATGCGTTTTTTTAAGAGTGCCAAAAAATGTCCCTTTGTGTGTCGGAAAGCTCTAAAAACGTTTTTGGACTTAGTCAATTTTTCACCAAATAACCCAAAAAAACGCATGTGAAATAATTTCTTGTTTAATTTTTTTTTGTTTTCTGGTCGACCAAGGGGAGGGGGTGAGGTGCTGTTGAGATTTTTTTTTTTTCGTATTTTCTTGTCAACCAATTGGGGGGTGCTGTCGGAAATTTTTTTTTTTTCAGTAGCTGCTGACCCATTTCCGAAAACGCTAGCGTTAACGCATGTGTCTGCATGTGCCCTGTGTTAACGCATGCGTTTCCCATAGGGCCCCATGTTGGGAAACCACCCCTGCGTTTTTTTCCAGCACCCAAAAATGCTGCATGCAGCGTTTTTTGGACTGAGAGAAAAAAACGCAAATGGTGCTGAAAAACGCATGTACACTCAACTGCACCCTGCATTAACGCACCTGCGTTTTTTTTAACACACCAAAAAACGCAAGGATGGTCAAAAAAACGCATGTGTGTGAACATCGCCTTTGATATTATTGTACCTGCTGACTCCAAGACATTCTATAGCTCTCCACAGATGGTTCTTGGCTTTTAGACAACTCTTCTTATAATTTATTTAATTTCTCTTTCTGAAATCTTGTGGGGAACACCTGGTTGTGGCCGGTTTATGGTGAAATTAAGTTGTTTCCACTTCTGGATTATGGTCCCAACTGTACTCACTGGAACCTTCATTATTCTAGAAATTCTTCTGTAACCAATGTCATCAGTATGTTTTGCAACAATAAGGTTACAATGATCTTGAGACAGCCCACTGGTTTTACCCATCATGAGATGCTTCTTGTGTGGTACCTTGCTTACTAATAGATTTCAGCTGCTGTCATGACTTTCCATGGCTTTTTGCTCTTGTCTTTCCCTGTGTCATTTCTCATTATTACACATCACTAAATTTATGGACATCTATAGTTTGATTCATTTGCCTGAGTGGATTGTATGGGTTGTCACCAACATCTGGGGAGACATTCATGTCAATAGCACCTTTGGAAATACATTTACTTAGAAAATTGATGATGGGTTCGATACCTTTTTTACCCATTGTATTATATAGATTATGCTATCGAGTCTGGAGAGACCCCAAGGCATAATAAGGAACAATGGATTTACGAAAAAAGCATGAACAAGCGAATTAGAATTTTAGCTGATCCACTTATCTCCACTGATCAATAAATGGTTGTCAATTCCAACATTTGCTCAGTACTCATGTTGAACGGTAGTTCTGTTGGTGACATCATCAGAACCTAATTGCCTCTAGACTCAATGGCGTTAATCCTGACTTATTGTCCAGATGCCCCAATCAATAGCAATCTCAGTATATAGAGAGGGAGTGGGTTCCTTCTTTCATCCCTGGAGCACCCCCGCAGGGAGCCGATGATTGTCATGGTGGCTGGGGGTCAAATGATGACCTTCGGGTCTGCCACAGAGTGGACAGTTAGGCTACATTCAGACACACCGCGTTTGATCCTTTTTTTATCCATTTTTTAGCTGCAAAACAGATCCGCTTTCCAAAAAAATGCATCAACTATTCACAGTGTGCATTTTTGATCCAGTTTTTCTGCTACATTTTTATTCTATTTATAATGGTACCCTATGGGAAAACACAAGAGAAAAACACCACAGAAACTAACATGCCTCTTTCTGTGACGGATCACTTTTCCTGGGAAAGAACAGATCACTCAACAAAATCCCTGTCTGAATGGCAAAAAGTGAAAACCCATTGACTTTGCTGGGATTCCATTGGAGTGATCCGTTTCGTGCAGTGCACTGTAAAAAACGAATGCAAAAAAAAGGATCCAAAACAATGCATCTGAATGTAGCCTTAAGCTGACAGATATAATGCATCGCCATGCTCGTGCATGGCAATTCATTATAACAGTGATCAGAGAACTAAAAGTTAAAATCCCATGGAGAGACTAGGTAAAAAAAAGTTTAAAGAAATGTAAAACAACATAAAAATATAGAATTGTGGGACAAAAATCTTAATATAAAGAAGACAATACCAATAAATATATATTTATTTAAAAACAACAAAATTACATATATTTGGTATTGCCACGCCTGGAACAACCAGATCTATAAAACTGTAACACTATTTAACCCCTTTAGTAAACACCATAAAAAATTAAAAAGAAAAACCTGGATAAAAACAATGCTTTTTCATTATACCGCCCAAAAAAATGAAGCAAAATGTGATCAAAAAGTCAAGAATAGATAATAATAGTATTTCAGAAAAGGTAATCTTGTCCCACAAAAAGCAAGCGGCTATACGGCTCTGTCTGCAAATAAATAAAAAAGCTATGGCTCCCAGGATAAAGCAAGGCAAAAACAATAATTTTTTCCATAAAAGATTTTTTATTGTATAAAAGCTGCAAAACATAAAAAAAATATACATTTAGCATCACTGTAATTGTACTAAGCAGAAAAATAAAGCCACCTTATCACTTATACCAAAAGGCGAATAGCATAAAAAAAACACAAAAAACTATTTCTGAATTGCTGGTTTTTGTCCATTCTGCCTCTAAAAGATTGGCATAGAAGGTAATAAAAAAATGTAATATGCCTGAAAGCAATAGAAATAAAAACTACAACTCGTCCAGCAAATAAAAAGCCTTCAAATGACTCTGCTGGCAAAAATATAAAAAAAAATTATAACTCTCAAAATAGGGAGACGCAAAAACTTTTTTAAAGCTTTGTTTTTGTGTTGCAAAACAAAGAACTCAATATAAATCTGGTATCACTGAAATCCCATCAACTCGAAGAAAATAACTGTCTTATCACTTACACCACATGGTAAATAGCAAAATAAAAAATAAGAGCAATTCTTAAGCTGCTGTTGATTTGCTTATTCTTCTTCCCAAATATCACAATAAAGCTAGGGTCACACTTGGAGGGACTTTTTTTGGGAAGCTTGCTTTAATGCTAGGCATTTTTTTCTGTTGATATTTTGTTGCCAAATTAACGCTCTCGTTAACGCATGGATAACGCATGTACATGTATGTACCATGCGTTAACGCATGCATTCCCCATAGGGTCCCATGTTAAAAAAAACGCATGTGTTTTTGCTAAAGCACCCAAAAATGCTGCTGGCCAGCGTTTTTGTTGCTGATGCAAAAACGCATAACATCAAAAGTGTTCCTTTTGACCATGCATTTTTGCATTGGAGCCTATTGATCCGTTAACGCATGCGCTTTTCACACATTTCACCATGAAAAATGTTAGCTTTTAGCAGATCCATGACGCTAATGTGACCCTAGCCTAAGGCTCAGCTCACATTTATCCTGCACTCTACACTTAGCATTTTACCATGTAAATCTCTGAAATACATGATTTCGACAACGCCCCTGATGGAACATTCTAGGATGAGGTAGAGGGAGAATTTTAACTATTTCTGGCTTATGATCCAGTGATGTCCATCTTTAAAACGTTTGTAAAAAAGCGTGGTCATCCACAGTTTCGTGCACTTCTGAAAAGACGGACATTGGCAAATAGAGGTCAGAGTACAAAAGAACTCTGCTGCATTATTATAGTAAATGGATTCCTCAAGGTTTTTAACCTGAATTAAGTCATATAGAAATTTATATGTAAACCCCAATGTAAGTGCTCAGTGTAGAGCACAGGATAAATGTGATCCAAAATGTCATGTAAAATGTTACCAGTAAAAGCTTCAACTCAATCCACAAAAATAATGCAGGTCCTTACTATGTCACTTGTTAATGGAAATAAAGGGGGTTTCCACAGTACCGGCAACACAAAGGTTCTGGTAAAGAAGCCATGGCTCATCCTCCTCCAACGACTAAAAGAACAAATTTGAACTCCCAAATCCAAAGTGCCCCCTCCCTTCTGAGTCCCATAGTGTACATTAAAAGGCAGTTAGCATCAAGATGGTTCTCTTAGTTACAGGTTGCATTTCTCCAGAAGCACAAGCTGGGCACAGTGCAGGGGCACCACAATGGCATAATTGCACTTTTCATTCGGAAACACCCCCTGCTAATTTCCGGAAATCACCCATTGAGTCAAAATAGTCATTACACACATAGATGAATTGCTAGCGGGCTTTAATTTCCAAAATGGGTCACTTGAGGGGGTGTTTCTTCTCTTTTGGCACTTGGAGTTTGCAAACTATTCTTGGAAAATCTGATCTCCAAAAGTCAAATAGCGCTCCTTCCTTCCCTAATTCTGTCGTGTTGCCAACCAGTATTACAGGGCCACATATGGGGAATTGCCATAATCATCAGAAATTGTCTAAAAAATGTTGGTGTTATTTATACCCACTCCCTCTTGTGAAAATCTGAGGGCCGCTTTACAGACACCAACTTCTGTGACCAACTTCTGAACAGATCTCTGGTTGCAGTGAAATCATGGACACATTGTTCCATTTGTACACAGCCACAAAATGGAACACTGTGTCCATTATTTCACTGCAACCAGAGATCTGTTCAGAAGTTGGTCACAGATATCTGTGTGTGTAAAGCGGCCCTGAAATCTTGGGCTAAAAAAATAAATAGTGGTAAAATTATGCGAAGCACCTGCTATTTCGATATGCTCACTGCTCCCCTAGAAGAATTCATTGAAAGGTGTAGTTTATATAAGGGGTCAGTTGCTGGAGGGTCATTACAGTAAAATCTTCAGTATAACATGGCACTCCTTATCGCCTGAGCATTGTACTATGCCTGGAAAAATAGTTTCTGACCACATATGGAATACTTGTGTACTTAACAGAATTTACACAACAAACTGTGTGGTCTATTTTTTCCTATTAGCCCTTTTAAAATTAAAAACTAGGCCCCTTAAACCATTTTAGCAAAATCTGCTTTACAATATGATGCCCCTTCCCTTCTGAGCTGTACTCTATGCCACAAAAGTAGTTTTCAACCACATCAGGGGTACTGTCATAAGCTCAACAATTTGTTCCATTTGTTAATTCCATTTTATCTCATCTGTCATTGTTTTTACTACAAACTGTTGGGATATTTAGATTGTGAGCCCCAATGGGGACAGTGTTTTGCAAATGTATGTAAAGCGCTATGGAATTAATAGCGCTATATAAATTAATAAATATTATTATTATTATTATTATTGGAAACTATAATTTAAGATTTACTCAGCCCTATGTTATATGATTCTGTGAATTGCATGAGGGTTACAAATGCTCACTACTCCCATAAATGAATTTTGCAAGAGGTGTAGTTTGCAAAATGGTGTCACTTGTGAAGGTTTCTGTGTTTTGGCATGTCAAATGTGACACAGTGCCTATAATCCATTCCACTCAAAATGGCGCTCCGTCCCTTCTGAGCCCTGCCGTGCACCCAAACAGTAGTTTTCCACCACCTATGTGGTATTCCTTTACTCTAGAAAATTACACAAAAAATTGTACTGTCTATTATCTCCTGTTACCCTTGTAAAAATCTAAAAATGTAGAGCTAAAGTAACATCTGCGTTGGAAACAGTAACATTTTCATTTTTACCTTCCAAAATGCTTTAGCACCTGATGAGTTAATAAACTTTTTGGATGTGGTTTTAAGGCTGCTTTCACACAGCGTTTTTGTGCTGTCCGAGGGGGATTAGACTTTTTGCTGCACCCCTCGGACAGCAACGGATCCAAACTGATGCCTGCAATCGGATGCCAAATAGGCATCCGATTCCGATATTTTGCAGCATCAGTTTGGATCCTCTCCCTGCTCCTTCTGTCACCTCGTCCCCCTCCTCTCTCCCTCCTGTCACCTTTCTCCCCTACTCTTTGTCCTCTCTTGGATCCCTCTTTGTCCCCCTCTTTTTCCCCCTGTTGGAGCCCTCTTGGACCCCTCTTTGTCCCCTCTTGGACCCCTCTTTTTCACCCTCTTGGTCCCCTCTTTGTCCCCCTCTTGGTCCCCTCTTTGTCCCCTCTTTGTCCCTCTCTTGGTCCCCTCTTTGTCCCCTCTTTGTCCCCCTCTTTCCAGACCTTAAAAAATAAAAAAAAATCTTTATTCTCACCTATCCACGAGGCTCATGGTGCTTCCAGCTTCTCTTGTTCTGATGCACAGGACCTGGCGTGATGTCACAGTCACATGACCGGTTACCGCGGTAACCGGTCATGTGACTGCACTGTGACGTCAGGCCAGGTCCTAGAAGCACAGAGCCGAGTGCAGGAGGCATCAGTGGATCGTGGGAGAGGTGAGAATAAAGATTTTTTTTATTTTTAATGCTTTATTTTCACTAAATTTCACTTCTGCAATGTATGAATATACATTGCAGAAGTGAAATTAGATGGCACAGAGCTATTTTAGTTTACTGAGCATGCTCAGTACACTAAAATCGGGTCCGAGGAGACATTAGCTGTTTCCTCGGACCCGCGCTCCATAGGCCCCATGTTATATGGCGCGGATCAGGTCGGTCCGATTTGACCTGCTGTGCCAAAAATCACAGCATGCTGCGATTTTTGGCACAGCAAAAAATCGGGCAGAATCGGATCCGACAAAAATCGGATGCCAATAAGGCCAAATCCGATGTGATCCGTACCCATAGACTAACATGGGGGCCAAATCGGATCCGTGGCTGTCCGTTTTACAACGGACAGCCACGGATCACAGAAAAACGCAGTGTGAAAGCACCATAGCTGTTCCAAGGGTGCAGTTTTTAGAATGGTGTCACTTTTGGGTATTTTCTCTCACATAGGCCTCTCAAAGTCACTTCACTTGAGGCAAAAATGTCTTCTCATTTCCACAGTTCAATGTTATAAAATTTTGGGAAGCATCTGTAGGTTCAAGGTGCTCCCCACACATCTAGACAAATTTCGTGAAGGGTTTCATTTCCAAAATGGGGTCACTTGTGGGAAGTTTCCACTGTTTAGGCACTTCAGGGTCTCTCCAAACATGACATGGTGTCTGCTAACCATTCCAGACACATTTTTGTTTCAAAAGTCAAATGTTACGCCTTCCCTTCCTTTTACGCCTTCCTCTGCCTCGTAAAGTGTCACTGGCTTGAATTGGAAAAATTGCCCCGGTTAGGAAGGAAAAAACAGGCTCTGGCACAAAATGGTTAAATGTCCCTATTTGGCCAAAGCCAATTATTGTATGTTTGCAAAATATTACTTTGTACAGACATTCGAACACTCCATAAACGACAGAATGACATTACACTCATGCTTATAGTGTTCTATTCCTCTCCTTCAATATGTTAGATGTTCTACTCAGTTTTGTTGCAGAAATCCTTTCATGCACATATAACAAGTCCCTCAGAGATATAAATGGTGCCCTCTGGCATTTAGGGACAGATCATCTGCCAGTAAAACTGTCCAACATTTTACTGATGATGAGCTTGGCACACATATAATAGATTTCTAAAGCACAGTGATATTTCAGGACACCATATCCCATGCCTGAAACTATCCAAAATCACTGTGTATGTGCACACCATGTCTTTTTCTGCCCAAATGCCACCTGTATAAGTAAAAGAGGTCCATAGAATAAACACAATGCACAGCAACATCAAAATAACATCGCTGTGCACATGTTCTGTCTGACGTCACTTTTTTAACCGCATCAGAGTTCGGAAATCCTGAAGAGTAGTGACATTCTCAGTCTTTCACTTCACTGTATAGAGTCAAAGGCGCTGCAAGAACAACTGCAGGACCGCCAGTGCAACCAGGTAAGGAAAACAACTGCCTGAAGCGCTTCTGCCTGGGGAAATGGGACAGCTGCAATGACATCTAAAAGACTAAAAGACACTGTGTGCACATAGCCTAAGGGGTAGGTAAATATAACTTAATGCACAGACTTTTTTTTCTTATTTGCAAAATTTGTAGTTTTCCTCATCAGGACCACTACCTGTCCTTGCAACTTGGTAGCTCATCTCTAATAATCCCTTTCTGACCTAAAATGCCCTATAAAGCTTCAAAGAAATAATTTATCAATGTACATGTAGTCTAGATCCATAGACTGGAAATGCGGGCTCCAGGGCTACATTCCCTCCCCTCCCCCCCAGCTCTTAGCACGCCCCGTTGGGTGTCATCAGTCCTTCTGCTGATCCTCCTATTTTTTTTAAAATTCATGCCTCCTCTCGTAGTATGACGCCAGGCCGGGACAACATATCTGGTCCGGTGCATTATGGGGGCTGATCAGGTGTATGCAGTATGCATATTGAAGCCAAGCTGTACACATCATAAGCCCCCACAATGCACCAGACCGGATATGATGTTCTGGCATGGCGTCATACTATAAGAGGAGGTGGGTATGTAAAAAAATAGGAGGATCAGCAGAAGGACTGATGACGCCCAACGGGGCGTGCTAAGAACAAGTGAGGGGGAAGAATAGAGCCCCGGAGACCACTTTTCCAGTCTACGGATGTAGACTACATGCAAGTTTATAAATAATTTTTCTGAAGCTTTATAGGCCACTTTTAGGTCAGAGAGGGATGTTAGGGATCAGCTAGGAACGTGCAGGGACATGTAGTGATAGCTGACAGGTTCCCTTTAAAAACAAGTGGAGGAAGACAAACAAATGTGCATGTTACTATGAAGCAAAATTTAATGGAATTTCCACAAGGCTGCAAAAAATGCTTCAGGAATTTATACTCTTCAAAACGAAATTTAAAAATGCTTCAGAAAAAAAGAAAACTCCACCAAAAACTTGCCCCCAAAAAGTG
This sequence comes from Allobates femoralis, assembly GCA_033576535.1. NCBI lineage: Eukaryota > Metazoa > Chordata > Amphibia > Anura > Aromobatidae > Allobates > Allobates femoralis. Next base: position 107,614,532 of record JARQOC010000002.1, read on the forward strand.
AATCTGCTAAAATGTCTCCCACTTAAAAAACTTGCAAGATTTGTCTTCTCCAAAAAACACTGTGTGATCTTAGCCTAAGGGTTCGTTCACATTACTAGATAGGATCCAATGAATCTGTCATGCATCATGCAAATGATAGTTGACTGAGGCTAGGGTCACACTTGTAAGGCTAATTGTGGTTACCGCATCCAGATTTGGATGTGGTAATCGCAAGTGCCTTCAGACACATTTTTGTGAAAAAATGTGTCTTTATCACCGCATGCGGTAACCGTATTGCTCAGGATGTGTAATCCGGAGCAATCCGGTTACCGTATGATTTGTTCATCCCTGCTGCCGCAGGGATGAACAAAGGGTTAAATGTTATTAATAGATGTGGGCAACATGTCTCAAGGGGGTGCCCACCCTCCCTAGAGACATGCTATCCACACAGGTCGTCATGTGAGGGGTTAATTCTATATTTAACTGTATCGCCGCTATTGACGGCTTTTTCTATACTTTATAATGACAACCGCCGGCTCCTGTGTTTGCAGGAGTATACTACGTAGTTTGTGTAAGCAATTTGAGTAGTCGACAGGCTGCTGTCCTGGGTGCTGATATCATGTACAGTAGTTCTATGGCTGTGTGATGCCCATAGAACTACTGTATTAGCAATTAGGACCCTGGACAGCAGCCTGTAGACTACGCAAATGGCGTAAGCACCAGAGACAGCTCCTTATAAAGGATACTGTCCTGTCCCTCGTGCTTACACAAACTACGTAGTATACTCCTGCAAACACAGGAGCCGGCGGCTGTCATAAAGCATAGAAAAAGCTGTCAATAGCGGCGATACAGTTAAATATAGAATTAACCCCTCACATGCCGACCTGTGTGGACAGCATGTCTCTAGGAAGGGTGGGCATCCCCTAGAGACATGTTGCCCACATCTATTAATAACATTTAACCCTTCGTTCATCCCTGCAGCAGCAGGGATGAACAAAGAATCCGACACCTGGATTGGACATTCTGAGCAATACGGTTACCGGATGGGCTCCCATAGGAGCCCATTATTGCAGCCCCGCTGCGTTTTACAAACCACTCCGAAAAACGCTGACTGCATGATTTTTCACGCAGGCAGCGATACCAGAATGCGGTAACCGGATTGCAAATAGTGCAATCTGGTTTTTGTATTGCACCTATGGGCTGCGGATCCGGATTTGAGCATTTTTAATGCTCAAAACCAGGTCCGGATGAAAAAAAAAATGCTAATATGACCCTAGTCTGAAACTCAGCTTCAAGCCTGAGTAGAGAGTTAATTATTGTGTTCTAATTCTCTCGTATGCAAAAATCACACGTGCAGAGAAGATGGAGAACTTAATTTCTCCATCTTCACCGAGTGTAGTCTGATGTTTTGTACACATCAATAGACTTGTATGGTTGCACACTATCCGTTATACACTGCCAATCACAGGATGCAACAATGTCATTTCTCATGGCGACTCGGCATAATAAAAAAAAACTAACTGTATGATAGTAAAATATTGAAGGGGTGCTATCTGATGAAACATTGGATAGTACTCATCCAAGTTATACGTTAGCTATATGCTAGTATGAGCATAACCTAAAGCTGCTACCTTATTTTCAGAAACATTGAAATTGGTCTGGAATGTGTAAATAAAGGGATTACTTAATTAATGTTAAGTATGTTTAATACTTTGCTAATTCACAAGTTAACCCTGTATGTACAGGCAAACGTTTTAAGAACAAACACTCAACATTAAAATTGCAGAATCAAGAAGGAAAAGTCAAGGAATTGTTGATATCAAAAGATCAATAGACAAGGTACTAATATGTAAATGATGAAAAAAAAGTCAAAATATTTAGATTTCTTGAGCATCAAACATGAGCACCACATGCAGAAATACATGCATTTACATGCCTTGGCTGCTTTTGGTGGGGTTATTAATAGCTGTCTTAGGAATGTTCTTCCACTCTGAATGCAATTGGGAAGCAAATCATCAAGATATGATGCTGGCAGCTACCTTTGCAATTAATGACCAATGATTTCTTAGATGTGCTCGATGAGATAAACGTCCAGAGAGAATGCAGCTCATAGCAGCACAATTAGGCCAAGCAGGCTGCTCACAGTAACATGAGCAACATGCAGCCTATTGTTGTTTTGCTGAAAAACAGTGTCTGGGGCACTTTGGAGAAATGACTGTGTCACTGATTCCACAATCAAATCATTGTAACACTTAGCTATTAGTGTACCTGGAATGAAACCTATAGAAGTCCGCCTACCATACATTATGTAACTCCACATGAAGGAGGACCAATGCAACGTCTGCTTTTGAAGGTCTCTTTGTGTCTTTGCACATACGACATTCCGACCAATTTTAGGGTATCGTTATGTTTTAAGCTCATGGCTGAAGAGGATAGACCCTTATTACATTTGGACACCATGTTGGCAACACCATGAAGAGGCCTAGAAGAATGTCACACTGGTCCTACTCCTGGTGTTGTGTTGTGGGTGGCACATTTTATGCAATCAAGCCTTCTTTAGTCTTCATTCTAAGTACACTAAGAGCTCGGCATTACATTGATTTGCTCACTGAACTAATTGTACGGCCATTTCTCCAAAGTATCCCAGAAGCCATTTTTCAATATGGCTAGGGTCACATTTGCGATGTGCCCCTAGCCTGCCGGATTCCGGTATTATCTTAGAACCTTTTCCAGCGCCGCATAGCGTTTCCGCTATGCGGTGCTGGAAACCGCTGCCCTTAGTTACCCGCTGTTTACCTGCACGACCTGTCACACAGGCAGCGGCTTGGAGGGCGTTTTACAGCGCCGCACAGGAAATCGTGTCTGCAACGGTTTCCTGTGCGGCGCTGTAAAACGCCCTCCGAGCCGCTGCCTGTGTGACAGGTCGTGCAGGTAAACAGCGGGTAACTAAGGGCAGCGGTTTCCAGCACCGCATAGCGGAAACGCTATGCGGCGCTGGAAAAGGTTCTAAGATAATACCGGAATCCGGCAGGCTAGGGGCACATCGCAAATGTGACCCTAGCCTATGACAGGCTTTATTTCATTGTGCTACTCTAATGTGTAAGTGCACATACACGCTGTGGCCATTAACAAACCAATAAAACCAAGCATAAAACAATGCCTAAGCACTAGGCACACTGCAGTAAGGAAATAAATAGTAACACATGTAAAAACATAGGGTACTTAGTTAACACCCATGTATAGGACAACATATAGGAATTTGTATGTTTCCTCCATGTTTGTTGGTTTCCTCCAGTTCTCCGGTTTCCTCCCACACAGACCATACTAATAGGGAATGTAGATTGTGATCCCCATTGGGAAAAGTGATGATCACGTATGTAAAGAGCTGTGGAATTAATAGCGCTATATGTGAATAAATATTATTATTACAATATATATTTTGTTTGTTTCTTAATGATTACAGTGTACATGTACACATTACACTTATACTTACAGGTATGTTGGCCCTTGTTTTTATTTTAGTTTCTTGCACTCAGTACATTGGGGTATTTCCCCTTAAAGAGGACCTGTCACCAAACCAGGCATGGTGATCTAATTACTGCACTGGATACAGCATGTCTGCAGCATGCAGGCAAGGGGTCACTCAGTACTTGAGCAGCCCTGTACCCCGAGATAATACAGTTAGAAAACTTACATGCTACAGCCACTAAGGAGGTGGCTAGGGGCTGCAGCCAAGGGCAGATTCACACCCCCTGCATGTGTAATCTGCCCACCGCTGCCAATCATTCTCTCCCTGTCTGCAGCATTTAAACAGAGGGTTTTTTTTCTCTCCCGTTTAGCCCCGCCCCTCAGGGGGCAGGGCTAACGGACTTACTGGGAGAGAGAAAAGAAACCTCAGTTTAAATGCTGCTGAAGAGGGAGACAATGATTTGCAGCGGTGGGCAGATTACACATGTAGGGGGTGTGAATCTGCCCTTGGCTGCAGCCCCTAGCCACCTCCTTAGTGTCTGTAGCATGTAAGTTTTCTAAGTGTATTATCTCGGGGTACAGGGCTGCTCAAGTGCTGGGGGACCCCTTGTCTGTATTCTGCAGACATGCTGCATCCAGTGCTGTAATTAGATCACCATGCCTGGTTTGGTGACAGGTCCTCTTTAACCTTTCTAATAGTGTCAACCATCTCCCCTAGGCAACAATGGCATCTGCTCATTGCATATGTCCTCAGGTTCAATAGCTTTCATGACAATTTTAAACAGAAGGCAGAGTGACGATACCACTGTTAGGCATCCATCACAATCTCTATTACCCATAGGCTATAACGGCATTCATTTACCAGATGATAATAACAAGGAGCTTGTGACGTATGAGTTTAATGGATGCTATATGGTGGCATCTGTCACCCTCGCTTATGTTTTTTGTTTTTTAAGTACAAATCCATTCAAAGGATAGGTGCTGTGTGTAGGGTGTCTTCGATTCCCAGTCAAAGACTTAGCTGTGTCATAGGTTTAAATAATTCCTATTTTTATTTTCTAGTCAAAAAAAGAAAGCTAAACCACAACCTTTACCTAAGACCTTTTCAGGTGTCGGAGACAATTGTACCTTTTACCTTCAAAACACCTTGAAGTGGCTGCGTGTAATTCAGGTATCTGCAAGGTGTTTTGAAGGTAAAAGGTACAATTGTCTCTGACACCTGCCGTTTTCTATCTTCCTGTTGCCGTGTGTAAAGTGGCCATTTGATATATGCCAAGGTCACATTGACTGGATTTCGTATTTAAAGTCAAAGGTGGATTTTCCCTTTAAATGCATTGTCTTATTAAGGCTATGGTCACACTCAGTGCTGGCCCTGCGGCAGCCGGATTGCATTACAGCAGAGCTCAGCCTGCTGTAACCGCCAGCGGTAACGTTGGGAACTTCAGGCGAACGCAGCCCTTAGTTACCCGATGTGTACCATAGTCACTGGTCACACACAAAGCTGCCTGGACCGCGGTAATCCTGAGCACAGAGAAAAACATTGCAGGCAATGGTACACATCGGGTAACTAAGGGCTGCGCTCACCTGAAGTTCCCGACGTTACCGCTGGCAGTTGCAGCAGGCTGAGCTCTGCTGTAATGCAATCCAGCTGCCGCAGGGGCAGCACTGAGTGTGACCCAAGCCTAAGACAACCTCCAGTCATATATCCTTTTGAGACCCCTTTTGTGTTACATGGTTGGACACTAATCTGAGTGGTTGCAACTTAACGCTACCCTTCTGGCTGGATGTGGTGTCTCCATACTGGTGTTTCTCCAATAGCCAGATTTATGTAGTCGGTTGATCTGATGAGATGCCTTTGAAGGTATTCTGAAGTTAGATAAGACTTTTTTCAAATTAAAATTTTAAAAGCCTTTATATAGAAAAAAGTGTACTAAATTATATTTGGACAAATTTGATTAGAAATAGCAGAAATGAGATTCTGACATTATTTTTCAGTTTCCTTTCAACTTCTACTGCTAATTAGTCTTTGCTTTCCCTGTATTGATTGCTATGAGAACAGATGAGGAAGCACAGGATATTGATCAGGGGCATGTGTAGAAATAATAGGGCCTCATAGTAGAAGTTCTAAGTGGGCGATGAAAGGTGGGAATGATGAAAGGCGGGGGCGGTGTCGGTGCTGGCACCAGGTTCCCCTGACTCGCAGGCCCTAAAGTGACAGCGCGGTCTGCCACCATTGGTGGTACGCCACTGTGATTGATCTATGTGTACAGAAACTAAATTTAAGCTGACAATTGGGAACAGATGTTATAATGAAGACAAAATGGAGAGTGTGAAACTGGAGTCAAGAGAAGTGATTCTGACTGCAAGATCAGTGCAGACCACTTCTCTTTTTTTGCATAAAATTGATTTCCTACATTATTCTTTGCTTTGTATCAAGTCAGTTACATTTCAAAAAAAGTAGAAGCTGATCCAGTGTTATATTACTATAGGTTCATCAAACAGTTTGCTTCAAAAACCTGGCATAAAACTGTTTGAAATGTTGCAAAAATGTTGCATAACTCACTGTTTTAACAGTTTTATACCTGCTGTTCCAATTTTTTGAAATATGAGAGGTCTGGGTTTCGGGGTGTGCATGAGCACAGTCAGCAAATTCATCATAGTTTACCCCCCAAATAGGTGTAAATTATGAAGGAAACATACTTAGGTCACTAACTTGATTTGCATTTCTTACACTGTCACACAGCAGCTGAAAGATGTGCCAAATTTATTAGGAGGTGTACTCCACGAATTGAATTTGACATATCTTTCTCCAGCAAACTCTTTATCAAGACTGGAAAAGAAAGTGCAAATATTGTTGAATTGGTCCAAATTCAGCAGTGGCTGTTAACATTGATATCAGTTAATTACTTTCCCCACTCTGTAACTTTTAGTGAGGAAGCTGCACTTTTATCGTACACAGAGAGGTTTCGTCTCTAACAATTGCCACTCATGGGAATCCCATGACACTTGTTTTCACCCCTTCACTTGCAATAACAGCCGATTCCAATTGTTAGACAAGTAGAACCTCGGCAAACTTATCATCAACATATAGGCTTTCAGTTAAGAAGGGACTTCCTTAACATCTAAACTCTTGCCACCTACGGTTGCCTCCAGCTTAAAACTATTTCCAGAATCTATCTTTTCCTTAACCGGAAACTACTAAAATGCTTGTACATGCCCTCATCATCTCCCACCTTGACTACTGCAACATACTCCTTTGTGACCTCCCTGGGTCATTCCATGTCAAGTGAACCAATGATTATTACCTCTATATTTTTAATTCTTTTGAGATTTTGTTATTTGATAATAGCATGTCAGACAATGCAAAATGTGAAGAGAAAAATTTTTTAAAAAATTTATTTTTTTTTTAAAATGATTTTCAAAGTTCGGAAAAAGTGTGAATTTCGCTGTTGCCTGCCTTTACGTTTCTCCTCATAACTCAGGCTAGGAATAAGATAGAGAGACAAAATAAACACCATTCTACTCAGAACTATACAGGCTTTCACGAGATATGTCACAAGAGTATCTTTGTTAATATTTTACCCATGTGATCGCAAGCGCAAAACTTTAAAACGTATTTCCGAAAAATCGGCGCGCTTTAAATATTTAAAAAACTGCCCATGTGTCTGCTATGCTCTTAGCCACATCTGTACCAAATTTCAAGTTGGGATCGCAATGGGATCATATTTTAACATATTTTACTATTAATAGCGTCAATGGGTCATTCCATATCAAGTGATCTAAATATGAATATTTTTTTTTACCTGACGTCTTTAGATTTTTATTTTTTTTTTCCTTTATGAAGTACTACTTTAGTTAATTACAAATTAAAAATTTGGAATTTTTTTCTTCATCAGTTAATTTTTTACAGATTTTTAAAGTTTAAAAAAAGGGTGAATTTTGGCCTTGTATGACTTTACATTTTTTTATCTCGGGCTAGAAATAAGATAGAGAAACAAAATAAACACCATTCTACTCAGAACTGTCCAGGCTTTCACCAGATATGTCACAAGTATATTTGTTAATTTTAATTTTTTACCCATGCGAATGCAAACGCAACATTTTGAAACGCATTTCCGAAAAAACGTTTTAATAAAAATTTTCCAAAACTGCTCATGTGTCTTTTATGCTCTTAGCCACATCTGTACCAAATTTCAAGTTGGGATCGTGATGGGATCATATTTTAAAATATTTAATTATGGTTAATCTCATTTTTATTAAATTTTGAAAAAACATATGAAAGACATACATTCAATCTTTTAACAAAATCTTGAGACATATAAAATATACAAAAAGAGAATTCACAAAGTTATTAGTAACTTTAAGATAAGCTGCAAATTTACTTTTGCGCTTATCTCTGGTGCAATATATACTACAATCTAAATATAATTCCAAACACTCAAGTATACAACCTTTCTCAGGGTTTTGAGATGTTCTGATGTCAAGGGGACAAGCAGCCCCAGCAGAATGAGTTTTATCACTTGGCCCCTTCTAACAGGTTGACCACGTAAGTGGGTCATTACCCGTTGAGGCCTAGTTGGAATAGTCTATCGACTGTGTACCGGAAAGGAAGGCCGAAATATTAATGATCTACTCACAGCTCAGATTTTCCGATACCTGTCTAATGTTCACTAGAATTCTGAAGGTATAGGTATAGAAAGGAAATACCTAGACTGAATGTATCAGATGGGAAGAAAAGAGAGATAGAAAAGAAGAGAGAGAGAAGAGAAACAAAAACCATTAGAAAAAGTTATACTGGGAAAGAAAAGCCACGTAAGAAAAAAAGAAAAAAAGGAGGGGGGGGGGTGAGGTATGGGAAGGAGAAAGGGTACTCATCCCACTGGCTCCCCATCAGCCAGAGGTCGAGCCATATTATCTGTGCTGGAAAAGATACTCCTAAATTCTGCAGAGTCGTGAAAAAGAATCCATTCAACCCAAATCCCTAAGAATTTGATCCGAGATCCCGACGCATCAGCTGCGAGCTCCTCCATTCGATATATGTCCATCAATTCTTTGAACCAATCAAGTAGAGATGGAGCCCGGCTTGATTTACAGAACCTCGGGATCACAGCACGAGCAGCCGAGATGCAAAAGCGGAGAATATCCCTCTTCTGTAGCCCAATAGGACCTGGAAAAATGGATAACATTGCCGATTCTGGGCAGCATTCGCTTGTTTACCTGTTATCCGGGCGTATGCATTGAAAACCTCAGACCAGAACCGCCGGATTTTCCCACAACTCCACCAAATGTGTATCATTGTACCCTTCTCTTCCCCACAGCGCTAGCAGGTATCAGGGGTTCCAGGGAACATGTTCCGGAGTGTCGTCGGGCACAAGTACCATCTAGTGAGCAGCTTATAGCTTCTTTCTTGTGCAGAACAAGCGCTAGCTAGTGAGTGAGTAAATATAAAGCATTTCTGCCAATTAGCTTCTGAAATGCTACACCCCAATTCCCTCTCCCAAGCACGTTGGAAGTAAAGGGTGCCCTGCTCTCTCATGGACCCTAAGGCCTGGTATAGAACTGATATTTTGCGCCTCGGTGGAGCCTCCAGTTGGAATAACCTCTCCAATACATTGGGCGTCAATCTTACCCTGCAAGAGTGGTCAGCTGAATATAAGTATGCTCTGTATTGGAGAAATTCGAATCACTTAAGAGGTCTCGTAGGTTCTTTGAGTTGTAGCTCTGCCATCGGGGGCAAACCACCACTGGACAGAGTCTGTCCTACTCGGGTGTCATCCACAATCCGCCAACATAAAAATCTCTGCCTGTCAAATCTGGGTGGGAAAGATGGGTTGGAAAAAAGGGGAGTCAAAGGGCTAAGTCTGTCGTTTAAGCGGAGGGTTTTCGTCACTAGGTGCCATACCTTCAAGGTGTTTCTGGTCATGTCTGTCAAAGGTACTAGGTCTGTGGAGTCTTTAGGGGAAATCCAAAGCAGGTGTTTCAGCGGAATCCCCAAACCCTCTTGCTCCACCCCTTCCCATTTCTTGGAGGACGCATGATAATGCCAATCTAGAGCTCTAACAAGAGAGGAAGCCACAAAGTACGCTAGTATGTTGGGTAGTCCAACCCCTCCTCTGGTCTTGGGCAAGGATAGGATATTCATTCGCAATCTGGACCTCTTGCCCCCCCAGACAAATCTAAGGATCATAGATTGCATTTTGGAGAGGAAGCCTCTATCCAATAGAACAGGAACTGTCTGAAAAGTATATAAGAGTCGGGGCAAGACATCCATCTTGACTACGTTTATTCTCCCGAACCAGGATAGCTTTAATTGTCTATAGGAGGTAAATGCCGATTCCGCGTTAGTCAAAAGGGGTTGATAATTTAAATTGAATATTTGTTTAAGATCTTTTGGTATAAGGACTCCCAAGTACTTAATGGCTTCTACTTTCCATTTAAATGGGAACTGTTTAGATAGATGAGAAACCAATTCTCCAGGCAAAGAAATATTGAGTGCCTCGGTTTTGGAGCAATTCACTTTAAAGTTGCTCAATTGTCCGAACCGTTCAAACTCCATTAAGACCGAAGGGATGGAGACCAGGTGCTGGGAGATGTAAAGTAGCAGGTCATCTGCAAATAAGGCTAATTTGTGATGACTCTGTCCCAACTTGACCCCATGGACCATTCATTGGACCTAAGTGCAAAATATTTAACTATTATAGTGTTAATTCAAAAATCACCAAGAACACAATCAGTCATTTTTTCACAATTGCCCGTCAATAGTTTGAATTTGATATAAAGAAACATAGTCTTGTAACATCTCAAATGAAAGCTGTTACCGTTCTGAGTAAAATGATGCCTCTCCCACTTCATTATCTTATTTCTAGCCTGAGATAAAAGAATGTAAAGTCATACCAGGCCAAAATTCACCCTTTTTTTAAACTTTAAAAATCTGTAAAAAATTAACTGATGAAGAAAAAAATTCTAAACTTTTAATTTAAAATTAACTAAAGTAGTACTTTATAAAGGAAAAAAAAAAAAAAAATCTAAAGACGTCAGGTAAAAAAAAATATTCATATTTAGATCACTTGATATGGAATGACCCATTGACGCTATTACTAGTAAAATATGTTAAAATATGATCCCATTGCGATCCCAACTTGAAATTTGGTACAGATGTGGCTAAGAGCAAAGCAGACACATGGGCAGTTTTTGAAATATTTAAAGCGCGCCGATTTTTCAGAAATGCGTTTTAAAGTTTTGCGCTTGCGATCACATGGGTAAAATATTAACAAAGATCCTCTTGTGACATATCTGATGAAAGCCTGGACAGTTCTGAGTAGATTGGTGTTTATTTTGTTTCTCTATCTTATTTCTAGCCTGAGATATGATAGAAAATGTAAAGCCATACCAGGCCAAAATTCGCACTTTTTTAAAACTTTAAAAATCTGTAAAAAATTAACTGATAAAGAAAAAAATTCAAAACTTTTTTTTTGTAATTAACTAAAGTTGTTCTTCATATAGAAAAAAAATTAAAAAAATCTGAGGACGTCAGGGAAAAAAAATATTCATTTTTGGATCACTTGACATGGAATGACCCCCCTGCTAACACTCTTGCACCTCTCCAATGTAACCTAAACTCTGCTGCTCGACTAATCCACCTCTCTCCTCGCTACTCTTCTGCTTCTCCCCTCTGCACATCCCTCCATTAGCTCCCATTTTCCCAACTATTGCAGTTCAAACTACTAACACTGACCTAAAAGGACATCTTTAATCTGTCCCCTCCTTATATCTCCAAACTAATCTCCCACTATCTTCCCTCACATAATCTCCGGTCTTCCCAAGACCTCCTCCTCTCCTCCACACTTATTTGTTTCTCACCTAATCTCCAAGACTTCTCCTGAATATCTCCCATCTTCTGGTATTCTGCGCCCCAACATGTCTGATTATCCACCATGCTCGGATCCTTCAGATGGAACCTGAAAACCCATCTCTTCAGGAAAGCTTACAGCCTGCAAGGACCCTACTGTTACCGGAGCTGGCGCTCCACCACCAGTACTGGAGTGGCCACCTCACCACCACCACCACGCATCCTCCTCACCACCACCGGAGCTGCCTCTACCACCAACCTATTGTCTCCTCTTAATGCCTCTTCAAGCATATAGTGACTTCTTTGCACTTAAAAATTGAAGTCTTTGATCCATATTATTCTGCAAATGATAAAAGTGGCAGGGGATCAATAATTACATATGCAGTCAAATCATGTACAATATGTTATTAGCTAGTAATATTATGTTTATGTAAAAAAAATGTCATGGACATGTGAGGCTACATTATAAGATCTAGTGTACACCAAGGGGTTAACTCAGCGTTTTATCATGATTTTATTTCCTAAGCTGATAATATCTCCATAATACCACTACACAAATTTTCAGATGTTTGTAGGAATATCAGAAACCTGTTAACACAAAACACTGCTGTATGTGCCTCTTGTATCTTTCTTCCTTGTACTCATAACACAATAATATGTTTTCCGTCAAGACAAATAAGGTTAATACTTGTAGTGGGTTTGGGATCTTTCAGTACGCTGTTACTTTTGGTATTATGCCAATCTCAAACCAATGGAGAAAACAGACCAAAACAGCCCGACACACCAGATCAAAGCATTAGTGACTATAGTAGCATGATGACAAATTGACAATCACATACTGTGCTCCTTTACACAAGACATATTTTGGTTCTGTACAAACTGGAGATACAGCCTATTCTATCAGGGATATGTTAGACCAGTATGCCCCAACTTCAGACCTCAAGAGTCACCAACTGTGCTGGTTTAATATCGCACATGTGACAATTCTAATATCTGTGCAATACTAAGGCTGGTTTCACACTACTGGTTTTTACAATCAGGATCCTTGGTGTTACCTGACACCATTAAAGTGAATGGGCACAAAACTGGATTTTGAAAGGATCAGGTTTTTGCAGAAAAATCTGATCTTGTCTTATCTGAAAAAAACGGTAGTGTGAAACCAGCCTTAGGAATCCTGAACACCTGCACGGATGGTGTCTCCTGAGGACTGAAGCTGGGGACCACTGATGTAGTCTGTTACACACTCCCCCTCTGTACTACAATTATGATGATTTGCTAGTGTGGCACCCCAGGGTTCAGGTGCCACAGTAACAACACTAAGGGTACCTTTACACGCCGCTACAACAGGATGGATACAACCCGCTACTTCACGTGCACGAGCACGGCCAAACGGTTACAAACGGGAAACGCACCACCTTTACACGCCGCCACAAGGTGCGCTACGCTACGTTACATCTACAGCTAGATACATCGCCGGGTGTCTCAAGTAGCCATCTGTAGCTTACCTTACCTCATTTACACACCGCTACAACCAGCTAATATGGGCGGACCTGGTGCAGCAGGGACAGCACATAGGCGTGCCACAATTGTGGAGTACGAGACGTCCGTAAGCTGATAGGACAAAGCAATAACATGATGATTGGGCAGGCATCGCAGGAGGCTGATTAATACATGACGCTCGAGCAATTGTGTAGTGTGACTGGTCAGCTCCTTAAATATGCCTCCCTATGCAGTGACTACCAATCGTCATGCAGGAGCTTCCTCCAATGATCGCTGAAGGGGCGCGATGTCCCGGAGCCTGTGTCACGCCCCAGCTACATACCAGGTACATCGCCTGGTGTATTGACATCCCTTCTGTAGCTTCTTTACACGCCGATACAGCTCGCTGCAATTGGCTTTGTAGCCACCTGTTTCAGAGCAGTGCTCGGAAACAGATGTATCTGTTGCAGGCTGCCTCCTACCGTCTTCACACGCCGCTACTACAAGCTATATTGACGACGCAAGCTACAATCGTAGCCTGTAGCGGGTTGTATCCATCCTGTTGTAGTGGCGTGTAAAGGTACCCTAAAGGGCCCTTTACACGCCGCGACGGCAGGCTGGATACATCCCGCTACAGGCTACAAATGTAGCTTGTAGCGCCAATGTAGCCCGTCGTAGCGGCGTCTGAAGACGTGACGCTACAGCCGGCAACAGATACATCTGTTTCCTAGGTCTGCTCGAAAACTGATGGCTACAAAGCCGATTGTAGCGAGCTGTATCGGCGTGTAAAGAGGCAACAGAAGGGAACTCTGGACACCCGGGGCTGTAGCTGCAATGTAGCTAAGGCGTGACCCAGGCTCCGGGATACCGCGCCCCATCACCGATCATTGGAGGAAGCTCCTGCATGACGATTGGTAGTCGCTGCCTAGGGCGGCATATTTAAGGAGCTGACCAGTCACACTACACAATCGCTCGAGCATGCTGTATTTCTCAGCCTCCTGCGATGCCTGGCCAATCATGATGATATTGCGCTGTCCTATCATCGTACGGACGGCTCGTAATCCACGATTGTGGCACGCCTATGTGCTGTCCCTGCTGTACCAGGTCCGCCCATATTAGCTTATTGTAGCGCTGTGTAAACGTGGTACGCTAAGCTACAGCTGGCTACTTGACACACCCGGCGATGTAGCTAGCTACAGATGTAGCGTGGCGTAGCGCACCTTATGGCGGCGTGTAAAGAGGGTGCGTTGACCGTTTGTAGCCGTTTGAGCGTGCTCGTGCACGTGAAGTAGCGGGATGTATCCAGCCTGCCGTCGCGGCGTGTAAAGGTACCATTAGGGTTAATTCCCCACACAACCCACAACACTACACTAGCACCTTCAGGCCAGAAGGGGAGCTAAAGCTGCTTCCCTATATATTCTGGGTGGAGTGGAAGTGGCAGTTAGTTCAGTGCGAAGCAGCACTGAGGAAAAGAGACCTGGGTGTAAAAGGGCTGCGTTAGGCCCACCCCATGGTCCACTGTCCAGTTCCAGGCCGGCCAAGGTCTGAGGAAAGGAGAAGCAGCAGAGAGGAACACACCTTGGAGACTGAGTTCCCTGATACTCACCCCAGAGAAGCACATAGAATGGATACCGGATCCGATGCTGTGCCTGACACAAACAGCACAGTGAACACCGGAATAGTGAAGGTCCAACATCTTCACTGTACCACAGCGAAGCAACACGGCGGGGTCAGGAACACGGAATAAGACTCAACTTGCCTAGCAAGTTGGTACCCGTGAGGGGAGAAAGGGCCGGCAGCTTAGCTAAAGTGGCAGCAAGGCCATACACACAGCGCAGAAACAGGGAGTCTGGCCCCTGCACAGACTCCATGGACAGTACTCAGCTGATGTACCATCTTCAGTAAAGACTTGGAAAACTACAAAACCGTGAGCCTGAGTAATCCTTGCAAACCCTGTTCTCCCTCACAAACTGTCATCATCACTACTGCCCTGGGACCAGGCTCTGCCCGGGGAGAGCCGTTACATCACCGGCTGCCAAACATCAACCCCGGAGGTTCTGCAGCAGCGGTGGTCACCCTGACCACATACCACGGGTGGCGTCACGCCTTTCTCCACTGTAAATACCCCCCATTACTTGTGGGCTCGGGACATGGTCCGGACCAAGACCGCCGTGATAACCCCCGTGATACCCTGGTCCGGTACTGAGTACCCTGTCCCAGTGGGCTCCACACTAGTATGTGTTACACATAACCTTCATGGCCCCAGAAGGTGCTATACCCATTATGTGAACAGAGATTAACTAAAAAAACTGTAGATACAATGTGTTTTATGATAATTTATATTTCATCTTCAGGCCAATGTAAATAAGACACAATGTTCTATAAAATTGAAATGAACTGTCATCCTGCACATAAACCACCAGCTCTATCTTATTTCACCATATCACGTATTGTGGTTTTATCATATCCCTTTTCCTCTAAAACACTGTAACCACCAGAATAAAAGAGTCTTCCCTTCTCATAAAGTGTAGGCATATCACTATGATATCACTATGATATGCTATTACTTCATGATCAGAGGAGTACTCAAAGACTTTCTATCTAGAGAATGAAGAATAGGCAACCCTGGTGTGGTGCTGTTGTATATTCTTAATTCCCAGGAACTGTGAGGGTCCGACAGCTCAGACCCACAGGTAGCAAGCCACGGTATATTCTAGCAATATCCTATTAGTCCAAGAGATTTAGTCTAGTCTTTAGTCAGGGTTCATCGGGGGATCATATTGTGACTTGCATATCAATGTATAAAAAGGTTTAAGTTTACAGCTGTAATTAGCAGGTTATATGAACAACACAGTTTTCTCATTTGACTCAGAGGTAAACAGAAAAAATGCCCATCATGGAACTGCGCTTTGGCATCACTTGAGTCAGCTGACACAAACAATGATATGCTCTTTTAGGGTTTCCTTTCTTTTTCCTTAAAGGTGTTTTGCACAAAGTTCATTTAAATCAATAGACCTGTAATAATAATAATTTTAACAATTGGATGTGTTAAAAAAATGTTCATGTGCTGAGATAATCTTATATATGTGTCCTTGCTATGTACTGTGTAATGGATGTGTCTGACTGTACAGGGACATAGTCTGATCATACCACATCTCCTGTGCTGAGATAATCATATATGTGTCCCTGCTATGTATTGTGTAATGGATGTGTCTGACCGTACAGGTACATGGTCTGATCATACCACATCTCTTGTGCTGAGTTAATTTTATATATGTGTCCCTGCTATGTACTGTGTAATGGATGTGTCTGACTGTACAGGGACATTGTCTGATCATACCACATCTCCTGTGCTGAGATAATCTTATATATGTGTCCCTGCTATGTACTGTGTAATGGATGTGTCTGACTGTACAGGTACATGGTCTGATCATACCACATCTCCTGTGCTGAGTTAATTTTATATATGTGTCCCTGCTATGTACTGTGTAATGGATGTGTCTGACCGTACAGGTACATGGTCTGATCATACCACATCTCCTGTGCTGAGATAATCATATATGTGTCCCTGCTATGTACTGTGTAATGGATGTGTCTGACTGTACAGGGACATTGTCTGATCATACCACATCTCCTGTGCTGAGATAATCTTATATATGTGTCCCTGCTATGTACTGTGTAATGGATGTGTCTGACCGTACAGGTACATGGTCTGATCATACCACATCTCCTGTGCTGAGTTAATTTTATATATGTGTCCCTGCTATGTACTGTGTAATGGATGTGTCTGACCGCGTACACAGTGTAATACTATGGTCCTGATTCAATCTGACACATATTCATCCTTGTGCTGAGATAATCATATATGTGTCCCTTCTATGTACTGTGTAATGGCTGTGTCTGACTGTACAGGGACATGGTCTGATCATACCACATCTCCTGTGCTGAGATAATCTTATATATGTGTCCCTGCTATGTACTGTGCAATGGATGTGTCTGACTGTACAGGGACATGGTCTGATCATACCACATCTCCTGTGCTAAGATAATCTTATATATATGTCCATGCTATGTACTGTCTAATGGATGTGTCTGACGTACAGGGAAATGGTCTGATCATACCACATCTCTTGTGCTGAGATAATGGCTAGGGTCACTCTTAGAAGGCACAATCCGGAAACAGCATCCATTACTGGATGCGGTTTTGGACAGTGCCTTCATACTTTTTAAAATTTGTGAAATTGCAATCCTCATTCCCAATCTGGATGCATTAATGCATCCAGTTTTGGAATGAGGACCTTTGCAACTTTCAAAACCGGAACCAGATCCGGTACCCCAAGGTACATTTATGTACCTTACGGTACCGGATCAGGTCACATAGACTCCCATTATAACAAAACCGGAATCCAGTTTTGCAACCGCTGCAATGGAAGCAGCCTGCATGATTTTTACCGCTTGCTGCAAAACCAGATCCGGTAACCGGATTGCCATTTGGGCAATCCTGTTTTTCTATTGGAGCCTATGGGCTGCGGATCCGGATCTGGTTTTGAGTATTTTTAATGCTCAAAACCGGATCAGGGTGTAAAAATAAAAACGTAAATGTGAGCTTAGCCAATCTTATACATATATACAATATACATGTCCCTATGTACTGTGTAATTAATGCACCTCAGGGCCGTGAGGTACTCGGAACTGGGCTTCGGTGTTTCTGGGGACTCACAGGGGTTGAGACTCGGCTTCCGTGACCCTGGGTTCAGTGTTAAAGAGTTTTTGGGGAATAAGGTGGTTTGAAAGGAAAGTTATTTATGATTTCACCCGCGGTTTGTGGCTACTAGTGGCCAACGCTGCTGCAGAACCTTTGGAGACGATGGATAGACAGCTGGGATGGAGTGGCTCCCCACAGGCGGAACGGATCCTCAGGGCAGTGGATGTTGAAAGGTGTAGGGTGCAGGATAGAGGGTGTGCATTAACAGACAGACACAATTAGTTGGTTCCTCAAGTTCTTTACTGCCAATACCGGTTCAACCACAAGTGGTGTTTCTGTGAGTCTGTGTAACCTGCGAGCAACTCGGGGTTCTCCACACCTGGCAAGTTCTGAGGCCTCCCTGCTGAGCTTTCTCTTGGCGGGTCTCTGTGGCTCCTTAAAGCTGAGCTGCGGCCCTCTCTCCCTCTCTCTGCTGAATGTGCCAGCATGACAGGCAGCTCAAGTCCTTTTCCAGCCCCACTTCTCCGGCGGTGGCTCCTCCTGGGCTCTTAATGCTGCTTTGCCTGTAGGCACTTGTGTGGCTGGGGAACTTGCAATCCCCCACCCTCTGGTATTGGCTGCTGGGACATTAGACCCTGCACAGCCTCGGACTCCGGTGTCTGATTCTTGGCGCTTACTCCTCTGGGGTGAGCTCGACACTGCTCTGCTCCCCAGGCTCTCCTTCACTTCCTCAGACCCTTGCCTTAGGTCTCTCAGCTAGGCTTAGCTGTCCTGGGACGAGCGTAGCACTGCTCAAGTCCACAGGATATCTTCCTCAGTACTGCTTTGTACTGAACGAACTAACTCTGCCCAAGACCATAATTTATAGGGAAGCTACCCTGAACCTGGGTTTTATATCTCCCCTTTCAGGCCTGGAAGCATAAAGGTGTTGTGTGCTTTGGTTTTGCCTGGTGTGAATACCTTCTGTTGCTCTGAGGTATGACACTTCCATTCAAGGGAGATAATGTAATGATATAGTGACTAGAGGTGAGCCACCACCCTAGTGTTCATGTTCAATTCGTCGAATAGGCGGAGTGTTGGACGAATGTTAATCTAATGTTCGTCGAACACCTTCGAACATCCCGATACACTAAATAAACATCTATGTGGAGCTGTTTCACTTCTGCAATGTATATACATACATTGCGGAAGTGAAATTAAGTAAAATAAAGTGTTAAAAATAATATGCTAATATATAGTATGCTCACCTGTCCAGCGGTCCACCGATGGCTCCGGCAAGGTCCTGTTGCTGATAAGACCTGTGGTGACGTCACAAAACCGATTATCGCGGGAACTCCGGTCATGTGACCGGTTTTGTGACGTCACCACAGGTCCTATCAGCAAGAGGACCTTGCCAGAAAGGTTAAAAAAGACATTTTTATATTTTGGACACTTTCTTTTAAAAGAAAGTGTTCAAAATATAAAAATGTCTATTTTAACCTTTCTGGCAAGGTCCTCTAGCTGATAGGACCAGTGGTGACGTCACAAAACCGGTTATCGCGGGAACTCCGGTCATGTGACCGGTTTTGTGACCAGTTCTCTGATGTCACCACAAGTCCTATCAGCAACAGCAGAGAAATATCGGACAGACCAGGAGGATTTAGTCCCCCTGAGCTCAGGAGAAAGTAAAGGCTCGAGCTAGACAGAAAGAAGGATCAGGGCCTTAGAGACAAAAGGGATCCCAAGAAAAGTTCCTAAATTGCAGCTTTTGGAGCAGGCTCCTGAGGAGAAAGCTTCAGGCAGAACTCACCACAACCATTGCACACACTGGCAGAGGAGGCCTCACAACTCTTTAAGGTGGACGCCCCAAACTGCACTGGACACCTGGTTACCCTCCTGGACCATACCTGCTACCCGACATCAGTAAAAAGGTACTGAAACAGAGACTATTGTATGTGTGTGTGCCTGATTCACCACCTGCAGCGCCTACACAGAGCTGAAAACTCCTACTCCTCTCATCCACCCCGCTGCCCTGAGGTTAAGCTCCGCCTGTGGGGAGCTGTACTATCACTAACCACATTACCAGGTACCACAGGTGGCGTCACGTATCATCCCCCATCATCATCATCCCCAGCAGCCATTGAGTGCCCATGGCATGGAACCCAGGAACCGACCAGCCGTGATCCCCCACCGAAGCCACCGTCCCGGTATCTGAGTAACCCCTTCCCTGCCGGCCCGACTCATATGATCAGACCATGTCACTGTACAGTCAGACACATCCATTACACAGTACATAGCAGTGACACATATATAACATTATCTCAGCACAGGAACATTTTTTTAAACACATACAATTGTGGAAATTATTATTATTTCAAGATCTATTGATTAAAGTGTACTTTAAAATTAACTTCAATCATTCATAGTGTCATTGTTTTGTTTATAAATAACCCATCTGGTGTGAACACAGTCCAAGTGTACACTAAGTCAACAGGTTCCAAAGTATTTATTTCAACCCTATAAACTGTCGGACATATCTGCCAGGTTTTCATTTGCTTTCTGGGGTTTTACTGGGAATCAAATCAATATAACATCTAGATTAGTTTACAAACTTATTCTCATTGTCAAAAATACCAGAAAAACAAGAAAAACACTGACAATCTCCAATAAAATCAATGGGGTTTGTGAGTATATATTTGGATCCTTCAGAAAACTGTTGTGCTGTTGCTTCAGAATGTTAAAGCAAATCTGTCACCAGGTTTTTGCCACCTAATCTGAGAGCAGCATAATGTAGGGATAGAGACCCTGATTGCAGAGATGTGTCACAGGGCTGCTCAGTGTACTTTTGATAAAATCACTGTTTAAAGTGAACCTGTCACTAGGTTTCTGCAACTTAATCTGAGAATAGCATAACATAGGACCCGAGATCCTGATTCCAACGATGTCTCACTTACAAAGCTGCTCAGTGTAGTTTTGATAAAATCACTGTTTAATCAGCTGGAGATTATCATTAGCAGCTTACTTGACCTGCTGCCAGGTAGTCTGACATATTCACAGACTGCTAAATCTCCAACAGAGAAAACACTAATTTTATCAAAATGACAGCAGCAGCTCAGTAAGTGACACATCGCTGGAATCAGGGTCTCTATTTCTACATTATGCTGCTCTCAGATGGGATGGCAAAAACCTGGTGACAGGTTCACTTTAAGTAGCTGGAGATTATCATTAGAGGACTATTTGGCCTGCTGTCAGGTAGTCTGGCATATTCAATGAACTATTAAATCTGTAGCAGAGAAAACAGTAATTTTATGAAAATGACAGCAAGCAGCTCAGTAAGTGACACAACGCTGGAATCAGGGTCTCTATTTCTATATTATGTCGCCCTCAGATAGGACGGCAAAAACCTGGTGATGGATTCCCTTTAAATAATACCAAATGAACAAATACATATATATACACTTGCTTTTGGAGGCACAAGAGGTTCAGAACTTAATATCTCAAATCACAAAATAATATATCTGTTCCATTACAATGATTCCATGCTATAATGTAAGTCATCACTGAACTGCCCTATACGATTCTCCAGAATAAAGCAAGTTGTGCACAATGCTAATAATTTGAGTCTCTAGAAAGAAATCCTCCCTTCTGCAGGTTTGCACTTCATTAATTACTATGGCTTTAAACTGGATCCGCAAGAACCACTCACTTTTATTTCTATGATGCGAGAACGTATAGACTCGGCATCATAACATCCCATGTCCTATGTCTACAGTACAATAGCAAAATAATAATAATAATTATTCATTTATATAATGCTATTAATTCCATAGCGCTTTACATACATTTGCATATATATCATAAGCCAATAGCTATAATAAACATCTATTTAGTTATTCTGCCTTCATATTCCTACATCAACATACATCACAATTACTCGGAGTAATGCATTAGGTTTGCCTGCAGTCCTATGTTAAATGAAAATAATTGCATCTTAATCAAAAAATGCGTCATATAAATAATGCTGATGCAGGCTATGTCTGTTTCAGCTAAATGTTAATAATTAGTTACATGTATCATTTTAAGAAATAAAGAGGAGAGGTTGTGAACCCACCAGCCGTATCCGCCGAATGAAACACTGCGTTTTCTTCTAAACATCTGTGCAGCTCCTGCTCCACCGAGCGTCTCTAGCAACGATTTGTGCTCCGGAGCTGAGGACAGCCAGGGGAGGAGAAGTGTCCAGAACAGGAGGATCGCGCTGCACTACGTCTAGCTGCTGTCCCCGCCGTCTGCCTGAGCTCTTGTGTTTCAAGCTTTGTGAGAAAGTCACTTCTCAGTTTCCTGTGTGGTTCTTCTGCCTGCTGACCAACCCTGTGAAGATCTCCTAATCTGCTGAACTTCGTATTGTTAAGGAGGAGTTTTGGTCCATACTGTTTTTCTTCGTATTTGTATTTTATATACACAGTTTTGTATGTACAGTTGAAACAAGAAGTTTACATACACTATATACAGTTGTGGTCAAAAGTATTGACACCCCTGCAATTCTGTCAGACAATACTCAGTTTCTTCCTGAAAATGATTGCAATCACAAATTCTTTGGTATTATTATCTTCATTTAATTTGTCTTCAATGAAAAAACACAAAAAGAATTGTCCTAAAGCCAAATTGGATATAATTCCACACCAAACATAAAAAAGGGAGTGGACAAAAGTATTGGCACTGTTAGAAAAATCATGTGATGCTTCTCTAATTTGTGTAATTAACAGCACCTGTAACTTACCTGTGGCACCTAACAGGTGTTGGCAATAACTAAATCACACTTGCAGCCAGTTGACATGGATTAAAGTTGACTCAACCTCTGTCCTGTGTCCTTGTGTGTACCACATTGAGTATGGAGAAAAGAAAGAAGACCAAAGAACTGTCTGAGGACTTGAGAAACCAAATTGTGAGGAAGCATGAGCAATCTCAAGGCTACAAGTCCATCTCCAAAGACCTGAATGTTCCTGTGTCTACTGTGCGCAGTGTCATCAAAAAGTTTAAAGCCCAAGGCATTGTGGCTAACCTCCCTAGATGTGGACGGAAAAGAAAAATTGACAAGAGATTTCAACACAAGATTGTGCGGATGGTGGATGAAGAACCTCGACTAACATCCAAACAAGTTCAAGCTGCCCTGCAGTCCGATGGTACAACAGTGTCAACCCGTACTATCCGTCGGCGTCTGAATGAAAAGGGACTGTATGGTAGGATACCCAGGAAGACCCCTTCTTACCATGAGACATAAAAAAGCCAGGCTGGAGTTTGCCAAAACTTACCTGAGAAAGCCTACAACGTTTTGGAAAAATGTTTTCTGGTCAGTTGAGACAAAAGTAGAGCTTTTTGGGCAAAGGCATCAACATAGAGTTTACAGGAGAAAAAATGAGGCATTCAAAGAAAAGAACACAGTCCCTACAGTCAAACATGGCGGAGGTTCCCTGATGTTTTGGGGTTGCTTTGCTGCCTCTGGCACTGGACTGCTTGACCGTGTGCATGGTATTATGAAGTCTGAAGACTACTAACAAATTTTGCAGCATAATGTAGGGCCCAGTGTGAGAAAGCTGGGTCTCCCTCAGAGGTCATGGTCTTCAAGCAGGACAATGACCCAAAACACACTTCAAAAAGCACTAGAAAATGGTTTGAGAGAAAGCACTGGAGACTTCTAATATGGCTAGCAATGAGTCCAGACCTGAATCCCAAAGAACACCTGTGGAGAGAACTAAAAATGGCAGTTTGGAGAAGGCACCCTTCAAATATCAGGGACCTGGAGCAGTTTGCCAAAGAAGAATGGTCTAAAATTCCAGCAGAGCTTTGTAAGAAACTCATTGATGGTTACCGGAAGCGGTTGATCGCAGTTATTTTGGCAAAAGGTTGTGCAACCAAGTATTAGGCTGAGGGTGCCAATACTTTTGTCCGGCCCATTTTTGGAGTTTTGTGTGAAATGATCAATGTTTTGCTTTTGCTTCATTCTCTTTTGTGTTTCTTCATTGAAGACAAATTAAATGAAGATAATAATACCAAAGAATTGTGATTGCAATCATTTTCAGGAAGAAACTGAGTATTATCTGACAGAATTGCAGGGATGTCAATACTTTTGGCCACAACTGTAAAAAGACTCATGCATGTTTATCTTACTATATGACATGAAATCAGAATAAACCTTTCCTGTTTTAGGTCATTCAGAATTACCATAATTATTAATATTTGCCATTACCAGAATAATTAGAAATGACAAAGAAGGTAATATTGTTGCGCCACTCTGTAATTGTCATCGGGGCAGGTTATTTGAATGGGAACCTCACCTGTGCTTGTTGTGCTGTCTGCACAACAAGAATTAGTGCATTGATGTTTATCTCCCTGTGTCCTCGGCATAATAAGCGGCTGTGGATAATGAAGATTTTGCTGCGTCCTTAATCCCAGCACCTCACATGTGAGTCGTCATGTGGTGGGTCCGTGGGCGTGTTCAGGACGTCATCCAAGGTCCTATTGCCCGGAGCTGCTCCATACCTCACTCCGCACATCGGAGGAACGAATGTATTTCAAAAGAGTAATAGGTATTTGTGTGAGCGCTGGGAATCAACCGGCACCAAGGCTGTTATGAATAGTTACCTCTCGGCTTTATTTGTACAATAAAAAGGCAGGGTCCTTTAGGCCTAAAGGACCCTGCCTTTTTATTGTACAAATAAAGCCGAGAGGTAACTATTCATAACAGCCTTGGTGCCGGTTGATTCCCCAGCGCTCACACAAATACCTATTACTCTTTTGAAATACAGAATAATTAGAAAGAGAATGTTTAAAGGCATTTTTATTACTTTCTGCAAAGTCAAATGTTTATATACATTAAGATTACGATGCGTTTAAACAATTTGGGACAGCCCATATGATGATATCATGTGTTTGGAAGCCTGTGATAGGTTTATTAGCAATATCTGAATTAATTAGAGATACACATTTTAATGCACACCTGAAACACACTGCTTCTTTGTATAACATCATGGGAAAGTCTAAAGTAATCAGCCAAGATATCAGAAAGAGAATTGTGGACAAGTCTGATTCATTCTTGAGTGCAATTTACAGATACGTAAACGTGCCTTGACCATCAGTACAAACCAGTATATGCAAGTAAATACAAGATGGGAATGTTCATCCATCATACTGCTCAGGAAGAAGATGGGTTCTGTGTCCTAAAGATGAACATGCTTTGGTTCGACATGTGCATATCAATCCAAAAACAACAGCAAAAGACCTTGTGAAGGTGATGGTGGAAGTTGGTGAGATTGTGTCATTGTCCACAGTAAAACGATTACTGTATAAGCATGGGCTGAAAGGTGACTCTGCCAGGAAAAAGCCATTACTCCACAAGAAATATAAAAAAGTGAGATTAATGTTTGCAAATGCATACAGGAACAAGGACCTAAATTTTTGAAGACATGTCCTTTGGTCTCACAAACTAAAATTGAACTGTTTGGCCATAATGGCCATTGTTACATTTGGAGGAAAAAGGGAGAAGCTTGGAAGCCTAAGAACACCATCCCAACTGTGAAACATGGGGGTGGCAGCATCATGTTTTGGGTTTTTTTTCGCTGAAGGAGGGACTGGTGCACTTCATAAAATAGGTGATCATGAGGAATGAAGATTATGTAGCAATACTGAAGCAACATCTCAAGAAGTTAAAACTTGTGCTGAAATGGATCTTCCAAATGGACAATGACCCGAAGCATACTGTCAAACCGGTTATAAAGTGACTTAAGGATAACAACATCAATGTTTTGGAGTGGCCATCACAAAGCCCTGATCTCCATCCTATTGAAAATGTATGGGTAAAACTGTAAAGGCAGGTGTGAGCAAGGTGACCTACAAACATGGCTCAGTTATACCAGTTCTGTCAGGAGGAATGGGCCCAGATTCCTACCAACTATTGTGAGAAGCTTGTGGAAGGATATCCAAAATGTTTCACCCAAGTAATACAGTTCAAGGGCAATATTACCAAATACTAATGAAATGTATGTAAACTTGTGACTTTGCAGAAAGTAATAAAAGTGCTTTCAAACATTCTCTCTCTCATTATTCTGGCATTTTTCAAATATTAATAATAATGGTAATCCTAATTAACCTAAAATGGAAGAGATTTGTTCTGATTTCATGACAGATAGTGAGAAAA
Source organism: Allobates femoralis (assembly GCA_033576535.1). NCBI lineage: Eukaryota > Metazoa > Chordata > Amphibia > Anura > Aromobatidae > Allobates > Allobates femoralis. The sequence goes on from JARQOC010000002.1 coordinate 107,640,182, forward strand.
ACATACATATGTGTCTTTTTGTACAGTGATGTAAACATCTGGTTTCAACTGTATGTGCACTTAGTGACTTCTACATAGCAAGTCAGGTATTATGTTGATCCAAGGAGTGAACACAGACAGAACAGACTACATTGTAGTCCAACAGGTCATCATAAGGCACAATCAATGGTGTAACTTGAAGATCATGCTCTAATGCAAAGACTCCAAAGGGGCTCCCAATTATTGAAAGTCTTTAATAACATTGATCTTTTTTATAGGCCAAAAGGACATTTTATGGGCCCCTAGGCTCCTGGACCCAGGTGTGATTGCAAACCGTCTACCTTTTGTAGTTACGCCCCTGGGCACAATGCCACCCACTTTGAGGTAGAAGTAGGCCCCTTAAATACTTAGCCTCTATGTGGCTACATAGATTGCACAATTGGTAGTCCACTCCTATGTTGATCTTTTCATTTTTTCTTTATTTTCTGTTATGATAATCAGGGAAAATAGGAAAAAAAAGTTGTTGTTCTAGTATACCTAAACTTGTGATTGTCTGAGCCATATCTCTCACGACTAGAAGACAAGTTTGTGAAGATATACAGTATTTCACACATCTCCATATCCTTTTTGGTTTTCCAGTTAAAAACCGGGAAAACTAAAATTATATACCAGTAATAATTTATGAAATAATGTATGACTAATAAAGTCCTTGTTCTTGGTACAAACAGTAGCATGGTTTTCCCCGTTTTGAGCTAGGCATTTCAATTATATGGCTTCTCATAGGCAGGTGTCTAAACTAGTTGCACCCAGGCTTGCCCTGCCTCCATCTACTTGAGTTCAATTGACACAAGGTGAGGTTCATACTACACTGTGTGCAGAATTATTAGGCAAATGAGTATTTTGATCACATGGTACTTTTTATACATGTTGTCCTACTCCAAGTTGTATAGGCTTGAGAGTCAACTACCAATTAAGTAAATCAGGTGATGTGCATCTCTGTAATGAGGAGGGGTGTGGTCTAATGACATCAACACCCTATATAAGGTGTGCTTAATTATTAGGCAACTTCTTTTCCTTTGGCAAAATGGGTCAGAAGAGAGATTTGATGGGCTCTGAAGAGTCCAAAATGGTGAGATGTGTCTTGCAGAGGAATCTTGAAATTGCCCAACTTTTGAAGCGTGATCACTGAACAATCAAGCGTTTCACGGCAAATAACCAACAGGGTCGCAAGAAGCGTGTTGGGCAAAAAAGGCACAAAATAACTGCAAATGAATTGAGGATAATCAAGCGTGAAGCTGCCAAGATGCCATTTGCCACCAGATTTGCCATATTTCAGTGCTTCAACGTTACTGGAGTATCAAAAAGCACAGGGTGTGTTATACTCAGGGACATGGCCAAGGTAAGAAAGGCTGAAAAACGACCACCTTTGAACAAGAAACATAGGATAAAACGTCAAGACTGAGCCAAGAAATATCTTCAGACTGATTCTTCAAAGGTTTTATGGACTGATGAAATGAAAGTGACTCTTGATGGGCCAGATGGATGGGCCAGAGGCTGGATCAGTAAAGGGCAGAGAGCTCCACTCCGACTCAGACGCCAGCAAGCTGGAGGTGGGGTACTGGTATGGGCTGGTATCATCAAAGATAAACTTGTGGGACATTGAGCATGGAATAAATCTCAACTTGCAGACCTACTGCCAGTTTCTGGAAGACAACTTCTTCAAGCAGTGGTACAGGAAGAAGTCGGTATCGTTCAAGAAAAACATGATTTTCTTGCAGGACAATGCTCCATCACATGCATCCAAATACTCCACAGCGTGGCTGGCCAGTAAAGGTCTAAAAGAAGACAAAATAATGACATGGCCCCCTTGTTCACCTGATCTGAACCCCATAGAGAACCTGTGGTCCCTCCTAAAATGTGAGATCTACAGGGAGGGAAAACACTACACCTCTCAGAACAGTGTCTGGGAGGCTGTGCTGGCTGCTGCACGCAATGTTGTTCGTAAACAGATCAAGCAACTGACAGAATCTTTAGATGGAAGGCTGTTGAGTGTCATCATAAAGAAAGGTGGCTATATTGGTCACTCATTTTTTTGTGTTTTGTTTTTGCATGTCAGAAATGTTTATTTCTAAATTTTGTGCAGTTATATTAGTTTACCTGGTGAAAATAAACAAGTGAGAAGGGAATATATTTTTATTAAGGCTAGGGTCACATTTACGTTAGCAAATGCAGATCTTGATCCAGTTTTGAGCATGCAAAATGCTCAAAACCGGATCAGGATCCGCAGCCCATAGGAGCCCATTATAAAACCGGATTGCATTACATGTAATCCAGTTACTGCTTGCGGATTTGCAGCCTGCGGTAAAAACCATGCAGGCTGCAGTTTTGGCAGCGGTTTGCAAACCACAGCAGGAGATCTATAATGGTCTCTTATGGGAGCCCATCCGGCTAAAGCAAGGCACATGTGAATGCCTGCGGTAGCTGGATGCTTTGTTCATCCCCGCTGCCACCCGGCAGATCCTCGCTGTGGAGGAGATACAGTACGTATCTCCTATGGGCAGCCCACCGCCATAGACCTAATGTTAAAGCGTTCAGGACCCTGGATAGCGGCAGATACAGTATGCAGATTACGTACTGTATCTCCTCCACAGCGAGGAGCCACCGGGTTTCATTCAGAAAATAGTAAATCATGCTGCATTTCCCTGTGCGTGGTGAAAATCGCACTCTCCGCAGCCCACTGTGTGGCTGGTATCCATGATACACAGCGGGTTGCTAGGGGCCGCGTTCTCCACTCTGCAGCCTGCGTGAAGGCTGTGGAGGGAGAAAAAAATTCTAAGTTCTCTGCAAAACACGCAGGGGACTTAGAATTTGGCAAGTGTGACCCTAGCCTAAGTTGCCTAATAATTCTGCAAAGTAATAGTTACCTGCGCAAACAGATATCCTCCTAAAGGCCCAGTTACACACAGATAATTGTGCAGAGATTGTTCGCAGCTCTCTGGTTGCAGTGAAATCATGGACACATTGTTACATTTGTACACAGTCACAAAATGGAACAATGTGTCCATGATGTCACTGCAACCAGAGATCTGCGAACAATCTCTGCACAATTATCTGTGTTTAACTGGGCATTAAGATAGCCAAATCTAAAAAAAAAACCACTCCAACTTCCAAAAATATTAAGCTTTGATATTTATGCGTCTTTTGGGTTGATTGAGAACATAGTTGTTGATCAATAATAAAAATAATCCTCTACAATACAACTTGACTAATAATTCTGCACACAGTGTAGTCGGACCATCCTATTGTAATGATGCGATGGCTTTTATGCTTTTTTTCTAAATAAGTCCCTATATTATTTATATGTACTATTACTATTAACTTCTTTAGTGCAGGGTATAGGCTCATTTTTTTTCTATGGCTAGGGTCACACTGACGGCTGCACCTGCGGCAGCCAGATTCTGTTACAGCAGAGCTCAGCCTGCTGTAACCTCCAGCAACATTTTTCTCTGTGCTCAGGATTACCGCAGTCCAGGCAGCTTTGTGTGTGGCCAGTAACTATGGTACACATCGGGTAACTAAGGGCAGCGTTCACCCGAAGTTCCCAACGTTACCGCTGGCGGTTACAGCAGGCTGAGCTTTGATGTAACGGAATCCTGCTGCCACAGGTGCAGGACTCAGTGTGACCCTAGCCTTTCTTAGGTTTTGTCTAGTAACAACTCACCAAACGCATACTTTGTTACAGAATACACCATATGCAATAAAGTATTGGGAAACTCTTCTAAATAAGTACAGATTTTCATTCAGACCCATAATAATCTCAGATGTTTAATATTCAGCTCCTCGCCATGACATTTACCTTTACAAACATTGGTGAGAGAAAGTTTATGTTGTTTTATAACAACCTCACTGAATTCTCCCATAGTTCTATAATAGGATGTTACCAGTATTACATACAGTTCATCAAATTTCTTCAATCCTACAATGATCATCTATGATTATATTATTGATAAGTGGAAGCATTTAGGAACCACAGTAATTCAGCAATGAAGTGGAAGACAACAAAAGAGACAAAAGTTGACAATGCTTTTGTGTTGGTCGCAAGGGCCGTGGTAGTTTGTGATGCCAGTTGAGGTGTCCAGCCAGGGATGGCCAGCGCTGCATGTAGTGGGCTCCTAGGGGTTAGATGTTGTTGCAGCAAGGTGTTTTACTTCCCTCAGCAGGAGCCGGCCCCTGGGGACAAGAGAAGAAGTTGATGAGGAAGAAGAGGATGGAAGTTGTGGTGAGAAGAAGTGCAAGGAGTTTGCTGAGTCTTTACCTTTTTTATTCTGCAAGTCCATTCATCAGCATACCCAGGGTACTGGTTCACCGGGCCGACCGTCTGGTCAGTCTGGGAAGAACTAGGGATCACTATGCAGGAAGGGTATATGGCCTACCAGCTGACTTCTCCCTGTGATGATGTCCTAAGTACTTTCAGCTTCCCCATTTTTCTTTTTGCTCCTCTTAGGCAATACAGACTTTTTATAAGCAACTGGATCCACCCCAGTTCTCTAGCCCTTTGGTAGTTGCTTTGTCCCTCGGTAGTTCCACAGTGTGACTACCGTGCATGTATCCCAGTATCCTCCAGTTTACTACCAGTCCTGAGGATCTGGCAGCTTGGGGTCCTGACACCCCTTGTAGCAGCTTAGGGCTTCTGCTTGGCCTGGCAGTTGATGCAGACTTCTGCCCTCCTTCACTATCTGACACTGCCTAAATGACTCCTTTTGCCACTCCCTCCATATCCTAACTCCTCCCTTCAACCAGAAGTGGAGTCTGCCCAAAAGTGGGTCTCTTCCGCCCTTCACTCTCTGGCTACAGTTTGTAAAGTGTTGGAATAGAATACCTGAATTCTTCTCAAACTTGGCATTAGTGCCGATGACCTTAAACACCACTGTGGGTGTTTAAGCCATGGGGTGCAACACTTTACTACCTCAATAACTGCAGAGCTCCAAACCTCCACAATAGTAGCACCAAAGCTATGCGCTCAGAGCTTCTTGGTGTTGGTTTACATGTGTAATGTTGACGGAGCAGTGTCAGGCTCGTCCGATGATACTCACTAGCCAGTGTAAGGGATCCGTGAACTAGTGTCTGAGGAAAGGAGTAGGCCTGGGGAGTGGAGCCTGTTAACTGTTCACCCCAGAGCAGAGCGCCAGCATCAGACACTAGGGATGGGCGAGTACCGTACTATTCGGAATCGTTATACCCGCAACGAGTAGGTCTCGGTACTCGCTACTCGTTGCGAGTATAGCGATTCCGAGTACTTTTGCAGTGTATCAATAGATACACTGCAAAAGTCCTGTAAAAGAGAGGAAAAGTGGTTAAAAATAAAAAAATCGGATACTCACCTTAACCGACGGCTGTACCGGGACCGGCTGATGCACATCTATTCATGTAAAAGGACCTTTCACTCTCTCAGCCAATCAGATGGCTTGGAGAGATCTGGCCAATCAGTTGCCGCCACGTCACAATGACGATGGCCAGATGGAAAGGTCCTCGGTGTACCTGAGAGGACCTTTCCATCTGGCCAATCAGATGGCTGCTAGCGATCACGTGATTGTGACATGGCGCCATCTGATTAGCCAGATCTCTCCCAGCCATCTGATTGGCTGAGAGAGTGAAAGGTCCTATTACATAAATAGATGTGCATCGGCCGGTCCCGATACAGCCGTCGGTTAAGGTGAGTATCCGACTTTTTTATTTTTTAACCACTTTTCCTCTCTTTTACAGGACTTTTGCAGTGTATCTATTGATACACTGCAAAAGTACTCGGTACTTGCTACTCCCGAGTAATCCTAATTTACTCGGCGAGTAGCGAGTATACGAATACCGCTACTATTCGGCGAGTTCCGAATAGTAGCGAGTATACTCGCTCATCCCTATCAGACACCGAAGTCCGAGGTTGCGCGGGTGCTCTAGGCCCAATAGCCAAAACTGGAGGATGGGAGATTCCAAGTCTCACGGCCACAAAATCACATAGAGGCACAGCAGCATAGAAGAGACCAGGGACAGTGGTCAGAGAAGTGGAACTCGGGAAGGGCTCAAGCTGCCTGCCATACCAGCGAGAGACTGTCCAGTAGGAGTAAAGGGTCGCAGCTTAGCTACAGACAGCCAGAACCAGCAGGCAGGGGCACAGCAGGGAGGCCTCAGAACCAGCTAGGTGCGGAGATTCCTAACTTGCTCCCAGGATATCCAGATTCCTAATATCAACTGTGGACTGTACCCTGATGCTTGGTACAACAGTAAAGGTAAAGGAAACAATTCCTGCATGTCTGTCAGTTATTCAGCACCCTAAATCCTGCACCCCAACAGCCTACCATTGCCATAGACTTTACGGTTGCCCTCGGGAACCACTCCATCTGTGGGGAGCAATAACACCACAGCAGCTCGTCCATCATCCCCGGAGGTCCTGCACTGCAGCGCCGTATCAATAGCCGTACACCATAGGTGGCGTCACGACACCTATCCCCTAAATCTTACTCCCCAGAACTTATAGAAAGCTGAATCCAGGGTCACAGAAGCCAGGTCTCGACCCCTGTGACTCCAAAAGCAACAAAGCCCGGTTCTGAGTACCCCACGGCCCTGGGGCAGGACATTACTAGGAAGTAATAATAATAATCTTTATTTATATAGTGCCAACATATTCCACAGTGTTCAGAAGTTCATATACAGTCATAAGTAACATAGTTATAAAAAATTACAATACTAAAAGAAAAAATTATGATGACCATGCTCATGATGAGAGTGATGGAGCTGGGGGGATGATCTGGACAGTGCATTGTGGGAATAAGAGTAAGCTGACTCCACACACATGTATGTTTTCAGGTCTCAGGGAATGGAAAAATGTAAGCCACCATGCGAAATAGCAGAAACGGAAACAGTGTCAGAATCTTGAATCCAGATTTCAATAAGGGCCAACAGCTTAAGAGAGTTATTGAGAAAGTAGTTGTGAATGTAATGAAGCTTTTAGCATACAGACTGTGGATTCCTGCGTGCACAATTAAGAGAGGGAGGTGAAGTTATATAAACTAAAGTTAATAAGGATAGCTGTGTTTCTTATGTGAGGAGGGGGAAGGTTGAAGTTGGCAGAGGATGGACTGAGATTAGGAGAGATATTGCCTGCATGTAGCAGCAGTCAAAAGAGAAAGAGCAAATAGTTTCTGGATTTGTGACATGGCTTATGATGCAATACCCTGGACATGATGTACTGAGATTCTTTAGCAAGAAGAGGATGTGAGCTGTACATGGGAGAAGGAAGGAGAGAGGGGCTGATGTGGATAAATGGTAATGGAGGGGAGGATGGGGCAGTGAATGTGGATGACAATAGCACATAGAAAGATGGACTTAGAAATAAAGGACACAGTTAAAAAAAGAGTTGAAAAGTACAGGTTACGTGCATCCTGTCCTGACTAACAGCCATTAAAATAACTGCAAGACACTTAGCGACAATGACACTTTGCATAAGAGGACACGAGTATGCCCTCTGCACACATGCACCCCTATGTCTTTGGCTGAGAGGCACTGGGTATATAAGGCATCCTCCCATTAGGGGAGGTGCCTAAACAATACTATTATTTAGATAGTTTGTCTAGCCAGCTAGTTGTTAGGTCCCGTGATCCCTTGTACCTGTACCTGCCTTTCCCTACATCTAGAGTCGCACAAGAGTCGGTCCCTGTATCTGTCCCTGTGCTCCTGCCTGCACTAGAAGCAATTATAAAAATATGGCACTTCTTGCTTAGTCAGGTGAGGAGTGTTCAGGTAGGGTCCCAATCCTTAAGATGTATGTAATATCACAAGGCACTCCCAAAAGTTATATGGTATTTTATTCAATGCAATTCCAGTGTACAAATGTGGAAAATGTTTCAGTCATAGATAATACTTCATCAGTTCCACATGCTGGAGTGTGAAAACTGCCCTGAGAGGACGACATCTGGTGAATCAGCGGTGTCCATGACTGTGGAGGACCTTAACAGTGGCAGATACTGCTGATTCACCAGAATCTGTCCTCTTTAGGCAGTTTGCACACTCCAGCATGTGGAACTGATGAAGGTCTATCGCCAAAACGTTTTACACATTTGTACAATGGAACTGCTGTGAATAAAATACTCACCATATTACATACCTGCCTACATTAAACACTGTGTCTGCCTGTACCTGAATCCATCACTGTCCTGGTTGCCCTGGTGGTCAGCTGTCACAATTCTCTCTGTAGTCCAGTGGGTCCACTAATCCACACTTGTCCCTGCGAGCATTACACCAAGTTTAATATTGAGTGGGTCCTGACAGGCTAGTCTTCGCTCTCTATGTCTCTCCATTATTGTGTAGGTTCGGACAGGCAAGTCTTCATTCTCTATGTGTAGCCACCTGTCTAATTTTGTGTAGCTCCAGACAGGGTAGTCTTCACTCCTTATATCCAGCCCCATGTTTAAGATTATAAAGGTCTACACAGAATATTTTTTGTTCTCTATGTCTAGTCATTTTTCTATTATTGTGTAGCTCCAGTCAGAGTAGTCTTCACTCTGTATGTCTAGCTACATGTCTAATATTATATACCGTATATACTCGTGTATAAGCCGACCCGTGTATAAGCCGACCCCCCTACTCTTGCCCCCAAAACCTGGGAAAACCTATTGACTCGTGTATAAGCCGAGGGTGGACCCCAGCACAGGTATACAGCCCCAGCAGTGTGGTATACAGCAGCCTCCCCAGTGGTATATACAGCAGCAGCCCCAGTGGTAGTATACAGCAGCCCCAGAGGAATATACAGCAGCCCCAGTGGTAGTATACAGCAGCAGCCCCAGTGGTAGTATACAGCAGCAGCCCCAGTGGTATATACAGCAGCAGCCCCAGTGGTAGTATACAGCAGCCCCAGAGGTATATACAGCAGCCCCAGTGGTAGTATACAGCAGCAGCCCCAGTGGTAGTATACAGCAGCCCCAGTGGTAGTATACAGCAGCAGCCCCAGTGGTAGTATACAGCAGCAGCCCCAGTGGTATATACAGCAGCAGCCCCAGTGGTAGTATACAGCAGCCCCAGAGGTATATACAGCAGCCCCAGTGGTAGTATACAGCAGCCCAAGAGGTATATACAGCAGCCCCAGTGGTAGTATACAGCAGCAGCCCCAGTGGTATATACAGCAGCAGCCCCAGTGGTAGTATACAGCAGCCCCAGAGGTATATACAGCAGCCCCAGTGGTAGTATACAGCAGCCCTTAGGTAGTATACAGCAGCCCCAGAGGTATATACAGCCCCAGAGGTATATACAGCAGCCCCAGTGGTAGCATACAGCAGCCCTTAGGTAGTATACAGCAGCCCCAGAGGTATATACAGCCCCAGAGGTATATACAGCCCGAGAGGTATATACAGCAGCCCCAGTGGTAGTATACAGCAGCCCTTAGGTAGTATACAGCAGCCCCAGAGAAATATACAGCCCCAGAGGTATATACAGCAACCCCCCCCCCCCCATATCAGTATACAGGCCCCCCCCTTGCTGCACAATCCTGTAAACGAAGAGATTAGTATACTTATCCCTCTGCTGTCCCGCTGCCGCTGTCCCGCCGCCGTCATCGCGCTCCTCCGTCTTCATCCAGCGTCTTCTGTCTTCTTCCGGCTTCCTCCTCTGGCGCGCAGACAATGACGTCATTGCCTGCGCCCACCGGAGGAAGCCGGAAGAAGACGGAAGACGCTGGATGAAGACGGAGGAGAGCTATGACGGCGGCGGGACAGCGGCAGCGGGACAGCGGAGGGATAAGTATACTAATCTCTTCTTTTACAGGATTGTGCAGCAAGGGGGGGCCTGTATACTGATGGGGGGGCACTGTATACTGTATACATTGTATACAGTATACAGTGAATCGCGTATAAGCCGAGGGGGGCACTTTTCAGCCCAATTTTTGGGCTGAAAAACTCGGCTTATACGCGAGTATATACGGTAGGTCTAGACAGGGTAGTCTTTGCTCCCTACGTCTAGCCACTTTTTCTAATATTGTCTATGTCCAGTAATTTTTTACTCTCTATGTCCAGTCATTTTTCAAATATTGTTTAGCTCCAGAGAGGGTAGTCTTCACTCCTGATATATGCAGCCCCATGGCTAATATTATAAAAGTCTACACAGAATAGTTTTTGTTCTCTATGTGTAGTAATTCTTCTATTATTGTGTAGCTCCAGAGAGGGTAGTCTTCACTCCTTATATAAAGCCTCATGTCTAATATTATATAGTCTAGACAGGAAAGTCTTTGCTCTCCACGTCTAGCCACTTTTCTAATATTGTGTAGCTCCTGACAAGGCAGACTTTGCTCCTTATGTCCAGCCCCTGTCTAATATTGTATAGGTCTAGACAGGGTAGTCGTTGCACTCTATATATAGCCACCTGGATGATATTATGTAGGTCCAGGCAAAGCTAGCAGTCACTCTCTATGTCTAGGTGTTGTCTTAAAACAGACATTTATGGCATTTGTACAGGGTATACCATAAATGTCTAATAGATGTAGAACCTAAACATTTATGTCAATTCATTACCATTCATTTCATGTTCAATAAATCATAAATACCTTGTTGTTCTATATACAGATGATAACGGAAGCATTTACTTCCAATATGGCTGCTTCAAGTCTTGCCTATTCATCCTATAGAGAAGGGGTGGGGAACTCCAGGCCTCACGGGCCACCAACAGCTCATGTTTTCAGGATTTCCTTAGTATTGCACAGGTTATAATATAATCACCTGCACTGGTGATGACTCCAACCACTGTGCAATGCTAAGGAAATCCTGAAAATCTGCACTGTTGGTGGCCCTCGAGGCCTAGAGTTCCCCACCCCTGCTATAGAGGGATTCACTGCTAATCCTGTATGAAAACTCATATTACAAAACCTGCTAACCAGGCTTTCTTCATTTGATTTGAAAAATAGATAAGGAGCTTTTCTCATGTAAACAATAAGTTAACTATAAATTAACCCAACTTAATGAAGCATAAATAACCAAACAATTAATAACAAAGAGGATTATGAAGAAATACGTAACAAAAATGTAAAAAAAATACAGAATAATGTCACAGTAGTAAGGGTGATGGCAAAATATCATCCCAACAATCTTACTGCACAGACCTAAGTGTTTTTGGCCTGACAATCAGCTCCGATAGTATATAACCCCAGAGCAGAAACCTTGAAAAATAAATTGTTTTGGAAACAGGATCCTAATAAATGTACGATGTTTCATCAAAACGTGTCAATATAAATTCAATTTGACCAAAAGATTGAAAGACCTGGGCAATGTTTTTCTCATTCCTAGAGTGGTTTGTGAAGCAAATAAATCAGTGGTAATATGAAATTTATTGCAGGTTAATAAAAAGAAACAAAGAAAATCTTGAAAGAGAAAAACAGTCGTTCTGCAAATGTTCGATTCATCTGAATGGAGATTGCAGAAACCCTACTGATATGTAAAGGTCACATTTCTATGAGAGAAGCAAGATCACTTAAAGGGAATCTGTCAGGTCAAAAATCCATATGTAACTGATATTATTTTCTAATTCCTTTCTCTAAGCTCTCTATATTCATGTATTTCTTGTAGTTATGCTTCCCTTCTATCCTGTGTAAACGTCAAAATAAAAGATTAATTCCATCTTTTAATCATAGTGAGTTCTCTGCTGTCCACTCCCCAAGGAATGAATATTCATGCCTCACTACACAGCCCTGCCCTCCTCTCAGATCTGTCTGTTGTGTGACTCATTATAGAGCAGAAAAGAGGGGGGAGGGGGGGTGTGCTCTTAGTTGAAGTTCTGAGCTCTTCATGTCATTGTGGGTATGAGGCATATGTGTAGTGTGTGTAACCTATGATATTTCTATGTGATTATAAGAACATTTGATCATTTGCTCAGCAGATACACACATTACATGTATGCAGGAAAACCAACCTTCATATAATAGAAATCTCTTACAGATAGCACACAGTGCAGGATAAAACACCTCCCCACTCCCAGCACAGAGGGGAGGGACAGGACACCAGATAGGGTGGGCGTGGATATTTATATAACACTTATAGAGCAGCCGGACAAATACTCTTTAAAAGTAATGGACAGGACCAATGCAGCAGCTCTCTGCAGAGTGTGAAAAGGCTTATTGCAAGGAAACTACAAATGGTAAAATAATGATTTTACATGTTTTTTAAAGGTCTGCCCACATCCTATACAAGGGTAATATTAATATCCCCCTTAAAAATGACCTGAAAGAGTCCCTTTAATCACAAAGATTGCTCTACAGAATATGACAGCATTTAGGATATGTTTTCATGTTCAGTTTCTGGTCAGTTTTTCACATCAGTTTTTGTAAGCCAAAACTAGGAGTGGAAGAATATTACAGACGTGGTGATGTCTTTCTATTGGGCCACGTTCACACATTGATTTGGTCAGTATTTTACATCAGTATTTACAAGCCAAACCCAGGAGTGGAATAATCACAAGTATAATAAAAATATGTCATCTCTTCTATATTTATTCCCAGTCCTGGTTTTGGCTACAAATACTGATGTAAAAAACGGACCAAAAACTGAACATGTGAATGTAGCCCTACAAAACCAGCCAGAACCACTGAATCTAGACGGACAAGATGAACATCTTATGTACTTGAGGGCCTCCCAACTGTCTCCAGACAGGAAAGGGAAAAAAAAGGTAAGGCATATTTAATTTCCACACCTGATCCTTTTCTTTTCAGGGAACATAAGCAGTTCTTGGCAGCGGCTTACTCTGCTTTTCCCATTCAGAACACAAGTCAAACTGAGGAATGAACACCTTTTACAAAATCGATAGAAATTAAAAAAAAAAAAACACTGAAAGAATAAAAATACTAAACACATTTATCAAAAAACTGGAAACAGTAATAATATCAGAATAACTTCCTAAAAAACGATAATTGTCACTAGACAATGGCACTCTGCATTGAGTATGGCTACATCACCTTTGCTACGTATAGTATCGATGATGTTAATGTCTTTCTCAATTAAATAATTAAATGAAATACATGGAAAATTACTAACACCAAAAGATTGACTCATATGGCACATTTCTCAAAAAATAGTCTGGAGGATAAAAAGAGAACTATAGAATAGGAAAGAAATATCTTTCAAGATTTCGACCTTATGGGCTGCCTACAAAGCAGTTTTGCGTGGTTTGTTAATTCAACTGAATTCTAGACTAAAGAGAGACAACATAAAAAACACAGAATGCATCATAAAACAAATAAAAGATTTAGAACTTACAGGAAAGATCCCATAGTGAGACACTCCAAGCAGACATCCTCAAATTAAGAGTTCAGTTGAAAACTTTGTTAACAGCTGATTATGATAAGTACATCCGCATCATGAAAGGCAACTCCTATAATTCTATGAACAAGCCCTCCAAATTTTTTGCTAATAAAATTAAAATACATAGGAGCAAAACGAGAATTCTGGGTATTAAAGACTCATTTAATATCATTCACAAAAACCCTAAAGACATTTCTAATATTTTCACTAAATACTATAGTAACCTATATAATTTAAAAGATGATTCAACAGAAATCCAGCCCTCAAGTCTTGAGATTGATAAATTCTTAAACTCCGTCAAACTCCCTTCTTTATCCAGTGAAGACCTTAATTTTCTTAACTCCCCCTTTACTGAGTCTGAAATTCTGGAGACAATTAATATGTTGAAAAAATACAAGTCTCCTGGCCCTGGTGGCCTACAAAACGAATACTATATACATTTTAAAAACTCACTTGTTCCCTTTCTCACTAAACTTATCAACTCCATTGCCACTTCTAAAGAGTCCTTGCCAGAAGATCTACAAGAGGCGACTATTACGGTCATTTACAAGAACAAAGGGGATATTGAGCATGTTAGTAATTATAGGCCCATTTCACTCCTTAACACTGACTTAAAAATCATTGCCAAAACACTTTCCTTACGACTTCACAAAATTTCCCATAGACTTCTTCAGAGAGATCAAATGGGGTTCATTCCTGGAAGGAGTACTTCAGACGCTACTAGAAGGGCTATCGATTTGTTGTGTCATATTGAGGGGTCCGGAGCTCCCGCCCTGGTAGTATCTGTCGATGCTGAAAAGGCGTTCGACAGAGTTCATTGGAGCTTTCTCTTTCAGACATTGAGGAGGTTTGGATTCGAGGGTAATTTTCTGAATGCAATAACTTCTCTCTTCTCCAGCCCTTCAGCTAAGATACCAATAATGTTTTATCAGATAAAATCTCATTTTCATACCGCACAAGACAGGGCTGCCCTCTCTCTCCCACTCTTTTTGATCTTTACATAGAGCCTCTGGCAGAAACTATCAGACCTACCCCCTAAGGCTGCTTTCACATCAGCGGTTTTTGCCGATTGAGGCAGATGCAGTGAAAAAAACGCATCTGCTGCGATTACTGCATAACTGCTGCACTTGCACCACAGTTGCGGCAAGCCCCATACAATGTCTATGCGGGCTTGCGGCAGGTGCGGCAAGTGCGGTATCAGCACTTGCGGCAGGTGCGGCCGCAAAAAAACCACGGCTGACCGAGTTTTTTTTCGCGGCCGCACCTGCCGCAAGTGCCGAAACCGCACCTGCCGCACACTTACCGCAAGCCCCATAGACATTGCATGGGGCTTGCCGCAACTGTGCAGCAAGTGCAGCCGTTATGTGGTAATTGCTGCAGATGCGGTTTTTTCACCGCATCTGCCGCGATCGGCAAAAAACGCTGATGTGAAAGTACCCTTATAAAGGGAATTCCATTGCCTCAGGACCAACTTAAAATCTCTCGATGTCCTCATAACTATTTCAGACCCGCTTATCACTGTTGATTATATGTTGAACACAATCGACCAATACTCCGAAGTCTCTTGTTATAAAATTAATCTGACTAAGACCCAACTATTACACCTGAACCTTGATTCCTAAACGTTAGAGTATCTGAGATTGAAGTTTCCGATGTCCTGGGATAACAAATTCATAGATTATCTGGGGATTAAGCTTACTAAACCAATATCATCTATTGTAGAGGTCAATTTGAATGACATTTATAAAACTCTCCAAACAGAGATTACTTATCTAAATAAAGTAGAGGTCTCCTGGTTGGGTAAAATAGCTGCCTATAAAATGTGCCTCTTACCAAAACTCCTCTACGTTTTCAGGTCTATACCGCTACTAATTCCAAAAAAATGGCTACAAAAGCTACAAAGTCAATTAAGCACATTTATTTGGGCCAACAAAAAAACCTAGAGTCGCTAGATCACTCTTATGGTACCTTTACACGCAGCCACAGAGGGTAGCAACAGGTAGGCATCGCACGTGCAAGCGTGCGTTTTTACCTGTTGCCAACGGTTGCCGATGCCGCATATACACGCTGCCACAAAGTGCTCCACAGAAGGTATTTGCGGTCCCCGGAAGTGCCGACGGGTGCCGCGGGTTACCTTCTGTGGAGTACCTTCCCTGATTTACACGCCACTACCACAAGGGTATATGGGCATACATCTTACGCGCCGCAAGTACATAGGCGTGACAGAGTTGTGTATTACGTGACGCTCGTACGGTGATTGGACAATGCAATAGCATCAGGATTGGCCAGCCTGCGCAGGAAGGCTGGCTAATACATGACGCTATTGCAAATGTGTAGTGTGACTGGTCAGCTCGTTAAATATGGCGCCCTGTGCAGGGACAGCCAATGGTTACACAGCAGCCCCAACCAATGATATCTGATGGGGCGTGGTATACATGATGCTGTGGCACGCCCCAGGGAATTCACTAGGGCACGCAAATACCTTGCCTGTGCCCCGATTACACGCCGCCACCATAGGGATTATGCCTTCCTGTTTTTGAGCACGGCTCAGACACAGGTATCCGAAGACACAGGAAGGAAATTCCTGAATTACACACCGCCACTTCGTGGTCTTTTCATGGCGATAGGCACAATTGTGTCCGATGCCTGGTGGTTTCTACCTTCCTGTGGCGGCGTGTAAAGGTACCATCAGAGAAGGGTAAAAGGAGAGGTGGACTTGCCTTACCTAATATTTCTGCTTACTTTCACGCAACTTTAATTAGGCTAAGTCGGGCTTGGTGGGCAGGTGAGGAGAGACCTACGTGGCTTGAAGGGGAGGAGCCTCTGCAGTCTCAAGTTGGATTGGATCTACTTACCCTTGCTCATTTATGCGACATAACTAAACGATTACCAAGACTAGCCACCATAAGATCTACAATCCTGGCTTGGAAATTATTGCTAAATTCTTCTCATAAGAGTTTTCCCTTAAGTTCCCCATCCTGGATAGATATAAGAGTCCTGGAAATAATTTCCTCAAGAATTAAACTTACTTCTTGGAGGAATCTAGGTATTAATTATATTTCAGATATTATAAATGAAAATAAACAACTCATTCCTTTCACACTTCTACGAAATAGATTTGATCTTGATATCTTGGAAGAAACAACATGGAAGAGGATTCAAGATATTATCAAATCCCACAAACTCAATTTTTTTCTCCTGCAAAATATAGCGCAAATGTATAAATTTCCACACTCTCTACTCTTCTGGAAAACAGGTCACATTTATCAAATCCTTAACCAAGATACACATTTTCAATACTCATTACATTTAGAGAAGTGGAATACAGAGTTAAATATAGAGATCTCAACTGAGACGTTCGAAAAAATCCTTGACACTTTATGCTAGCGTTCCTTGCTCCTCCCCATTAGAAACACAATTCAAAGTTTACACACGCTGGTACTTTACATCTTCCAGATTACACAAAATACAACATTCTAACTCCCCCTTATGCTTGAGGAATTGCATATGCTTCGGGAATTTGATTCACATTTTTTGGAGTTGTGAAGTTCTTGGACCCTTCTGGATGGGAGTTGAATCCTTAATTAATACCCTCACAGGATTACATTTACAATTACACCAGAGCTGGTACTCCTCCTAATTGGTCTTGAAACTACACCAAATAAATTTCGACCCATACTTGCTAACATTTTTTTGACGGCTAAATCTGTCATTGCTTCACACTGGGAAGACCTTCTTCCTCCTACCATTGAAGACGTAGTTGACAAGCTAGCATCTCATAACATTTATGAGTATTCGTATGCACTCAGAAATAATTTGCAAAAAAAATATAGGAAGTGGGAGGTTTTGAACATTCTTATGAAGCCTGAACCTTCATAGTGGAGCCTTTGCGTTGTTCAAAGATAAAATAAAAAGTATTGTAACACCTTTTGAAATGTTATATTCTCTGACTAGTAGAATTTGAAATATACAATATAAATTGAATGCAGTGGGTTAATTCTGACCATTTTGTACTTATCTTTATTCACCCTCCCCCTCCCCTCTTTTTTTTTTTTTTTTTTTCATGCATCTTATTTGACTCAACTTGTCTACTTCCATTTTTGTACATAGTTGTCTTGATAGTTACATTTATTGTTATTGCTACCGAACCTGTATTATTTGTCGAAATATTTCCTATTTCGTTGGTACATGTGATTCTACATCAATGTTCCTTTCCTGACTTTTATTTCTAGAAAGTATTTTATTTTATTTATACTGTATATTGCCTTCCCAGCAATTTTATGTTGTCTATTGTACCTCTGTTTACCTGGATTGACTTGTTTTCAATAAAACATAATTGAATATATAGTGTGGAAGGAAACCGGAGAACTGGAGGAAACCCACACAAACAAGGGGAGAACATACAAACTCCTTGTAGGTAAATCCCACAGTAGTATGAATTGAGCTCCTTACTATAACACATTTATGTTCTTTATTATAGTTCAAAGAGGGTCCTACAAGCTATTTCTACATGTAGCACATGTTTGTAACATATAAGTTTGTTTTTCTGTCTTTTACTTTTTTTACAATGAAGGGTTTTGACAGTATACAGTATGTGCTGAGCTATGTTATCCAAACATTGTTATGTAAACTCAATGGAACCTGTTTTCCTATCAGGGCTATGACACACCAGCATGTGATCGGCCTCTGGTACGATCTAGTCCGCGTCTTTGATCGAAGTGATGAATGTCATCGTATCCTGTTTTGCCTTGAAATGTTATCATGTCATTTTCTTATCTCTTTGAGCAACAATGTGTGTACATGAAATACCAATCTTGTTTTTCACGTTTCTTTATGGTTTGGGAAGTGCAGTAAACAGACAAGTGTTACATTTGTAAACTGCAGTTAATGTTCTAACTCAGAAATATGTTCTGTATTTTCAAGACATAACTTATTTCATGTTTATGTAGAAAGAAAGGTCTCCTGGGCTATTTTTCTCTTATATTTAATAGCAAAATTAGAATATTTCTTTAGGTGCTCATCTGCAGTCATTGGGAATGGCTGCTAAACATGTTACACAGCGGGGGGTGTTCTGCTCCATAAATACAACCCTATTTAGCCAAATTTATCATCGTCTAACGAGGTCCTGAAAGTTAAACACCTTTGTGAGCATACTTTATTCAAGGTCATAGCTCTTAAAGGGGTTTTTTCATGAACAAAGTAATCAATAGATCTTGAAATAATAATAATTTCCACAATTGGATGTGTTAAAAAAAAAAATTCCTGTGCTGAGATAATCTTATTCGTGTGTCCCTGCTATGTACTGTGTAATGGATGTGTCTGACTGTACAGGGACATGGTCTGATCATACCACATCTCCTTAAAATTATTATTATTACAGGATCTATTAATTAAAAGGAACTTTGCTCATGGGAAAACTTGTTTAAAGATTCTAAATTCTAGAATATGAAAAGTGGCACAGGAATATCAGAATATATTCAGCCCTGATCTGACTAGAACCAAAAGGAATCAGAACAATAGACAGAGGCTGGGGTCACACTACCGTTATTAGCAGATTTTAATAGTCTGCGCTTATGACTTAGAAATTTTCTCCAGAAGCGTATACCATTAACGCTATGCACATCTGGAAAACGCTGCCCTATAGCAACCCGCAGTGTACCTTGACAGGAACGCACAGGAAACGCTGTATTAACAGTATGCGGTTCTGGAGAAAATTTCTAAGTCATAAGCGCAGACCGGTAAAATCTGCTAATAACAGTAGTGTGACCCCAGCCAGACACTGACACATGGTGCATATGTAGCCACTGCTATACAGAGTATACATAGACACTGATATACAGAGTATACATAAAGACTGAAATATAGAAAATACATAGACATTGAAAAACAGAGTATACATACAGTTGTGGCCAAAAGTATTGACACCCCTGCAATTCTGTCAGATAATACTCACTTTCTTCCTGAAAATGATTGCAATCACAAATTCTTTGGTATTATTATCTTCATTTAATTTGTCTTCAATGAAAAAACACCAAAGAGAATGAAGCAAAATGCAAAACATTGATCATTTCACACAAAACTCCAAAAATGGGCCGGACAAAAGTATTGGCACCCTCAGCCTAATACTTGGTTGCACAACCTTTAGCCAAAATAACTGCGATCAACCGCTTCCGGTAACCATCAATGAGTTTCTTACAATGCTCTGCTGGAATTTTAGACCATTCTTCTTTGGCAAACTGCTCCAGGTCCCTGATATTTGAAGGGTGCCTTCTCCAAACTGCCATTTTTAGATCTCTCCACAGGTGTTCTATGGGATTCAGGTCTGGACTCATTGCTGGCCACCTTAGAAGTCTCCAGTGCTTTCTCTCAAACCATTTTCTAATGCTTTTTGAAGTGTGTTTTGGGTCATTGTCCTGCTGGAAGACCCATGACCTCTGAGGAAGACCCAGCTTTCTCACTCTGGACCCTACATTATGCTGCAAAATTTGTTGGTAGTCTTCAGACTTCATAATGCCATGCACACGGTCAAGCAGTCCAGTGCCAGAGGCAGCAAAGCAACCCCAAAACATCAGGGAACCTCCGCCATGTTTGACTGTAGGGACCGTGTTCTTTTCTTTGAATGCTTCTTTTTTTCTCCTCTAAACTCTATGTTGATGCCTTTGCCCAAAAAGCTCTACTTTTGTCTCATCTGATCAGAGAACATTCTACCAAAACGTTTTAGGCTTTCTCAGGTAAGTTTTGGCAAACTCCAGCCTGGCTTTTTTATGTCTCGGGGTAAGAAGTGGGGTCTTCCTGGGTATCCTACCATACAGTCCCTTTTCATTCAGACGCCGATGGATAGTACGGGTTGACACTGTTGTACCCTCTGACTGCAGGGCAGCTTGAACTTGTTTGGATGTTAGTCGAGGTCCTTTATCCACCATCCGCACAATCTTGCGTTGAAATCTCTCGTCAATTTTTCTTTTCCGTCTACATCTAGGGAGGTTAGCCACAGTGCCATGGGCTTCAAACTACTTGATGACACTGTGCACGATAGACACAGGAACATTCAGGTCTTTGGAGATGGACTTGTAGCCTTGAGATGGCTCATGCTTTCTCACAATTTGGTTTCTCAAGTCCTCAGACAGTTCTTTGGTCTTTTTTCTGTTCTCCATGCTCAATGCGGTACACACAAGGACACAGGACAGAGGTTGAGCCAACTTTAATTCATGTCAACTGGCTGCAAGTGTGATTTAGTTATTGCCAACACCTGTTAGGTGCCACAGGTAAGTTACAGGTGCTGTTAATTACACAAATTAGAGAAGCATCACATGCTTTGTCTAACAGTGCCAATACTTTTGTCCCCCCACATCCTTTTTTATGTTTGGTGTGGAATTAGATCCAATTTGGCTTTAGGACAATTCTTTTTGTGTTTTTTCATTGAAGACAAATTAAATGAAGATAATAATACCAAAGAATGTGTGATTGCAATCATTTTCAGGAAGAAACAGAGTATTATCTGACAGACTTGCAGGGGTGTCAATACTTTTGGCCACAACTGTAGATCACTCTGTGTGTAATGACTCTATATAATATATGTATTTCACTTTATGTATTGAATTACTGAGTAAAATTAACTTTTTGATGGTATTCTAATACATTGAGATGCACCTGTAGATAGAAATACAGTGTATAGATAGACCCCGATATACAGAGTACACATAGTCACTAATCCATAGTGTGTAGATAGATACCAATATACGAAGTATAGATAGACACAGATACATAGTATATAGATAAACACCCATATACAGAGTATACATAAACACCGACAGCATAAAGATAGATACAGATATACAGTGCACAGACAGATATTTAGACACCAACACATAGTAAATCACACTGGCCAAACATTTACAGCAAGTGTACGTCAGGAATCTGTGGGCCCAGCTTCTGTGCTCTCTCGCGCCTCTTACGATTTATGTTGTAGTAAAGGATAATGGTACCGAAGATATGTAACATCTTTCCTAATCTGCCAGACTTTGTTATCTAGCATTGGATCTTAATTTACTTTTCGCTTTTAGGGTTTCTCTTATTAAAGGGATCCTGTCGCCTCCAGAATGCCTCCTAAGCTACCAAAACATGTCCCTGCAGCATCCTATCACTAATCTCACACTCCTTTTGTCTCCTAAAAGCATCCTGTGAAAGTGCATAAAAACGTTTTAATACTCACTCATTAGTGATTATAATTAGCAGGGGCCATATTCTTTAGTCCTTAGGGCGTGTTGTTTTACAACAATATTGCCCCTGCTAATTATAATCACTAATGAGTGAGTATTAAAACGTATTTATGCACTTTCACAGGATGCTTTTAGGAGACAAAAGGTGTGTGAGATTAGTGATAAGAAGCTGCAAGGACATGTTTTGGTAGTTTAGGAGGCGTTTTGGAGGTTACGGGATCCCTTTAAGGCTAGGGTCAAATTTAGAAGGCAAAATACGGTTACCGCATCCAGATCCGGATGCGGTAATCTCATGTCCCATCAGACTAATTTTGCCTTCCAAGTGTGTCCCTAAATCGGCATGCAGCAACCGGATTGCTACTTAATATGGCATCCGGTTGCCGGATGCAGTAGATGTTGTGGTAATACAAACGTTCCCCGGCTTTCCTGCATGGTTTTTGTTGTCCGGGTATTAAATCGGTTGAAATCGGATTGTCCCGGAGCGGGCAAATCTGGGAAAATCTGGGACAATCCGATTTTTGCAAGGGACTATAGGAATCATCCATGAACCTTTAGGTCCCGCGGACTGAACACGGATTCACCCAGATCCATCCAGCCAGCACAAAACCAGACGCCAATATACCATCATCCGGGTGAATACGGAGCCATAGGAAAAAATGGTGGCAATACTGCCATTCATGTGTGTTGCGGTACCCGATCCGGTTACAGTACCCGGCTCCACTCACATTTGCGGTTTCCAATTGAAATCCGGATACGGATTAGAAACCTGTGCGAAAAACGTTGTTTACATGATTTTTACTGCACATCGGAAAACCGGATGCAGGAAACGCAACGCTGTTGAGGCGATCCGGTTTTTGCCTATGGGTGCGGATCCGGTTTTAAGCATTTTTCATGCTCAAACTGGATCAGGATCTGCAATTGCAACCGCAAATGTGAACCTAGCCTAAGTTTGTAATCCCAATTTTTGGTCTCTGTACTTCCAGATATTTTCATGATAAAGGGAACATGAATAATTTCAGAAGATTTTTGCCAGTTATTAAAACAGTCCGTTCACTAACGCTAATGGAGAGGCTTCATATGTAGCACTTATTATAAGAGTTACTGGCTTCTCCTTGAAAACCTTTAGTAGCCGGCGACGTGCCAGTCTTACAATAGGATATTAAAGTACCATCCATCAAGAATCTGCCATCATGCTAACTACAGAGCTAAGAGTACATGTCTGGATCTACTCGTTTTGGATAATTCTATACATGAAGATTTACCTCTCCCCAAATATGTTATGATGGAAAAAGAAAAACTGTTCTTGTTCTAGACAAATAAATTGCCTCATGATCACTACACATTGGACAATAGGATTGTTGCAGTGACCAGGGTCACACATCCCAATCCGTTTTTTTAAGGCTTTAGAAAAACGGATCCGTTAAATTTAGGGTGCCAATAGTGTCTCCTGAGGTCCTGGCCGTTTTTTGGACTTAGTTCATTTTTTCACCAAAAACGCATATGCATTAACGCATGGTGCCTATATGTGCCATGCGTTAACGCATGCGTCTCCCATAGGGCCCCATGTTAAAAAATCATGCTTTTTTTTAATGCAGCCAAAAACACTGCTAGCAACTTTTTTTGGGATGCAGTACAAAAACACATGTGTTTTTGAAAAACGCACAGACACACATGCGTTAATGCATATGCTTTTTTGGACTTACAAAAAAAAATGGCTAAATAGATCCCAAAAACGGATCTAAGGCAAAAACGGCTGCCATGTGTGACCCTGGCCAGTCACAGTCATTACATAGGGAAATCTGGATATGATTAATCATTCGTTAAGATTCAGTGCTGGATTGTCTAGGAACTCTACTTATGTAAATCAAACCATACAGGATGGGAATATGATAAATCAAATCTTTTATTTAGCTCCCGCTTTGACTGATTGTTTATGTTACCAGTCATTTCACCGCCCTTGTCTGCTCGTTCATGCTGTACACCTCCCAGTCATACAGCAATGCCAGGTCTTTTTAATTAGTCTGCATTGGAGATGACGGTTCTGTGTTCACCCTCCTATGATTTTCAGCACTTTTCAGTCTCAAACTGACTATTTTAGTATCAAAGACTTTTTTCAAGCAGGGGCGCAACTACAACAGGTGCACCTGGGCCCTGGAGCATAGAGAGCTTCAAAAGTTAATTTGGTCCATAGAAAAAGAATAATGCTATTATAGATTTGTAATACTTGGGGGCCCTGTTGGAGCTTTCACATTGGGACCCATGGTCTTCAAGTTACGTCAATGCATACAAGCATATTGGGTGGGCTTCTTTGAGCTATCCATCATTTTAACTCCTATTCTTTTTCCCTATTAGGCTGCTTTCACATCAGCATTTTTCGCCGAATGTGACAGATCCGGCAGATTTACTGCATCTGCCGCCTAACGGCCAACTTGCATTACACCTGCGGCAAGCCCCCATTTTATCTCTATGGGGCTTGCGGTAGGTGCGGCAAATGTGTTTTTTGCCGTGATCCGGCAAACCTGGCAGTTGTGGCAGGTCAAGAAAACACAGCTAGCAGCGTTTTTTTTCCCGGCGCTGTAAGTGCCGGATCTGCAGGATCCGGCAAACCGCACTTGCCGCACCCACTCACAAGCCCCATAGACAATGCATAGGGCTTGCCGGATCAGCGGCGCAAGTCAGCCGTTAAGCAGGTGATGCGACGCTATTTGCCGGGTCAACTGGAAACATCAGCTAACCGTTGTGAAAGGAGCCTTATGGCCACTTTACACACACCAACTTATCTGTCCAACTTCTGAACAACTTACTGGTTGCAGTGAAATCATGGACACATTGTTCCATTTGTACACAGCCACAAAATGAAGCAACGTGTCCATGATTTCACTGCAACCAGTAAGTTGTTCAGAAGTTGGACAGATAAGTTGGTGTGTGTAAAGTGGCCCTTAGGGTCATTTGACATCATAGAGGTTGGAGAGCACCACACATATGTTGTTCATTCTATTACCAAACCATGTACCAAGATGGCAATCCCATTGGCACTCCATAACTGTTTTGCAGGGAAAGGTGGGCAATGGTCAACTGAGCAGACACTTCTGATGGTCAGAACTGCTTAAATGATGATGTCTGAGCAACATCTAAATGGTTAAGCAACAGTGATCCTCATTTTTAGAGCAAGGTACTTGCTGTAAACTACAGCTAACATCTGCACCTGAGCCCGCTACATACATGTGCATCTATATTATAAGGGTCAGTTCCCTTGTATTATAAATGCTGAATATTTTCTATTGCAGCTGTGGCGTCATACATACAAGGAGCCCACAGATTTCAAACACTGGGAGGGCGCTTGGAAATGAGGTTATCACACCCACAGGAGCGTGATAACAACGGATCGAGGGGGAAAAATGGACCCGGAGAGAACGCCCACACATCTAGACAATGCTTCATAATAGGGGGACAATGTAAGTTATAAACAGCGTTTTTACAACCATTATACTACACTTTTAGCTCAGACAGGGATGATTAGGGCTGTACTAGGAATCTGCAGGGACAGATAATGATAGTTTGGGGGCATAAAGTATCTGACAGGTTCCCTTTAAATCTCACTTCCATGCTGAATTAGAAAACTGCAGTGTAAACTTACAAGTGCAGATAATTTGTTATCCAGAGCATGTCCTTTTATCATGTGTATATCTTTGCATATTTCACCTTTTTTATTGCAATGGATGAAATGTATGGAATTTCCACATATTTTCCTATGTGTTTTCTGCTACAGAAAATCTGCAGCATTTACACCACATTCAAGCTAAACCTTAATGGCAGGTGGGAAGTCTCCATTAAAAATGATCCAGTGAGGCCCAGGAGTTCAAGCTTTGACTCTAATGATTCAGGCATTATGTGGATTATTTTTCTGGACTAGGAGCAGTTATAGTTATAAGATCCACTTTGCGATATTCCTTTACTCATCATGCAATGCATTTCTGAAAACTTTGGAGATAAAATGATAGCTGTAAATAATTAATGGCACTAATTTTAAAACCAGTAAAGTTTATTTCAATATGTACAAATCCAACAGTATGTAGAAAATAAGATCGGAGTCTATTACATTCTTACAACCAGTGGCGTAACTAGAGTCAGATGGGCCTTGGTGCGAAACCTAGACTTAGACCCCTCCCCGTGCACACGTTGCTCAGCTGTATTGGCCCCATGTAATGTTCTACATCCTAGAGAGACTCATGAATTGTCCCCTCTCCCCTTCATTATGTGTAAATGTCCCTCTTCATGCTATATATGGTCCTTCTCCTGGAATATGGACCTTATCCCATTATACTTCATACTATACTTCATATAGTATAATGCAGTCTCATAGCCCTCCATACAGTGTAATGCAGGAACATAGCTCTCCATGCAATATAATGCAGCCTCATAACCCTTCATACAGTATAATGCAGCCGCATAATACACCATACAGTATAATGCAGCCTCATAGCCCTCCATACAGTATAATTCGGCCTTATAGTCCTCCATAAAGTATAATGCAGCCTCATAGCCCTCCATACAGTATAATGCAGCCTCATAGTCCTCCATACTGTATAATGCAGCCTCATAGCCCTCCATACAGTATAATACAGCCTCATAGTCCTCCATACAATATAATGCAGCTTTATAATCCTCCATACAGTATAATACAGCATCATAATTCTCCATATATTATAATGCTTCCCCTTCCTCATCCCCCCATAATCCTTTGATCACCATGTATCCACTTATTAAAAAAATAAATCTGTACTTACCTCTCCCAGTTCCACCGCTGTCCTGCTCTCTCTGAGAGTGCGAAAACTGAAAACACAGGAGGAGGCGGTGCCGGTTTGCTACATGCGTCCCACAGTGAAATGCAAATGGAAAGAGGAAGTGATGGGCAAGGGCGGCAGAAGTAGATAGATGGGCCCGCCCCTAAGATGCAGAAGGGTCTCTGTCACACGGGCCTCATAGCGACCGTATGGTGTGCCATGCAGTGACATGGATGTGCGTCCTCGAGGACACACATCCATTTGATGCAGGCTCTGGGGCTGGCCGGCAAAGGCGGGCCCCTGTACCTCTGGACCCCATTGCAGTCTTGACCCCTGCGATCCCTATCGTTATGACCCTGTTTCCAACCCTTGTCATAACTGGATAGCTAATTGGGAGTTTATACAAATGATAATAAATGCTTTCACTGACTCTTACTTTGTAGCTTTTAAACCAGTTACTTTCAAGTTCTTAAAGGGATGGTTAGCAAAGGAATCATTTTAATACACCTTCCACCAGATTGTTTTCTTACTATCTTCCCCCTTCTCTGTGAAAGCAGAACTATCACTCAAAGAAAAGAGGAGGCTGAAGATAGAGGGAAAACAAACAGGTTCTTAAATGTCACACTTAAAGGATCTTAGGGTGGCTTCACACTGGCGTTTGTGTCTGCATGCTGATGGCATGCAGACACAAACGCTGTCAAAAGCAGGGTCTTATGATGTGTCCGCAGCGGATAATGTCCGCCTGCGGACACATCGCTAGGGAGCCCGGCAGCCAATCGGCACTGTCCGGGGGCGGGCCGGAGGAGGAGTTCAGCGCCGGAGATCTCCTCCTCCCGGCCGCCGGTAAGCACCGGGACATGTCGGCGGGGAGAACAGCTGATCTGACAGCTGTTTGAATCTTCCCGCGCCGACACCGAGAGGAGATGTCGGCGCGGGAAGATTCAAACAGCTGTCACATCAGCTGTTTCTCCCCGCCGACAGGTCCCGGTGCTTACCGGTGGCGGGGAGGAGGAGGACAGCAGTGGCTCAGCTGATCTCCCGGTGGCTGTCGGTGAGCTCCTGTGACATCACCGGCGGCCACCGGGAGATTTTTCAATGGGTCCGCAGCGTTCTCCAGCGCTGTCAAGCGCTGAACACTGTGGACCCATTGAAGACAATGCATTGTTTTGTGCACTTGGGGACGCTTGCTGATTTTCCAAGCTCCCCGAGCGCACAAAAAATGCAACATGCTGCGTCCCGGGCGCGGATGCTGGACACCGGAAGGAGCAGATATCGTCCGCATCCGCACCCGAACGCAGCAAACGCAGGCACTATGCGTTCCAATGTTAAACATAGGAACCGCAGTGCGCATGCGTTTGACTGCGTATGGGAACGCAGCATACGCTGCTTTCCCATATGCAAATGTGAAGGCACCCTTAGTCATTCTGTGTTGACAGCGTTCCTTTAAGTGTGAAATTTATGAACCTGCTACATTTGTATTGTGTGGTCATATAGCCTGTATTAACATATTTAAACCTGGGTTATAATTAATCATTCTAGCTTGTCAGCTGTGGTGGAGCTTCTCAATTTAGGCAGGAAGGCACACCCAGCATTACACCCGCAGCTATCAGTTTTGGGGAAATAAATAATGTTTTCATTAGTGCACGGCAGTTCAGTGAGTGTCACGAATATATTCTGAGAGCCCAAAACATTTCAATAAACTGCAAGAAACAAATAAAACTGAATTCTCTTGGTCATATACACTATCGTTCAAAAGTTTGGGGTCATTTAGAAATTTCCTAATTTTGAAAGAAATGCATATTTTTTTTCAATGAAGCTAACATTAAAGTGATCCTAAACCCACAAACTGACCCCCCCACATCTTTAGACCTGTCCCTGCACCCCCTCTTATCATTTCTAGCCATCCCTTTTGCAGAAAAAAAATCGATTTTGTAAAGTAGAGAAAATGTTATATTTAACCCGTCCTGTGTGAGTTCTCTCTTTCTGAGGAAGCCGCAATAGGCAGGCCTGTCTGCTGATGCCTTGTAATTATGCACGCCCCTCTCTGCTTCTAAGAGCCTGGCCGCATCATGAAAGGGGCGGGGCTCCGGCATGACGCGATTTAGCCCCGCCCCTTTCATGACGCGGCCAGGCTCTTAGAAGCAGAGAGGGGCGTGCATAATTACAAGGCAGCAGTAGACAGGCCCGCCTATTGCGGCTTCCACAGAAAGAGAGAACTCACAAAGGAGGAAGTTAATATAACTTTTTCTCTACTTTACAAAATCGATTTTTTCTGCAAAAGGGATGGCTAGAAATGATAAGAGGGGTGCAGGGACAGGTCTAAAGATGTGGGGGAGTCAGTTTGTGGGTTTAGGATCACTTTAAATGAATCAGAAATACACTCTATACATTGTTAATGTGGTAAATGACTATTCTAGCTGCAAACGTTTGGTTTTTAATGCAATGTCTATAGGTGTATAGAGGCCCATTTCCAACAACCACCAATCCAGTGTTGTAATGGTACATTGTGTTTGCTAACTGTGCAAGAAGGCTAATGGATGTGTATGATTGCACAGATGAAAATGGATTGGCTGATTAGAGAAGCTATAAAATTGACCTTCCTTTGAGTTAGTTGAGAATCTGGAATATTATATTTGTTTGATCTAAGAACCTCTCAAAATGGCCAGAAAAAGAGAACTTTCATGTGAAACTCGACAGTCTATTCTTGTTCTAAGAAATAAAGGCTATTCCATGCGAGAAATTGCCAAGAAACTGAAGATTTCCTACAACAGTGTGTACTACTCCCTTCAGAGGAGAGCACAAACAGGCTCTAACCAGAGTAGAAGGAGAAGTGGGAGGCTCCGATGCACAACTAAGCAACAAGACAAGTACATTACACCGTGTGCAGAATTATTAGGCAAATGAGTATTTTGATCACATGATACTTTTTATACATGTTGTCCTACTCCAGGCTGTATAGGCTTGAGAGCCAACTACCAATTAAATCAGGTGATATGCATCTCTGTAATGAGGAGGGGTGTGGTCTAATGACATCAACACCCTACATAAGGTGTGCTTAATTATTAGGCAACTTCCTTTCCTTTAGAAAAATGGGTCAGCAGAGAGATTTGACGAGCTCTGAAAAGTCCAAAATTGTGAGATGTCTTGCAGAGGGATGCAGCAGTCTTGAAATTGCCAAACCTTTGAAGCGTGATCACCGAACAATCAAGCGCTTCATGGCAAATAGCCAACAGGGTCACAAGAAGCGTGTTGGGCAAAAAAGGCGCAAAATAACTGCCCATGAATTGAGGAAAATCAAGGGTGAAGCTGCCAAGATGCCATTTGCCACCTGTTTTGCTGGTTGAAAAATGACCACCTTGGTAAAAGAAACATAAGATAAAACATCAAGACTGGGCCAAGAAATATCTAAAAATTGATTTATCAAAGGTTTTATGGACTGATGAAATGAGAGTGACTCTTCATGGGCCAGAGGCTGGATCAGTAAAGGGCAGAGAGCTCCACTCCGACTCAGACACCAGCAAGGTGGAGGTGGGGTACTGGTATGGGCTGGTATCGTCAAAGATAAACTTGTGGCACCTTTTCGAGTTGAGGATGGAGTGGAGCTCAACTCCCAGACCTATTGCCAGTTTCTGGAAGACAACTTCTTCAAGCACTGGTACAGGAAGAAGTCGGTATTGTTCAAGAAAAATATGATTTTCATGCAGGACAATGCCCCATCACATGCATCCAACTAGTCCACAGCGTGGCTGGCCAGTAAAGGTCTAAAAGAAGAAAAAATAATGACATGGCCCCTTGTTTACCTGATCTGAATGTGGCACCCTGTGCAGGTAAAGCCACAGAACCAACTAGTTCACTAAGGGATTTTGACATCTGGTACTCACATACACCCAACACCTTCCACTCCAGGCCTGTAGGGGGACCTCTACTGGTTGCTGTTAAGCCAGATCCTCTATAAATACAGATGCTGGGTGCAGAGTTAGCCAAAGTGTGCAGTCACTAGAAGAACTGTGAAGATCAGCTCAGTGCCTAGTGAGCTAACTTAGTCACCGGGGCCGTGCTAGACCCAAAATCAGCACACCACCAGAGCCAGTGTGTGGTCCAGAGAAAGTGAGGATAAAAGGCGAGGAACACTACAGTGGGGGCAGAGGAGCCAATCCGGCTCACCTCACTAGAACACTGGTCACTGGAGTCAGAGTCTGCAGAAGGGAGAGAGATTAGCCCAGCAGAGAATCCCAGTAGACCGTGGAGGCTTAGTTTCCCGGACACCCGCAGCGCCGTCATTTGAGAGCCAGGCACCACTGGAGAGATAGCAGTAGCCAAGCGAGAGCCCTCAGTACAGCAACACGGGTGTGAAGGAACAGGAAAGGTCAGACCTTGTTTCATACACACCAGACTCAAGACAAGGGAGCAGGACAAGGAGGCCTATACTTCACACGGTGTGGAAATCCCAAAGTGCACCCTTCAACCCTGGATGTGTACCTGGAGAACCATCAGTAAAAGGTACAGAAAAAGACTTTATTGTGTGCGTGTCCCTTCTTCAACTTGTCCCACACCACAATGGCTATGCTGCCCCATTCTTATCGTGCTGTCCTATTCCACCATCATACCTTAAAGCCCCAGGAAGCCTGCTCTTCCTGTAGAGAGCCATAACACCTTGCCGCCCATCACCCCGGAGGTCCCAGCAGTGCTGGTGCCATCACCGGACCTACAGGTGGCGTCACGACTTACAATAACTTTAATCCCTGTAAATATTCCCCTTTTTATTTTGTCACCAGGGGCATGGACTCAGGCACTGATCATCCCTGACCTCCCCATACCAGTACGCCCGAGATCCGAGTTCCCCAATCCCTTGGTACAAGACATTGAACCCCATAGAGAACCTGTGGTCCCTCATAAAATGTGAGATCTACAGGGAGGGAAAACAGAACACCTCTCGGAATAGTGTCTGGGTGGCGGCTGCACACAATGTTGATTGTAAATAGGTCAAGCAACTGACAGAATCTATGGATGGAAGGCTGTTGGGGTCATCATAAAGAAAGGTGGCTATATTGGTCAATAATTTTTGGGGGTTTTGTTTTTGCATGTCAGAAATGTTTATTTATACATTTTGTGCAGTTAAATTGGTTTACCTGGTGAAAATAAACAAGTGAGATGGGAATATATTAGGTTTTATTAAGTTGCCTAATAATTCTGCACAGTAATAGTTACCTGCACAAACAGATATCCTCCTAAGATAGCCAAATATAAAAAAAAAACCACCCAACTTCCAAAAATATTAAGCTTTGATATTTATGAGTCTTTTGGGTTGATTGAGAACATAGTTGTTGATCAATAATAAAAATAATCCTCTACATTACAAACTTGCCTAATAATTCAGCACACAGTGTAGAGTCTCTAGTTTGAGAAATCAACGCCTCACAGCTCCTAATCTGGCAGCTTCATTAAATAGTATCCACCAAAGGTCTGCAATGCTGTAATTGCTGCAAAGAGAGCATTATTTGATGAAAGCAAAGTTTGAAGGAGAAAATTATTATTTCAAATAAAAATCATTATTTCTAACCTTTTCAATGTATGGAATATATTTTCTATTCATTTTGCAACTCATTTGATAAATAAAAGTATGAGTTTTCATGGAAAACACATAGTTGTCTGGGTGACCCCAAACTTTTGAACGGCAGTGTAGTAAGGTTCAATGCGTCACCACTGTGCAATAAACAGAACAAAGTCATCAGACATTCAAGTGAACATGTAACATTTCATACTGAAATGAGAGCTGATATTGCAACCTGATAACATTACAATTAAAAGTTATGCTAAATACATACGACAGGGGTCACCAATCTGTGGCTTAGGTGCACGTGATTTGTGTCTTATGGTTGTCTTCCAGCTTGGTGCATTAGCATTAGGTTTACTAAACAGCTATGAAGAGACGGTCTCCAGATGGCAACTTTTGAAAGTAGCCTCATATAGTAGAGCAGATCTAAATGGGAGTTAGGTAGGTACCCCTGGGTCTTGATATACTGCATTGGTGTGATTTCTGTGGAAAAGCCTTGTCTGTCATTATTCTGGTAATGAGAGCTCTGGGTGTCGCAATCGTGAGGGGGGTGGGAGCTGGATGTGGCTCGCTACCATGTCTTGGAGCTGGATGTGGCTCTCAAGGTCAGGAAGGTTGGGGACCTCTGCCATAGCATATGTGAAAATGTACCACTGAATGAAACCACCAACAATCTCGAAAATGTGCTACGGATCCCATGATCTGCCATTTTTGTCAGTCCTGTAGACAAAGAATGGAGCAGAGGTCGAGAATGCACATCTTATGTCCACATCAGATGGGGTCCATTCCAGTCAACCAGAGCTCTGTTCTGAAGATCACGGCGGTACCAGAAGTCAGACCCTCATTGATTCTTAAATTACTCTTTATGTAATCAATAAAAGATAACTTTCAGTAAAGGGACTTTCGGAGATCGGAAAACATTTGACGTAAGTAGGGAAAGTCAATAAAATAAGAAAAGAGTAATTGCTCACCCGATAAAGTTCCTTCCAACTTTTCGCCATCATTCCCATGCTTCCTGAAGGTGCTATTTATTATGGTGCATGGATGACGTGCCATCTGCCATGTGTGGGCTGTAGTCTATAACTGGCCTCAGCAAGTTTACATGGGTAAATGTGGATGTCATTACTGTAACACAGTTTAGAAATACAACAGAGCTGCAGTGCTTTGGGGTGGCTGAGATTTATTGGTTGCGTCACTGTACTTTTGATATGTTTCCTCCTATTAATGTGAACCTACAATGAGATTTCCTGTTATTAAATTGCTGTTAGCACTTTATATCCTTCCTAATTTGGATCCTAATTATCCATTCTGATTGTCCCTGCATCCCAGCATAAATCTAAAAATGGTCTTTATTCACTATTCTCCTGCATATAAATTGGTGCTGAGTGGTTTGATGAACATGTACAGACCAACCATGGCGCCTGCAGTGAGCTTACTTACCTAACCCCATCAATCAATGGTAGAGATGTCAAGGTTTGGTTCATACAGCATCTATCAGACTGCAAGACACTGAGTACCATGTAGGAGGGCAGTAAACATTTTCGAGGTATTTCAGGACCCAGCAGCACACACAATGGGTCAGTGTATTCACTTCTCACAGACAAGTCATGGGACAGGAGAGTTAAGGAGTCCGGGGTGAAGTAATACAGGAGAGCTTGTCAAAGGCAAAAGGGTCAGGCAAAAGAATGGTCAGAAGGTAAAGTCCCAGGTCAGGGAGCAAATGTAAGAATGTATTAAATGCAATAGAGCAATACAACCGAATAATCAAGGCAAAGTCTGGGGTCAGGTAGCATATTCCAGAATATATTAATTGCACAGAAGCAATACAAACAAATGGTCAAGGCAAAGTCTGAGGTCATTCAACAAAGAACAGAATAGCACAACACTAAGAATTGGGCACACACACACCAGCAAAAAGTTATGAATGGCAATTGTCACCCAACCAAATAGACTAGTGATGAGCGAGCATGCTCGGCGCTACTCGTTAATCGCACAGCATCCCGGTACTCGGGAGCTCGGCGAGCACCGAGTACCGCCGAGATGCTCGGACTCTTCACTAATAATTATCAATCTGACACAAATACACAGCTCCTCCACAGCTGGCACCTCACAGAGAGCAGATTGATTGTTAGGGTCCTCTGGGGGCACAGCAAGGTGTTGTATGCTGCGATGATTTTGAAAAAGCCCACCCTCCCGCCCTTCCCCAGAATCAATCGTTTTATAGCCGGAAGTCTGTGGCAGAGACTGTCACTAATTGACTTACATTGGCTCGGTGCTCGGTCAAGCACCCGAGCATCTCGAGATGCCGGCCAGCATCAAGCACCCGAGCATTTTAATGCTCGCTCATCACTAAAATAGACAGGTAATCATCCTGACTGGGTGATACCTGAGGGAAACCGAGCAGACCCAGCCAGATTGGGCAGCTGGGCTCACACTCACAATACTGACAGCCAGATGTCTTTGCCTCTTATTGTGAGACTGAGCTGTCACTAGCAATACTGACTGCCCAGCTTGGATTCTAATTAGGAAGGACATAATGTGCTGGCAGATGACAAGTAAAGGGATACCTGATAACAGGTTCCTTGTAACCATTTTCTAAACACATACAAATAGTTTTATGGAGTAGTCTTTGAGGCAGTGTTTGGTATTTCAGTTGATCTGCATTCAAGTGAATGAAGAGTTTATAGAAAAAAAAATCTAATTCCAAACAACTGATAAAATATTGACCAGTGGTCCGAAATTAACATGAATTTAATCCTCCATGTCTATTTTTCAATCTAATCAATCTAATCTAATCACTTATCTAATATTGTTAATTTAAAAAGTATTATACCCTCTCTTAAGCCCCTGTCACACATAGTGAGATCGTGAACATCACGTTTTTGACATAATACGACCTCCCCAGCGATGTCGTTATTTGTGACATTTAGCAGCGATCAGGCCCTGCTGTGAGGTCGCTGATCGCTGCACATGGTTCAGGACCATTTTATGGTTCTTGGTCTCCCGCTGGTCAGCACGCATCACTGCGTGTGACAGCAAGAGACCAACGATCTGCGAACCTCACAGGCTGGTAACCATGATAAACACCGGCAACTAAGCAGCCGCGCTGCCTAGATACCTGGTGTTTGTCATGGTTACCAGCGCTAAGCAGGAAGGATTCTGGTAACTATGATAAACAGTGGGTATCTAGGCAGCACGTAGTAGTGAATAGTATGTAAGGCCTTTCAGGACTGTGGTGGACGTCATAATCTCGGCAGCAGTTTCCAGTCCATGACCAGTTATCGCAGACTCGTCATTTCACCGGGTAACGCTGCGGGATCACTTTCTCTGACAGGTAGGCAGTGCTGGAAGCGTCGCTGGATGGATTAGAGAGGTGAGATATCGATTTGTTTTATTTTTAAAAACTTGATTTCACTTCATTTCAGTTCTGAATGTATGTATATACATGCGGAACTGACAATTGAACCACAACCTAGTGTTTTAGTGTCTTCGAGGGTGTTCGACGAACATATCGATGAACAGACCTCCCATTCGACGAATCGAATCGAATCTATGAACATCTAGGGTGGTGGCTCAACTCTAGTTCAGTGTGACATGTACATCCGATCAACGATAATCGGCCAGATCGTTGATGGGAGTTTGTGAACCGGACCTTAAACCAAACGATGAGCATTCTTTAACCTGCAGCATGGGTGTGTGTGGACACCTCAATAACGATGTTGTTAACGAACCTCACCTATTGAGAAGTGAAGGACGTAGGCGAGCTAATGACGCAAGTATCGTTTGCTTGTTGCGGAATTGTTGCTGCGTTGTTAACGATATCTATACGTGTGACATTTCACTAGCGATGATTGAATGTCGTTCAAGTAATCTAGGTCAAGTCGGATCGTTGATTCGGATCGCTCGACCATTGAAGCGTGAAACGGGGCCTTAAGTGTCCAGCTGAGTTAGGAAATCCATATTAAACAAACCTTTTGGTTGTTTTTTGTCTATGAGTTATATATATTCCCTTAGGTGTGTAAACTCAGTTTGTACACTTCTCTTTGTACTAACACAATTTGCGCAATAGCAACCACCAAAATCAAGAACAGTGTTGTTTGCTATTGCATCATCCCAACATTGGGCCAGAATCACATTAACTCCAATCAGATTAAATTATGGGTAGCCATTTCAGAGAGCACATTATATTGTGGATTAGTCCTACACCATTATATGCAAGTGAACACAATATTAGTATTAACATGTTAATTATTATTTCATATTATTAGTAATTGTATCACTTAATACTGAACAGAGTTAAATATGCTGACACCCCCTATATACTTTATAAGCTCAAATATTAGCCCCATATACAGTATGAGGCCACACGAGCACCCTGTATGCACCATTAGCGTCTAAATAGCTCCTATATCTAGTATGAGCCCTCACATAGCCACCTGTATACAGAATGAGCCCCCACATAGCTACCTAAATACAGTAGAATTAAAAAGCCCATTATACATAGTAGGAGCCCTCACATAGCCTCCCTATATACAGTATTAGCCCTCACATAGCCTGCTATATAATAAAAGGTTTGGATAATATGATATGAATCCCCCTTGTTTCCAACTGCCTTCATTCCCCTTGTGGAAGGTTCGGCAGGAGCTGATGAGTGGAGGGAGCATGTAAAGCCGAAAAGGACCTGTGGTTGCTGGGATACGGGCGCAACAACACAGAGGCTACAGGACCTGCGGTGATGAAGTTCTGTAGGAGGGTCACGTGACGTCCGAACCAGAAACAATGCAGAAGCAGCGACGGAGAGGGCTCTATCCACAGGATCCCTTGTGCCCGACACCAAGGTTGTGCGGGGACCGCACAATCCGTTAAGGTTAGCGATTATTTGGCCCTGATAGCCCATAGTAAGTTCACAGGTGCTGCTCATTGCGCCCCCATTTTTTGTTTTTTTATATGACTGGATTTAGGCAGAGCCAGCTGTCAATCAGTGCGGATGGGGGGTCTTGCAATTACAGCCTCTGCACTCTATACAGCCATTGGTGACTGAGCTGTTAGTCAGTGCAAGGGGCACATTTAAAGCTGCCACAAAGTGTACAGTAAGTGGTGACTGAACCTCTGCCAGTGCCATTGCTATGACTAGAATCCAAATGCTGCCAGGAGCAATAAAGTTAATTTCCTTCTGACAGAGAGGCTCAAAATGTAGGCACCGGGCAGGTTCAAAACACTATTAACCTGCAGATTAACTCCACATCTGCAGGTTAATAGCATTGTTTCGCATGACAGGTGTCCTTCTAGTAATTTACGTGTACTGTCTGCTTTTCTAGGAAACTTATATAATGACCAATTTGGCCATTATTATGAACTTTACTATATACATTGCATGGATGTTTTTTCTTTTATCATTCCTCCGAAAAAATCTCCCAACTGTGTCACTTCACACTGTCACGTACTGATTTAATAAGCAGATGCAACATCTTTTAAGCTAACAGTTACAGTAAGTTACGGGAAAAATCTTTGTGAACTCTATGACCTCCAGAGCCAAGTGAAGCTAAACTCCACCACAGTACAGATGGGGCCGTCAGCAAGACGAGAGACTACACGGGATTCATTCTTTCATTACTGCAATTGATGAAGGTTAATGGAGTTGTCAGCTCATTAGGAAAAAAAATCATAACCTATAATTGACATAATATACTGCTTCATAAAAGGCAATTCTATAAGTTTAAGATTTACATCTCTATTTTATCTGTAACAGCAATTTATATGGACATGTAGAATTTCAAACACAATTGGCAGTGGCGTTTTACACTTTTTCTGCACTCTTTGTGTCTTGAGTATGTGACAACATTTTGTATTGTTTTACTTTAGGTGTTTATTTCTTCAGTACCAGTGAGGGTTAATGTTTTGTCTTTGCTGGTAGTGGTAGAAAGGCTTTCTGCATTGTATGTCCACTCCCACTTCTCCCTAAGTAGCCATGTGATCCTTCAGCTGTTGTCGGTAATAGTTCATTCTTACCTCAACCAGTCTGGAGTGTGAATGTGAGTTACTGCTGTGGAAGATCGGCTGACCTGGTACTGTTTCCCCTGCTGCTATTTGGAGTTAAGCAGCAGGTTTAAGCAGTGTGCTTTTGGGTATTCCCTGTTCCTTTGAGTTGTGAGAGGGGGTTTTATTCCAGGACATCTCAGAAGTTAGGGGTATGCTGGAGGCTCAGACTTTGCTGCCATTAGGCGTACCTCCAAGATAAGGGACAGCATGACACATCATGATTCTCATTAACTTTGCTGACATCAGGTTTCCCTTCAGGTTTCATGAAAATGCATCGAGAAATGTAATAATAACACATCATGTGCACATAGCTATGCAACCAAAAACAAAAGTCCTTTTCAGGGCTACATATTTTCTTTTCCTTAATAATACTGTAAAGTTTGCAAGCGTATATTATATGCATAATTTAAAATGCGCACGGCATGCAGTAAAGGACGCAGAATTGTTTGGGCCACTGATGATCTATACAGATGCAGAGCCCATTGGCCAGGTGAAACTGTGCCTGCTGCAGGAGCACAACTAACATGCTCATTCATGAAACATAGCTTCCTGTCTCATTTTGCAGGGGTGGGCGGAACACCACTCCTGAAGCCAAAACAGTGAAAAAAAAGTGATTAGTTGGATGGTAGATAATGCTTTCAGTATGTATCCCAGCACCACTCTGTTTTCCACATGATCCAGTCTCACTAGTCAAGAGACTGGGCCACATAATTCTCACACTGATCCTCCTTCCTACCACCATGGCGAATCCCAGAAGACAAGTGATCCCAAACTCAGATACTCCGAGGTGCTCTTTATAAGTCATTTAATGATTCTGCGCTCTCGCCTTGCACATTTCAAGAGGGACATGAGGAGATAGTGTAGTGATGTCAAAATGGGTACTGATGTCAAAATATTTGAGTAGGCATGATCAAAAGAAGATAACCCTCAGGAATGGCAATTAGTGCATCAAGAAGTAGATGACAATGAGACACAGTTGCCAACAAGTGATGTTGTTATGTCAACAAGTTAAGAGGACTAGAGTGCGGAAGGGGAAGGCGAGATGGTGGATGATCAAGTCACTGACCAACCAAGGAATGTGCCATACAAAGTGAGGACAGAAGCACAGAGGAGGAGGGATCTGCAGCACCGCAACAGGCAGGAAGAGGCAATGGGGTGACCAAAGGGACAAGGCAGGCAACTGTTCCCCAGAGCACCCACACACAGCAAGTTCCCAGGCCAAGGATTAGCTGTTCACCAGTCTGGCATTTTTTTCAAGAACATGTGTGTTAACGATCGAGACGCCAGTCGTTTGTGTGTGAGCGATACGGTGCTGCTATGATTGACACGGACTCCAAAGATAGTGGTAAATTAACTCTTTTTAACGGTTTCAAGAAGATGTTTTGTGGCTACTTAAAATAATGAATATGATCATGTTCCTCTGTAAAGACTACATGGAGCAAACTACAGCTTACCTTACCTTTGCTATTCAAGTTAGAAGTAGCAGGGAGTGGGGCACATAGTTATTGTTTGGATTCGCTCCCATCTGTCTTTCTCACATCGATAAGATTCTCTGTGCGTTTTGTTATCCATATGGCATGTGTATGACAGTGAGATTTTTTTCCTCACCGGACATCCGTGTGTCATGGGTATGGCGTGCGTGTGACATTCGTATGCAATGGGGTTTTAAGATGGTCTTAAAAAATCTAGAATAGAGATGTCAGACAGCTATATAATGTCCCCCCATACCTATATATTGTAAGCTTATACCCTTTAGTGCCTTTGAAGTGGCACTAAAGGGTGTTTAGCTTTCTATTTAGCTAAAAATAAATAATTAATAAAATATATTTCATTAAAGGAAACATCTAGGTATCCTTTTAGCATATAACACAATATCCATTTTACTGTAAATGCAACCTTTTATTTCAGCAATACTGGGATCGTATATTAACATTTATAAGTGGCCAAAATTAAAGCCTTGAAAGGAGCTGTCCATAACCTGCAAAGAAAATTTTATTGTATGAAACTGAAATCAATTTTCCTTCAAGAGCCTTCTGTTTTGTTTTGCTTTTCCGATATCGTCAGCCTACATAATAGCCCATGAAATTATCGCCTTGCAGGGTTTATTACCGTATATACTTGTGTATAAGCCGACCCCCCTACTTTTGGCCCCAAAACCTGGGAAAACCTATTGACTCGTGTATAAGCCGAGGGTGGACCCCAGCACAGGTATACAGCCCCCAGCAGTGTGGTATACAGCAGCCCCAGAGGTATATACAGCAGCCCCAGTGGTAGTATACAGCAGCAGCCCCAGTGGTATATACAGCAGTAGCCCCAGTGGTATATACAGCAGCAGCCCCAGTAGTTAGTATACAGCAGCCCCAGAGGTATATACAGCAGCCCCAGTGGTAGTATACAGCAGCAGCCCCAGTGGTATATACAGCAGCAGCCCCAGTGGTATATACAGCAGCAGCCCCAGTAGTTAGTATACAGCAGCCCCAGAGGTATATACAGCAGCCCCAGTGGTAGTATACAGCAGCAGCCCCAGTGGTATATACAGCAGCAGCCCCAGTGGTATATACAGCAGCAGCCCCAGTAGTTAGTATACAGCAGCCCCAGTGGTAGTATACAGCAGCCCCAGAGGTATATACCGCCCCAGTGGTAGTATACAGAAGCCCCAGTGGTATATACAGCCCCAGTGGTAGTATACAGCCCCCCCATCAGTATACAGCAGCCCCAGAGGTATATACAGCCCCAGTGGTAGTATACACGCAGCCCCAGTGGTATATACAGCCCCAGTGGTAGTATACAGCAGCCCCAGAGGTATATACAGCCCCAGTGGTAGTATACAGCAGCCCCAGAGGTATATACAGCCCCAGTGGTAGTATACAGCAGCCCAGTGGTATATACAGCCCCAGTGGTAGTATACAGCCCCCCCCATCAGTATACAGCAGCCCCAGAGGTATATACAGCCCCAGTGGTAGTATACACGCAGCCCCAGTGGTACATACAGCCCCAGTGGTAGTATACAGCAGCCCCAGAGGTATATACAGCCCCAGTGGTAGTATACAGCAGCCCCAGTGGTATATACAGCCCCAGTGGTAGTATACAGCCCCCCCATCAGTATACAGCAGCCCCAGAGGTATATACAGCCCCAGTGGTTTTATACACGCAGCCCCAGTGGTATATACAGCCCCAGTGGTAGTATACAGCCCCCCATCAGTATACAGCAGCCCCAGAGGTATATACAGCCCAAGTGGTAGTATACACGCAGCCCCAGTGGTATATATAGCCCCAGTGGTAATATACAGCTCCCCCATCAGTATACAGCAGCCCCAGAGGTATATACAGCCCCAGTGGTAGTATACAGGCCCCCCTGCATCGCGCTCCTCCGTCTTCTTCCGGTTTCCTCCTTGGTCGCGCAGACAATGACGTCATTGCCTGCGTCGACCGGAGGAAGCCGGAAGCAGACGGAAGAAGACGGAGGAGCGCGATGACGGCGGCGGGACAGTGATAAGTATACTAATCTCTTCCTTTACAGG
This sequence comes from Allobates femoralis, assembly GCA_033576535.1. Taxonomy (NCBI): domain Eukaryota; kingdom Metazoa; phylum Chordata; class Amphibia; order Anura; family Aromobatidae; genus Allobates; species Allobates femoralis. The sequence goes on from JARQOC010000002.1 coordinate 107,681,603, forward strand.
TTTGTGCACAATGCAGGGGGGCCTGTATACTGATGGGGGCAGTGTATACAGTATACAGTGACTCGCGTATAAGCCGAGGGGGGGACTTTTCAGGCCAATTTTTGGGCTGAAAAACTCGGCTTATACGCGAGTATATACGGTAACTAAAATCTTTCTTTTTTAATTCATTTTCCCCCACCATGGCAAAAACAGAATGCAAACATTAATAATGGGATTAATGAACTTAAATGAGATTTTCTTCAATGCAAAATTTTAGCTGTGTTTCAAAGACGCTGTTTTAAAAAAAATGAACACTTACAATGTCGAAGTCGGTAATTTTTATTGATCAATGGGTATGAAATCTTTTCCATTCCTCTAAACTGTTCAAATAAAGGTCCGCTGGTTTGTTGATTTCACCTATCGCACCCTCTTTTATGTCCTAGTTTGGATTGCATGAACTGAACCCAGTAATAGTGTTTCTAAGCTAAATAGGTAAACTAATAAGTGTTCACCAGTGGAAACGCAAGAGAAAACTAGATCCATCATGCAAAGTATGGCAGAAAAATAAGTTAGCATTTGGATGGTAGGTGGGTACTAAATTTGACCACTGAAATGGTGGACATCCATGGAGATTGTCACTAAGGCCAATTTCACACGTCCATTTTTCCATATGATCTGTGAAGTCTAGACTGACTGAGGGTCTCCTAACCTGATCTCATATGCTTATGAGGCAGTTGACTTTGAATTAGGAGACACTCAGCCAGTCCACTCCTTATTCAGACTGTGAAACCGTTTTAGGTCAATTAGGATTGCCATAATTATTTTTGCCAAAACCATAATAATGTGAGAGACAGAAGGCATTTTTATTACTTTCTACAAAGTCACAAGTTTGCATATACTAAGACCACTAGACCTTCAAACAATTTGGGACAGCTCAAATGATCATGTCATGTATTTGGAAGCTTCTGATATGTTTATTGGCAACACCTGGGTTAATCAGAGACACTACTGTGGATGTATTTTAATGCACACCTGAAACACACTGCTTCTTTGTATAGCATCATGGGAAAGTCTAAAGAAATCAGTCAAGGAATCTGGGAGAAAATTATGGACTTACAAAAGTCTGATTCATCCTTGGGTGCAATTTCCAGATATCTGAAGGTGCCTTGTTCATCGGTACAAACAATTATATGAAAGTACAAACAAGATGGGAATGTACAGCCATATAATACTGCTCAAGAAGGAGATGGGTTCTTTGTCCCAGAGATGAACATGCTTTGGTCCGGCATTTTCATATCAAACCGAAAACAAAAAACTTTCTGAAGATAATGACAGAAACTGGTAAGTATGTGGCATTATCTACAGGGAAACAAGTACTGTATCCATGGGCTGAAAGGCCACTCTGCCAGGAGGAAGCCATTACTCCAAAAGAAACATAAAAAAGCCAGATTAGTTTTTGAAAATGCACACAGGAACAAATACCTACATTTATAGAGACATGTTCTGTGGTCTGACAAAACTGATATTGAACTGTTTGGCCATAATGACCATCGATAAATTTGAAGGAAAAAGGGAGAAGCCTGAAAGCCTAAGATCACAACCCCAACTCTGAAATACGGGGGTGGCAGCATCATGTCGTGCGGTTGTTTTGCTGCAGGAGGGACGGTGCACTTCACAAAATAGATGGCATCATGAGGAAAGAATACTATGTGGAATTACTGAAACAACATCTCAAGACATTAGCCAGGAAGTTAAAGCTTGGGCGAAAATGGGTCTTCCAAATGGACAAAGACCCAAAGCATACTGCCAACCTGGTTACAAAGTGGCTTAAGGATAACAAAGTCAATGCTTTGGAGTAAGCATCACAAAGCCCTGATGTCAATCCTACTGAAAATGTATGGGCAAACCTGAAAAGGAAGGTGCGAGCAAGGTGACCTACAAACATGGCTCAGTTCTGTCAGGAGAAAGGGGCCCAAATTCCTACCAACTACTGTGAGAAGCTTTTGAAGGGTATCCAAAATGTTTGACTCTAGTCAAACAATTTAAGGCAGTGTTACCAAATACTAATGAAATTTACGGTATGTAAACTTGTAACTTTGCACAAAGTAATAAAAATGCCCTAAAACATTCTCTCTCATTATTCTGGCATTTGGCAAATGTCAAAAATTTTGGAAATCCTAATTGACCTAAAACAGGAAAAGTTTATTCTAATGTTATGCCAGATAGTGAGAAGAACATACTTATGTGTCTTTTTATAAGGTGTATTTAAACTTCCGGTTTCAACTGTTAATAAAATTACTCCATAGCTTTAAAAAAAGCACCAGGAAAAACGTCAGTACACCTGCTTGTGAACTACCATAGAGATTTCTGAAATCCTCGTTTTGAATTTAAAAGAGACCTAACGTCCAGAAATGCTATTTACCTGCAGCTATGGGGTAATTCTGCAGGTTAATAGCATTTTGCTCACACGACTGAAGATTCTCTCATACGAGAGAATCGGTTCAATTATGCGAATGATGTTCTGATCAAATGATTAGAGTTTGATCAAAGTGTTATCTTAGTGTCAAGCAAGGTGGTATAATGGTAAGAGGATAAGGAAGCAAGATGGAAAGATGGAGAAAAGGTGATCATGGGAACTAGTCCGACCCTTAGACTGAGGGTTCCGGACCCACCCTGCTCCTGGAATTAACTATGATGGTGAGTACATCTGGGTCACCACCCTTTGCTCCTGATCAGTCCTAGGCTAAGACCTCCCTCACCTTCACCCATGGACTGGGAAGTACAGCAACTCTCACAAAAGAAGGAAAACACTAAGAAGGCTTCAGCAGAAAGCACACACGTCTTCTCAGCTCCAGGTCTTGCAGAGACTAAACTCTATCAGAGTCATCTGCTGGTGGAAGAGTAAGCTATTTAAAGGCTGGGGCAGTGGACAATTACATCAGCTGACACACCCAGCAGCAGCAGCAGCTCACCTGCGCTTGGAGATCCGTAAACCCATAGACAGCAACAGCTTCTGACATTAACACTGAATGTGCCAAAGGGAATTTACTCTTATTTAAACAATGGAAGAGCTTTTCACATGGACTGCAGAGCAGTCAACAGATGACAGTACCCCCTTTTATGAGAGGCCTCTGGACTCTAACCTAGCCCATCTGTAAACAGTCTAAATTTCCTGAGCGGTGACCTGTGGAAGATATTATAGATATTTAGCACTGGAGGAAAGTTTGAACTTGAACAACACAAAGTTGCAAATGGCCAATATCCTAAATGGTCAAATAACTCCAGAACTAGGACCTCCATCTGCATACCTCCATCTGATGTGTTTGGACAACACCCACACAAAATCATCCACGCTCAGGTCTGGATCTGAACGTTTATTAATATTCATCCGGACACTGACAGAGGGTACCTTCTCAAGGGGGTAAACGTTGCCGTTTCCCTGTCTCTTAGAAAACTCCCACAGGACACTTAGTTGAAGTCACCACCCTCTTCTATCAATCTTCCCAGGATAACACCTAGGCCTTGCATTAATCTTAGGTGTAGGTTGAGTTTTACCCCTATTCTCTTGTAGGTGCTTAACCCTCTCCGCCGGAGACATAGAAGCAGATCCGACCAACATGGCAGTGACAGTAGCACTCAAGTACTTATCCTCCAAGGATTTCAGTTGCTGAGAAATGGGTTCAGAGCGATGTTAACAGACCCTAATAAAATTATCCGCTTGACCACAATAGAAACAAGACCTCCTAACCTGATGAACCACAGAAGGACTAGTACGAGAAGTTACATTTACCAACTGCCTAGCATATAGATTTCAAACTTCGGGAGTAAGCTGTAAATTAGGTTCTTATGCCCACTTTGGGTATGATAATTAGGGAGCAAGGGCGTCATGGAACAGGAGAGAATTCCCACATATCTAGATGATGCCTCATAACTGGGAGGGATAGGGGAATGTAAGTTATAAAAAGCAATTTTTTCAACCATTATACTACATATTTAGGGCAGACAGAGATGATTAGGGATGTAGTAGAAAGCTGTAGTGACAGATAGTGATAGTTTAGAGGGTATAAAGTACCTGACAAGTTCCCTTTAAAGGTATGCCCTAAGCCAAAGAAAAAGTACATGGTAGTCTGTCTCTTCGGAGTGGGCTCTGAAACAACACTGTGGCTGAAGCTAGTGCAGTTGTATGAAACACATTGACCCATACATGCATCTGTACTCTGAAATGAGATTTGCGCATTGTAGTTAAGCCAAAACATGTGGACACGGGTAGCTACATCGGCAACACAACCAAGTGTTTTCCCTGCCTTGTGGTCCCTAAATGACAGAAAGATTCAGCAAATCCTCGGCCAGATTAAATATCCCTCCTATAGCCAGTTTGCTTGAAGTAGGAAAATGAAGAGAATGTTGACTGTTGTAAACCAGATTAAAGGGTACCTGTCACCCCCCCAGGGCATTTTACACTGTGCCCAGCAGGTTATACATCACGTAAATGGGGTTCTAGTAGGCCCTGTATATGCCCCGAGTGACCTCACATACCTGTGATATGAAGTTATATTCTGTGCACAGCTGGCCTCCTGTTGAGTCACGGATGCAGCTATTTGGGTCATGTTGGTGAAACGTCTCGCTGCCCCTCCAGGCTGGTAATCCTGCCCTGTGTCGTTCAAACCTCCCGCCCCTCCGCTGGCCGGCGCATGAGTAACAGGAGCACTTGCGCCGGCTCAGCAGAGTGGGGCGGGTGTTTGTGGTCCATAGAAATGATGAAGTCTCGCAACACTTCTCTAATCTCATGAGACTTCGGCATTGACAGCGGCATATGCTCCACTGCGCAGGCCCCAGTGCCGCGGTCAGTGCTGAAGTCTTACAAGACTTCACTAATCTTGCGAGACTTCCACATTATGCACGGGCACCCGCTCCACTGCGCAGGCGCGGGTGCCGCTGTCAGTGCCGAAGTCTCGCAAGATTAGTGAAATCTCGCAAGACTTCAGCATAGTTCTATGGCCCGCTGACACCCGCTCCACTGAGCCATCACTCATGCGCCGGACAGAGGAGGGGCGGGAAATTTGAACGATGCAGGGCGGGATTACCAGCCTAGAGGGGCGGCGAGACATTTCACCAACATGACCCAAATAGTTGCCTCTGTGACTTAACAGGAGGCCAGCTGTGCACAGAATATAACTTCATATCACAGGTATGTGGGGTCACTCTCGGCATATACAGGGATTACTAGAACCCCATTTACATGATGTATAACCTGCTGGGCACAGTATAAAATGCCCTGGGGATGACAGGTTCCCTTTAAAGCTGTTGTACAAGTAAATAGGAAAGACAATTTGAAGACGTGCTTCGGACTGTTTAATGTCCACGCAAGTTGTAATTGTGTCGCCCCCAATGCACAGGAGGAGAAGCTGGAGACCTTGGTTCCAAAGGTACCCACACAAGAAGTATATTTCTGCTCACCCATTCACTCAGTGTCTGTGGAGACAGCCAGGGCACCCAAGAGAGTCTCAAACCCCTTGCCCATGACTATAGCGCCCTCTTGCCCCTCTGACAGCTAAATATTTATTTTCTGGCATTGGTGCTTTTAAAATAATAAATGTGACATAGGCCAGGGTCACATCTCCGTTTTTTAAAAAGAATCCTGATCCGGTTTTGAGCTTTTAAAAAGCTCAAAACCGGACCAGGAAACGCTCCTCATAGGAGCCTATGCTAAACACCGGATGGCTTCACAAGCCATCCGGTGTCCGTCTCCGACACTGCAGCCTGCGTTAAAAATCATGCAGGCTGCAGTTTTCGGAGAGGTTCTCTGTACCGCACTGCAGTAACCGGATGGCTCAGGATGTGTAATCCTGAGCCATCCGGCAACTGCATAGTTTGCGCATCCCGGCTATTGCCGGGATGAGCAGACTGTACTATCTCTAGTAAAGAGTTAAATTTAATAACTAAAGGAATGGTTGAGGTCTCTAGGGGGGCTTAGACCCCCCCTAGAGACCGGCCGCCCACTCCGGTGGTCTTCTTCTACAATTTCCCCCATGCCACGGGCTCCTCCGAGCTCCGTGCATGTCAACCAAAGTCCCCCCCCCCGTATCACTATAGAGGGGTGCATACACCCCTCTTGTAAAGTTATTCTTGTATGTGCCCAAAAGGAAGTATTAAAGTATACATGTAAGTTCATAATTACGTGGGGTCGTAGGCAGGGTCCTGTGAAATCCATGGGCGGGGCTGTGTGCAGCAGCCTCCGCCCGCTCATTCATTATGGCCGCCCCCTCTGGGCTTCATCCAGTGTTGTGAGGGCGGCCGCGTCATGAAAGGGGAGTGGCTAACGGTGTCAAAACAGGGAAAGTGTGGATGATGACATTTGGTTTAAATATAAAACAAGAGTTATTCACACTTTGCCTGTTTGACAATTTTGGATTACCAGCAACCCAGATTATGTCCATTTCTCCCTGATTTTAATCTACACACACATTGCATGACCTGCGGCAGCTGATGATGCTTTTAAAGGAGTTGTGCCCACACAACCCTTCCAGGTGAGGACATTTGCTCTTTCATTTCAACATACCTACACAGTTAAGCTCGTAAAGCACTTTTTTTTGTATTTCTAGGTATTTTCATCTGGAAGTCACATATACGCCTCAGAAGAGGTCAGTAGACTACATGATAGAAGAGCCCCTTATCAGATAACGTGGTGATCTGCTCTTTTAGTCTCAACTTTCTAATGGAGAAGAATAAACTCCTGGACCTAGCATAGACCCCTAGAGAAGCCTGCGTTATATCCACGGGCGAGATGAAAGCGCTTTAAGACTTCAATCTCATCTGAAAAAGATAACATTTCATAAAACAAAAAATTCTGAGAAAACTGTTAGGATCATTAATGTCCAAAATTTCATATACAGTATATATAACAAGCGGGAAGATTCTGCACCGCCAGCTTAATATGACTACTCTTGCAATTCTAACAGACCACATAGATATGGTTAGCCAGATAGGTATTTGGGGTCACAACCCCTCTTGTGGTGCTGAGCCAAGAAAAGGGTCCGATGTAAATCCGAATCCAAAATGAGAAGAAATAGAGACACTTAACAGGAGAAGTGTCAAATATTTGCCTTTATTGTTCCATTAAAACACGTCAAACAGAGCTAAGGTGGCAGGATGAGGTCAGTCACAGATCACATCTGTTTTGTGTACTATCCCCAGCTTCTACAGGTGCAAAAGGCTTTTCGTAATGGAACTGATGATATGGTTGATATTCTCTTTTGAAGAGATCTTATGTCACATTTTGAAGAAGTCTTGGTTTGAGTCCATAAATTAGGACACCAAGTGCACACAGTCCATTATCCCTCTTCAATACTTCAATACTTCCCTGGCACCACCTTCTTCTCCCTTCTGTGTTATCTCTATAGCCAGGTGGAATCTGAAATTATCACTGTGAATAACTGATAAATATCCATTGTGAAAGTACACTTTTATATTATTTAAAATATTATTCCATACATAATTAGAAAAGTGTTTAATTAATAATCCACCATTACCTCCACAGATCAGTAAGGAATGGCTAGGACATTTGCTGGAGCAGTGATCCTTTTACTATTGTACCAGACATTGGCATAAATTCTGTACCACCGTCCCCACTCCCCAGTATCTGATGGGTGCAAGCAAATGTACAGAAGCACCATCTTGAATCAGCTGAGATACCTGCCTTTTTTCCTGCTATCAAGTAAAAGTCATCAAAACCCTCTGGACACACACTGAAGAAATCACACAGAGTTTTGCACAAACTTCACAGACTGTCATGGTGTGGCGCCCCTGCGGACTGGTCACCACTAGAAGGCACAGCAACCAGGAACAGGATTTGTCAGAAAAAAATTTTACATGGGCCAGCTAGATCCAGCAGGCAGCGACGGGCTGCCCCCAACCCCCAGGTGCCTATTTGTACCTGGCCGGACACAAGAATATAGGGGAGCCCTTTTTTTTATTATTTCATGAATTTCATGAAATAATAAAAAAAACATGCGTGGGGCTCCATGCAATTTCAATGTCTAGCCAAGTACAGCTAAGCAGCTGGGGGCTGGAACCCGCAAGCTTTCTGGGCACCCCCCGCTGCAAATTGCAGCCCGCAGCCGCCCCAGAAGATGGCGCGTTCATTGAAGCGCCATCCTCTGGCGCTGAACCCCGCTCTTCCAGCGGCCCTGGTGGCGGTGACACGCTGGGTAATAAAGGGGTTAATACCAGCTTTGTTATACAAGCTGGTATTAAGCCCGAGATTCTTAATGTCAGGACACGTTTGACCCGGCCACTAAGAATCTCCAATAAAGGGTTAAAAAAAACACAACACAGAGAAAAAATTTTATTAGAAATTTAAAAAAAAAGCCATTAGGGACTCCATCTTTAATTAAAAAAATCCTCTTCCGTCCGCGTAGTCCAAAACGCGATGTCCTCTCTGCTACATCCCTGTGCATAGATATAGATGTCTATGCACAGGGAATAAGCAGACTGAGAACAATCTCAGCTCTGCTACATCAACTCTGTGCACAGACATTCATGTCTGTACACAGGGAGAGCAGGCGGGCTCTGGGACCCTGGAGCTGCGGCAGCCTGCAGGACCCGAGCCCGGCACAGAGCAGACAGCTGGACTCATTACTGTGCGAGTTTCCCTGCGATTACTTGCACAGTAACGAGTCCAATGCAAGTCAATGGCAATCCTAGTTTTGTCAGAGTCTCTGACAAAACTAGGATTGCCATTGATTTGCATTGGACTCGTTACTGTGCGAGTAATCGCTGGGAAACTCGCAGAGTACCGAGTCCTGCGAGTCCCTTACTACTCGCCGAGTAACGAGTCCTAGCGAGTAGACTCGCCCATCCCTACTAGGGACTCTATTACCAGCAACGGGATGGTGGGAGGAGACAAGTGGAGGGTGGGAAAGTTAGACATGTCATGGTCAGGGGAGGAAAGAAAACGAGAAAACACCAAAGGAAGTTAGTGAGTTGTTAGTCAGTTGGTGAGGAGCAGTGAGAAAGTCAAGTCGAGGAGTCAAGTTCAGTCAGGAGGAGAGGAGAGAGCAACATCACTACAAGAGACTGAAAGGAAATGGACCCGGTGGCCTGACCATGAGGCTTGTCCAGGTCCCGGGCTGCAGACCGTAGAGAGAGACAGAAGGAGTCCTAGGGGCACAGATAGTGAGCAATCCATTTGTGCACCCGAATTGGCAGGAAAGCTGAAGGACTGGGGCAGAAACCAGGGTGCCAACTCTGAGGTGGCCAGGAAGCTCCACGCTCCAACCACAAACCCCGGCTGGGTGCGGGGTCGTTATGTCTTGTGACACAAAACTCGGCGCTGCGAAGAAAAGGCTGCCGTACTAGGGCTAGGGGACAAGGCAGGTCGCCCACCAAAAGCACCAAAAGCCCATGGCTGCTGGATCGGAGCTTTGCGTGCAGAAGAGAAGGAAAGAGAGGCCCATGGAAAGGAACACAAAAGGGGGTGATATGGACTAGCCATCCCGGCTGCTAAAAGACTACCGGAGCCAACATTGCACTGTCTTGTAAATTGAACATATGATGAGAAAGCAAAGTAAACCGGGTTGAAGCTCAGCACTGTGTGAGACTATCATTTCTGCGCCTGAGGAGAGGTAGACTGATTCGCCAAGCCGGCAGCATGAGAGTGTCCCTGAACCCTGCCAGCAGCCAGCTCAGCCCCGCTGGCTTCCCATTCGCCAAATTATCTCCACAGACTGTAGGGTTGCCCTGAGGACCCGCTCTTCCCGTGGAGAACTGAACCATCCTCGCTGCTACTCCCATCATCTCCAGAGGTCCCGACTGCAGCAGCGGCTATACTGGCCGCATCCCACAGGTGCCTTCACGACACTCTTTTATTTTATTTTTTAATATTTCTCTTTCATCCCTTTTTCAATTTTTTCCCTTTTTAACTGATTACCCGACAAGGGGATCACGGACTAGGTCACGCCACCATCACATTCTGCAGCCCCTGATGACATCGGGAAGGCCCGGTTCCGAGTACCCCATGGTCCCCGCCTGGGGCGAGTCAATGGCGCTATTGGACTCTGTTCATATTGCAGATTCTGACATCCTGTCTGTGGGTTTCCGTAGTGTCTGGGTTCAACAAAAGAAAATTCAGGTGTCGACCAGCTGTATGCTGATTCATAGACAGGCTAGCAAGAGTTTATCTCAGCTGTCTGCTTGCTCCTCTTATCACATTGTGGGGAAGTCTATCACAGTGGCTCTCCTCCTATTTATGCCAGAGGAAGCCTTCTATCAATGCCAGCTATTGTTTATCCTATGTGGGTCTATGTGGTGTGGTGTCCCAGACTCTGGTGAAAGTGGCACCATTTACCTGATGTGATTGTGGTGAGGTTCTCCCTTGTCATTTTGTTGCTTCCTACCTGCTCTTTTTTTCCTCCTCCATCTCTTATTTGTCTTCACTTTTGTATGTGTGTTCTTAGTGACAGAGTTTTGGTTGTCCCTTGTCTGTCTTTATATGTGAATTTCATTACTCCCTTGTCCTGAGGGGAGAGGGAATCAGATTAGGACTGGTCAGGAGCAGGGCTAGGTTGGTGACACAAGCCTTCCCACCATTGGGGATATCTCTGAGATAAGGAATAGCAGAAGGCCTCTAAGCTTGGGGGACAGATCAAGCACTCTGTTTTCCCCGTAATCCCATAGTCATTGTAACAAAAGGACCATCATTATGTGTGTGTCTCCAGCATGAAAGATGGACATTGTAAAAAATAAATGACAAGTGGAGTCCAAAATTGAAGACAATTATAATAAATGGTTCAGTTGGCATTCCATCTTTGGGGGCTTGTTGACACTAGGGTGTAAGTTTTGCTTTCCAACAGAACAATGACCTTAGGCATACTGACAAAGCTATAATGGATGGATAAGATCAAAGCTTAATCCTGTGTTTGACTGGTCCGGTCTAGAGATGAGTGAACCTTTTGAAATTCGGGTTCCGGTGGTGCAGCCGAACCTTTTGGCGCACTGTTCATGAACCCAAACTTGACCAGAAGCTCAATCTAAGTTGCTGATTTGCAGTTCAGCTCTCTGCCCACATAAAGCCATAAGTAAAACACTTCTGAGGGCGAGAGGACAAGTTGTTTTAATTGGGTTTTTTTTTTTCAAATTAATTTTGGAAACACTCTACACCCAAAAACTATGCTTTTAAGGCCATAGTGAGCCGATCAAACAATGCACGTGGCTGACACTGGTCCAAGCTGATCACAGCTGTGCTCGCACTAGTGCTTTGCAAACATAAAGGACCCAAACTCCAAACCCGAACAGGGACAGAGACGTTCGGCGACCATACTGAACCCGACCTTGAAATGTTTGCTCATCTCTAGTACAGTCACAGTCCAGACCTAAATCCCATTGAGAATCTGACAAGAATTGAATATTGCTGTTAACAGACATCTCCATCCAATCTCACTGAGCTATTTTGCAAAGAAGAATGGGCAAAAATGTCATCCTCTACATGTGCAAAGCTGGTAGAGAAATACCCCAAAAGACTTCCATCAGTAATATGAGTGAAAGGTGGTCCTACAAAGTGTTGACACAGGGGGGTTGAATACAAATGCTCTTACCATTCTCATTTATATTTTAAAAAATAATGTAGAAAAACAAGAATTATTTCCTTTATGCTTCACTTGCTAATTAGTGTTGGTATATCACTTAATATCCGAATAAAAAAAAATTAAGTTTATCGGTGTAATGAGAAAAAATGTAGATAAATTAATGGGGCATGAATACTTTTTCAAAGCACTGTAAGCAATGTCTCTCTTTAGACCTGGCAGCCCAGAGAGACCTCAGAGGGTTCTGATGCTGGTTCTCTACCTCCGAAATTCCAGTACATATTATCACATGACTGTTAATACAGCGCCACCTTCTGGGAGATGACTGAAGGGAAATGCAAAGCAAAAGAGACGATAATCCAAATGACAATCTGACACAGGATACAGTAGTCATTGAATGCCTTATGCAAAAAATATATCTGCTCCTAATCTATTTTTGGCCTATGTTTCTGTATATGGAATTCTCTATTCTTGGATTTGTCTGCACACTCTGATTTCTTACATATGGCTCTGACTTTGTTTAAAGAGATTAAGGGCATTGTAGTGCTATCGTAAACTATAAAGGTACCTTTAGGGTATGTGCCCACAGGGCGTTTTTGCCGCGGTTTTCCTGCGGTTTCCGCATGCAGAAAACCATTGGTTTTATGTTAATGTATGCTAATTTGTTCCTGCAGTTGGGCTTCCCAGCAAAACCAATGTGTTTTACAAAAACGCTGTGCCCACACATTGGTTTTGCAAGTGTCAAGAACTGTCAAATACCTGCGTTTTTGGTGCGGATAGCAAAGAATTGACATGTTCATTCTTTCTGCGTTTTTGCTGCAGTCAATGGGAAAAATGCAGGAAAAACGCAGCATCAAAAACGCAGGAAAAACGCGCAAAAAACGCAGACAAGATCTTAGCATTTCTCCTGTCAAGGACTCTAGGATCCTCAGGTTTTCCTGCGTTCATGACTGCACAAAAAACGTCCTGTGGGCACATACCCTTACACACGACAACTTTTCTAGGAATTTCACTGGCAACTTACTGGTTGCAGTGAAATCTGCTGTCTACAAATGGAACAATGTGTCCATGATTTCACTGCAGGCAGTAAGTTGCCAGTGAAATTCCTAGAAAAGTTGCCGCGTGTAAAGGTACCTTTAGGGGCATTGTGAGGGGACATTATAGCCTGTGGGTGCTCCGAACTGTATATAGGGGCAGTATGAGTTTATAGGAGGGGCTTCTGTGGAGTAAAATTTTGTGTGGAGGGACATACGGGGGATGTCATAATCCAATGGAAATTATCATGCTGTATGGACACCATGCAAGTGATAATATAGTGGGTGGGATCACTAAAGCCATGTTCACACTATGCGTTTTTGATCCGTTTTTTGTGATCTGCTTTTGCTTGGAAAACAGATCACTTTCTGTGATGCCCAGCAAAGTCAATGAGCTTTCAGAAATGCTGTTCAGATGTTGCGTTTTTTACTGGTCTGTTTTTGGGGTAGAGAATGCATCCAGAAGAATAATTAGTATGTCAATTAGTAAGCCATTTACTCTCCATTGAATCCATTGTAAATGAAAGAAAAATTGAAGTACAAAAAAAGGATCAAAAACACAATGCGTTTTCGTTTTTTCTTTGTTTTGTTTTTTTAAATCAGATACATTTTTACTTATTCAACAGATTGAGGCTATGACGTCAACCGCCAGCTCCCACTGCTGACAAGTCCTCGCTGTGCGCCTGCGTGAGATTAGACACTAAGGGTGCGTGCACACGATCAGTATACGCAGCGTCTTGCTGCTGTGTCCAAAACGCTGCGAAGTACAGTGGATGGGATTTCACTATGCGTAACCCGCCCGCAGCGTCTTTGGAGCTGTGGTACGGGTTGCCGGGAGTCCGCTCCTCCACAGCATGTTCATTTCATGCTGCAGAGTCAGAAGCGGCTCCCATCGGGTGACTGCAGGGAGAAGCCGCCCCACACCCACCGCACACGGTGAGTACAGGGCGGCTGCGGTCTCCCTGTGGCCACCCGCAGCTCCTCCATACCGTGTGCACACACCCTTACACGCTGGTGCAGGCAAGGAGGGGGCCACACACACATAGGAGGAGGAACAGAGCAGCAGGAAGAGGCACAGAGCGGCCTGAGACAGGGAGAAGCCCGGTGCCAGCGATGACTCCATAACCAGGAATGCCCTTCGGACTCACTATATGTAAGATTTCTAAAGTGTATATCTCAGAGTACAGAGGGGTTAGAGCCAGGCATGCTGCAACGAAAGAGTAAGGCTAGGGTCACACTGGCATCAGCCTCCATATAGCCCAGAAGCAACCTCCATATAGCCCAGCACAACCTCCATATAGTCCAACACAGCCTCCATATAGCCCAGTAGCAACCTCCATATAGCCCAGCACAGCCTCCATAGCCCAGCAACAACCTCTATATAGCCCAGCACTGCCTCCATATAACCCAGCAGCAGCCTCTGTAGCCCAGAACAACCTCTATAGCCCAGAACAGCCTCCATAGCGTGCAGCAGCCTCCATACAGCTCAGCCCAGCCTCCATAGTCCACAGTAGCCTTCATAGCCAAGAAGCAGCCACCATAGCTCACAACAGCCTCCATAGCCCTGCAGCAGCCTTCATAGCCCAGCAGCAGTGTCTATAGCCTAGAACAGCCTCCTTAGCCTGCAGTAGCCTCCAAAGCTCAGAAGTAACCTCTATAGCCCATAACAGCTTCCATTTCCCAGCAGCAGCCTCTATAGCCTGCAGCAGCCTCCATATAGTCCAGCAACAGCCTCCACAGCCCAGAAGCAGCCTCTATAACTCAGAACAGCCTCGATAGTGCAGAGAAGCCTCAATAGTCTGCAGCAGCCATCATATAGTCCAGCCACATCCTCCACAGCCCAGAAGCAGCCTCTATAGCCCAGAACAGCCTCTATAGCCCAGAACAACCCCATAGCCCGCAGCAGCCTCCATATAGTCCAGCAACAGCCTCCTCAGCCCAGAACAGCCTCTATAGCCCAGAACAGCCTCCATAGCCCGCAGCAGCCTCCAAATGGATCAGCACAGCCTCCATAGCCCGCAGCAGCCTTCATTTAGTCAATAAACAGCCTCCCCAGCCCCGAAGCAGACTCTATAGCCCAGAACAGTCTCCATAACCAGCAGCAGCCTCCATATAGCTCAGCCCAGCCTCCATAGTCCACAGTAGCCTTCATAGCCAAGAAGCAACCACCATAGCCCATGACTGCCTCTATAGCCCTGCAGCAGCCTTCATAGCCCAGCAGCAGTGTTTATAGCCTAGAACAGCCTCCTTAGCCTGCAGCAGCCTCCAAAGCTCAGAAGTAGCCCCTATAGCCCAGAACAGCCTCCATTTCCCAGCAGCAGCCTCTATAGCCTGCAGCAGCCTCAATATATTCCAGCAGCAGCCTCCACATCCCAGAAGCAGCCTCTATAACCCAGAACAGTCTCTATAGTGCAGAGCAGTCTCTATAGCCCGTAGCAGCCTCCAAATGGCTCAGCACAGCCTCAATAGTCTGCAGCAGCCTCCATATAGTCCAGCCACATCCTCCACAGCCCAGAAGCGGTCTCTATAGCCCAGAACAGCCTCTATATCCCAGAACAACCCCCATAGCCCATAGAAGCCTCCATATAGTCCAGCAACAGCCTCCTCAGCCCAGAACAGCCTCTATAGCCCAGTACAGCCTCCATAGATCGCAGCAGCCTCCAAATGGCTCAGCACAGCCTCCATAGCCCGCAGCAGCCTTCATTTAATCAAGAAACAGCCTCCACAGCTCAGAAGCAGACTCTATAGTCCAGAACAAACTCCATAACCAGCAGCAGCCTGCATATAGCTCAGCACAGCCTCCATAGCCCAAAGCAGCCTCCATATAGTCCAGAAACAGCCTCTGCAGCCCTGAAGCTGTTTCTACAGCCCAGAAGCAGCATCTATAGCCCAGAAGTAACCTCTATAACCCACAGCAGCCCCCAACAGCTTAGAACAGCCTCCATAGCCAATAGCAGCCTCTACACCCAAGAAGCAGCCTCCACAGCCCAGAACAGCCTCCAGATAATGTAATATATGGTGGTTCTTCTCCTGCTATATCTGTCCCCTGACATCTCGTCTTGGTATATATATAATCCCCACTGTGCTGCACACAGTAAAAAAATAATCATACTCACCTTCCTTCTGCTCCCCCAGGGCTGTGTCCTCTTCAGATACTTCCACTCAGGTCTGTGCTTCTTTCCTGCATGGGTGCATCAGTGTGATGAGGTCACCGGGAGATGACTCATCACTCTGCTGCAGTCTGCAGAGGAGGAGGAAGCTACACAGCATGGGGAGTCAGCACATGGCTAATTTGCATCACATGCAAATTAGCCATGTGCACTGGCAGAGCTGGGGAAGCCCTCAGCTGCAGGCTGAGTGTCCCTGATGGGTGCCTCTTATCAGGGCTGCCTTTTCCTGATGGTCCCCTGACCATCAGGCTGCAATTTCCTGATGGCCAGTGGGCCCCACCAGCTGCTCAGGGCCCTGGCACTTGCCCAGGTACGCCGGGTGCTAACGCCAGCCCTGATTACACTGGATCATTTAATGAAGGTGGTTTATTTCTATGCGTTTCAAAGTATATCCTCACTTCTAGCTCAGGAAATCCGCTCGTGGAAATCAGTGGATTCCTGAGGAAGAAGTGAGGATATACTTGTAAACACAGATATATACCACCTTCGTTAAATGATCTGGTGTAGGGGACCTTCGTCTGTTCACAGCAGCACAGATTTATTCCATGGTTTCATCCTGATTGTTGGTAAATTCATTAAGATGCCAATGTTAGTTAAAGGAATCCTGACAACGAAAAAGGAGCCCCCAGCCCCTTAATACCTTTCCCTGCAGCATGCTAACACATCTGGAGCCATCCCTTTGTGTGGCCAGAGCGATATTGTAATGTTAATAAAAGTGCTTTTTATACCTTATTTCTAGCCGCTTCTCAGCATTTGAGAAGCTACAAAAGGCATGCCTGTCTGCTGCTCCCCGCCACCTGTTAATTATGCACGCCTCGATGGGCGTGCTACAGATGCCAGAGAGCATGTGCGTGTCTTAAAAGGGGTGGTAAAGCCGGTATGACGCAATTGCATGCATAATTAGCAAGCAGGCGACGGGGAGCAGCAGCCAGGCACGCCTTTTGCGGCTCTCAATGCTGAGAAGCCGCTGGAAATCTAATATATAAAGTTGAATGTGTGTGTGTATGTCCGGGATTGGCATCTACACCGTTGCAACTACAGCCACAAAATTTTTGCACAGACACACGTCTGGACCCAAGAGTGTCATAGGCTATGCTGTGAGGCGAAATTTTAACCCTGCACGTTCCAGTTCACCAAACAATTGTGCTCCGATCTACATAATGGGGAAAAGTGTCAGTTACCAGTTGACAGTTGTGAATGAGAGGGGCTTAATGACAGTGCCAAAGACTAACAGCATATACCAGCATATAGTCACTAAGGTGGGGCCCCAACATGGGATATTCACCACACACGCACACAAAGAGTAACAGCAAGTGTATAGTCGCTAAGGTGCAGCCCCAACATTGGATACTCACCATGCACCTGAACACACACACACCACAAAGAGACACACACAACACAGAGACACACACACACCCCACGGGGGACACACACACACCCTATAGCGACACATGCACTCACCCCACAGGGAAACACACACACCACAAAGAGACACACACGACACAGACACACACAACACACACACACACCACACATACACACACCCCCACAGGACGACACACACATACACACCCTATAGGGACACATGCACTCACCCCACAGGGACACACACCACAAAGAGACACACACAACACAGAGACAGACTACACACACAGAACTGCCCACAGGCACACACACACATACCCTACAGGGACACATGCACTCACCCCACAGGGAACACACACACCACAAAGAGATCCCCACAACACAGAGACACACACAACCACACAGACCCCCCAAGGGACACACACACATACACACCTATAGGGACACATGCACTCACCCACTGGGACACACACACACACCACACATACCTCAGGGACACACACACCACACAGACAGACACAGATGTGCACAAATCGCCTCACACAACTCGCCTCATACGTGTGCTATCTTTAATTTCCAAAAATAAACATCTGATTAAAAAAAGCCAATGTGCAACACATGTGCCACATAGGGAATTAAGGCGTGTCAGTCACATGAGCTGTCTATTATGTGTATGTGTGAGGTAACATATACTGCCCGGCCAGGGGGAGGGTTTACTGTTGGCTGGAGATTTATCAGGCTGCCTATAGCAACCAATCACAGCTCAGCTTCTATTTTCCTACAGGTCATTAATATGACATATTCAAATTCTATTTTGTTATAGCTAACATCAGTTATTTATTAAACCAGGCGTAGCCGGGTAGTACAGCTAGTAAGGTATAAAAGCACTTTTATTAACATTAAATATCGCTCTGACACACAAGGGATGGCTCCAGAGGTGTTTGCATGCCGCAGGAAAGGCATTAAGGGGCCAGGGGCTCATTTTCGGGTCAGGATCCCTTTAATGAATTTAGTGCCTGTTCATTGACTTTCACCTACATGCTTCTCACCAGAAATTCTAATTCAGATTTCTGGCATAAGTAAAGGCTCAACTTTTTATGTATTTGGCATGTCGGCACTATTGAGCTCCATTGCCCCCATGCTCTAGAGCCGGTCAGAATTGGCATGAAACTTTGCACTGTATTAAAAATGTGTGATTTATGCCAGTAATTTGGATTCATACACAGGTGAATCGATCCCATACTGTTCCTTTTTTGGTCTTTCAGAATTGGGTGGCATACCTACACTAACAATTCATAGCCACGCAGAAGTTACAGAAGACATTTGCTTAATTTCTGTGACTGAGAGAAATTGTAGCTGTCAGATACACGCCAACAGCAATGTATGAAACAGAAAAGAATACATTTCCCTTTTATTATTAAAAGAAACACAAAGATGAATACTTAAGGCATGAAAGTGAGCTGACTGGTATTCAGTTAATGTGCAAGGAGATATCACTGTCATACCAAGGTGCTATGGACCGTGACACAGCTATCTCACAGGCGCGGTGATTGTACATTAGTTTGCATTCATCAAATTGAAAGATTGCAATGTGTAGTTAAGAGATCTGAATTACAGACAAAGAACAGCAATTTCTTTCTAAATAAAATGTATTTTGATTCTATCCCAGACTGATGCCTAGGTAATTGTTTTACTACGCCCTAAAGCAGCGACTATCAAACACTAGAGCTGAGATCGATTGTGGTGTGATTGATTTCACATACTCTTGACAAATGTTACAATAGAAATACAGTCATTGCCGAAAGTGTTGGCACCCTTGAAATTGTTCCAGAAAATTATTCAGATTACACACATTTTGTAATACATTTTATTTCCTTTGTGTGTATTGGAACAACATGAAAAAAAAGGCAAATTGGACATAATATCACACAAACAAAATTGTCAAGACAACATTTTTGGCACCTCAACTTAATACTTGACTGCATACTCCCACCATGTTTCTCCGATAATAAGATGTAGTATGGGGTTTGCAGAACTGCTAAATATAAGACATCCTGCGAAAATAAGACATATCAAACTTTATTTTTTAAGCATGCCTGCCTAAAGAGGGCGTGCAGCTAGGATTCTAGGCTTTACTAGTTTATTTACTGGTGCCCACCAGCATTGTCTGCCACTGTCCACCGCTGTATTTTAGTCGACGCCTCTCTGAGCTCTCTCAGCAGCCATAAATATAATGGGAAACTGCCAGCCAATCAGACGCCAGCAGCCACCAGCCAATCAGACCAGCAGCACTGACTTCGGATGGTCAGCAGCTTCGTACATTACGCAGCGAGACATATCGTGCGGCCCCGGCGGCACGGACTACATGCAGCGGTAGATCGTTGAGAGTGTGTGAGAGAGTGTGTGTGTCTTTCTTTCTGCAGGTACCTTAACGGGGATATTGGGGGCTGTATGGGAATGATGGGGATAGTGGGGGCTGCAAAGGTTTGATGGGATATTGAGACTCATGGGTGATGGAATGGGTGATATTGGGGGGCTGCATAGGAATGATGAGGATATTGGGGCTGCATGGGGATGATGGGGAATTGGGGGCTGCATGAGTATGATGGGGATATTACAGGCTGCAAGTGGATATTGGGGGCTGCAAGGGGATGATGGGGATCGTGGAAGGATAAGACATTCGCTGAAAATAAGACATAGCCTATATTTGGGAGCAAAAATGATTATAAGTCACTGTCTTATTTTCGGGGAAACAGGGTATGTAATAAACAACTGCAGTCAATGGCTTCCTATAACTATAACCAGCTTCTTACACCTCTCCACCTGGAATTTTGGACTGTTCTTTTGCAAACTGCTCCAGGACTCTCATATTTGAAGGCACCTTCTGCCAACAGCAATTTTAACACCTCTCTACAGATGTTCAATGGGATTTAGATCTGGACTCATTGCTGCCACTTCAGAACTCTCAAGCATTTTGTTTCAATCCAAATTTTTGGTGCTTCTTGAAGTATTTTGGGGTCATTTCCTGCAGGAAGACCAATGACTTAGGACACAAACCCAGCTTTCTCACCCTGGGCACTACATTGTGACCCAAAATCCTTTTTAATGTTCAGATTTCATGATGCTTTACACACAGTCAAGCATCCAGTGTCAGGGGCAGCAAAACAACCAAAACATGTTTGAACCTCCACATTATTTGATTATAGGTGCTGTGTTCTTTTCTTTGTAGGCCTCATTTAGTTTTCAGTAAACCATACCAATAAGCCCTATATTAGTCTCATCTGCCAGCAAAATGCTTTCCTCAGAAGGATTTTGGCTTACTCAGTACATTTTGGCAAACTGCAATCTACCTTATTCATGTCTTTGTGTCAGCAGTGGAGTCCTCCTGGGTCTCCTCCATATTGTTTTATTTCATTCAAATGTGGATGGATAGTTCATGCTGATCCTGATGATCCTTGAGCCTGCAGAAAACCTTGAATCTCTTTGGGACTTGATTGGGACTGCTTATTCACTATCTGGACTTTCCTGCGTTGCAACCTTTCATCAATTTTTCTCTATCGTCCATATCCAGGGAGATTGACTACAGTGCAATGGGTTGTAAACTTTTTGATTATGTTGCACGTAAAGGATTTTCAAGATCTCTGGAAATGGACTTGTAATCTTGAGATTGTTGCTAATTTTTAACAGTTTTGATTCTCATGTCTTTAGACAGTTCTTTTATTTCTGTTCTCAATGCTTAGCGTGGCACACAGACACGCACAGATTGAGTCAATTCTTCCCCTTTTTCTCTGGTTTCAGGTGTGATTTTCACATTGCCCACACCTGTCACTTGCCACAGGTTAGTTAGAACGAGCATCACAAGCTTGAAACAATTTGTTTACTCACAATTTTGGAAAGGTGCCAACAATTTTATCTCCATTTTTTGGGGTTTTGTGTGAACCTATGTCCAATTTGCCTTTTTTTCCTATTGTTCCAATAAAAAAACAAAGAAATAAACATATGTAAAACAAAACATGTTATTGCAATAATTTTCTATGGCAGATACTTCACTTTCTGGAACAATTTGTAGGGTGCCAACACTTTCGGCCATGCCTGTTTTCCCAGCACTAAACCACAAAGATAATAGCAGTTAATCACAATACACAATCATTTCCCTCTTCTTTCAACCTAACGACACCTTGATAAAAGGTGACATCTCCATAGAGTCAAGAGTATAGATGAGACTTTCATATATTTAGCTGCCAGGATTCTGTGAATGTGTAATTGCCACCAGGTTGTGAAGAGTAGCGTAGTGTCACAAGCAAATTGAATATGTCACCTCGCTAAAATGCTATGTCAATTATATAGCAGTCATTTTAGTGTACCTGTTGTTTCAAGTAAATGTTCAGAATACACCATCATGTGTTTGTAGATCAAGAAAAACAATACATGTAGCCAATCTATCATTTTAACCCTGCAGTTTTTACCATTTCTCCCCTGAACACTCTATCTCTAAATTTTAGTTCTCCCTGATTTAGCCGGCGGAGATAGGGTGCTATGACGTATCCTACACAGTATACATAGTATACATAAATATAAGCAAATTTGTAATATATCTTATCAGACAAATTGCTTTTTTCTCCTCCTGCTTGGATCTTTCTTACTCAAAATTCTGAATTCCCAGGTAAAATCTGTATTCAGTGAATACAGACATTTCTATTAGTGAGAAAGGAGATGACAATTGCTACAGATAAGACTCAATTATAGAAGGGTGGGGGAGGCGCTACTGGCAGAGCTTCTATTTCCCCTCTCCTCTACTTTCTGAATGGATACTTATAAAGACCAACCGTTAGTATAATCGCCCGCAATGCCTTCTATATAGTATAATGTACCCCACATTGCCTTCTTTGTAGTATAATGTCCCCACATTGCAGTCTTTGTAGTATAATGTCCCCACATTGCAGTCTTTATAGTATAATGTCCCCACATTGCAGTCTTTGTAGTATAATGTCCCCACACTGCCCTCTATATAGTATAATGTCCCCACATAGCCTTCCATACAGTATAATGCACCCCACATTGCCCTCTATATAGTATAATGTCCCCACACTGCCCTCTATATAGTATAATGTCCCACACAGCCCTCTATATAGTGTAATGTCCCCACATAGCCTTCCATACAGTATAATGCACCCCACATTGCCCTCCATATAGTATAATGTCCCCACACTGCCCTCTATATAGTATAATGGTCCCCACATAGCCTTCCTTACAGTATAATGCACCCCACATTGCCTCTATATAGTATAATGTCCCCACACTGCCCTCTATATATTATAATGTCCCCACATAGCCTTCCATACAGTATAATGCACCACACATTGCCTTTCATGTAGTATAATGACTCCACATTGCCTTCCATAAAGTATAACACAGTAAAGGTAAACTATAAAAGGTTCCAGTGGCACATATACGATTAAAACGTCTTGTTTATTTATATTGTCAAAAAAAAAACAAATTATACTAGTGCAGTAATTGAGGGGGGAGATAGCAAGGGAATACAAATGGGACGATGGCCATTTCACGTGACTACACTTCAACGGATCCAATGGACAGTGGGGCGTTCCCTACTCCATAATTGCTTTCAACTATATTGGCATCCGCGATGCTGGTATAGTTGAAAGTGCGTTGGTGAGCGGGGGCACTGCCGCTATGGAGCACCCCAACACACTGGCACAATTACACCACTACTTGAAGGGAAATCTGCCATCCATTAAACATTCAGGTTATCAGACTAAATTATAAACCTGTTTGGGAGGCATTTTTCTTTCTCTAATAACACAATCGCATGAATATTTGTCATCTAAATAGATTTTGAGACGACATATGTGAGTAATTCTGCTCACACATAACTATTGATCAGCTCAAGCATGTTTATTTTTTCAAGAGTTATAATTAGATATCTCAATTTACTTATGAGTGTTAGTTAATACTTCTTTTGCAAATGTTATTGTGACTATGTGTGAAATATCTAGAAGGCGTCTTAATCAGATTTCCAGCAATATTGAGAAGGTAGCAATGAGTCATTCTCACTTGGGAACCGTAAATAACTGAACTATGCTTTGCTTGGTAGCCTCAGTGCTGGTACATGAACAAGCTGTGATAGCATAGATACAATAAACCACGCAACACATAGATTGATGAGTATTCTGAAAACTATTCTTCATATATATTTAAACTATAATCCTAATTATACAATGATTACATGGGGCCATGCTAGATATAAGTTCTAAAAAGGATATTATTGACTGATTTTTACGTTTATAATGTAATATTAGTAGTGATGACTGAGTAGTAAGATATTCTGGTTCGGATAGCTGTAACTGAATACTTTGAACTGTCTCAGTATTCAGATCCGATTGAGTTCCCCATTGACTTGCATTGGATTCATAACTCGTTACTCATGCAAAGTATTTGGTTAGAGTTATCCCAACCCAAGTATCATACTAATCGCTGATCACTAAATATTAGGGAAAAAGTTAAAGATAAAGGCCATGCCAGACCTGACATATCACTCTCCATTAGGAGAAATGTTATACCTTACATCCCCAGTCTTAAGCTCCCGTCACACACAACGATGCATCAGCGATCCCGACAACGATAACGATCCTGTAGGGATCGTTGGTGCGTTGTTACCTGGTCGCTGGGGAGCAGTCAAACAGGCAGATTTCCTCATGACCAAGGAGCCACCTGCACATCGCTGGTAACTATGATAAACAGCGGGTATCTAGGCAGCACGTGCTGCCTAGATACCCAGTGTTTATCATGGTTACTAGCGCTAAGCAGGGAGGACGCTGGTAACTATGATAAACAGTGGGTATCTAGGCAGTAATGAGCCCACTGGACTATATGATTATATTGAACTTGTTCTCATCTACCCCTTATCATGTAAAGCGCCATGGAATCTAATGGAGTTATATAAATAAATAAGTAAATAATAATAATAATAATGAAAAGCAAAACACACCAAAACACAATGTCTGCAAATTGAGCTTGGCTTATATCGTTAGTCATGAAAAGTCTCTTTAAAGGGTTGATATTGACTTTTAGGATTGCATCTTCCAATAGGTGGCACTAAAGTTCAAGTTCTCTTTGAAGAGGCAATTTGTATTTTTGTTTGTTCTTATTGAACGGATCCAGCTGAAAGAAAACCGGCAAGTTGGGCTGCGCTGCTGCTGTAAATGGATTCTTCATCAACGATAGTAATAAGGTTTTTATTTTATTCACAATGTGTTTTAGCACCGCACCTTCATCAAATAAAAAAGCCAAATATCATTGCAAAAAAAATGTTTAACAATTTCATGACATCTATTTCTTAGTAAAATGGTTTATTTTGCATATAAGTAGCAATAAATTCTTTGCAAAAAAAATAAATCTAAAAATCAAAGTGACAAATATTGTAAATAATGGGAAAATCACAGTCCAATGTACAGTATATGGGGCTTCAGACTTGGCAAAGTAAAGAATGCTAATACCGTTTACGAAGAATGAGTAATTCAGGGTAGTGCCAATTGCAAACTGCTGCCATATGATACACAATACCTTCCAGGTTTTACATTACAGCCGATGCTAAAACACTTCATTAGTATTCATAGGGTGAGAAGAATTACCGCCAGCATTAGTCTATATAAGGGCATTTGTAATATGTGCAAATATTGAATTATACTGGCATTACATGACTCAGATTCATTGTGCATCAGCTCCACTGTTCTGAATTACTGTCAAAACCACAAAAAACCTTTACATTGTACATCTTACATTGTGTATTCATTTAACAGATTCAAACATCCACATTTATTATAGAGCAGGTGTTTTACAAGAAACCAATAAAGCTTCATAACAAATTTGATATGTTTCACACAATTGATGAAAAAGAAATAAAACCATAAAATGAAAATTTTAAAATGTTAAAACTAAATATTATACTAAATCCCAACAATGATAAGTGTCACTAGTGTCTTCACACAATCAGAGTCTAAGGTAAAACTTGCAAAATACACTAGAGGAAGATCTGGCTAGTCCTGTGTTGAGACTCCTAAACGAGGCTCCACAGACTCTATTTGCATATTCAAAATACCAAGGGGGCAATGGGCCTAGGAATTCACTGTGTTGAGCGCTTTAGCCGGCTGCCCGCAGTGTTTTCTTGAACTGGTCTCCCTGAGATCAGTGAATACTTTGTTTTGTTGGTCTACTAGGCATTGCTCCCACCTAGCCAGAATCCTACTCCACAATGATGAGGGGCAACACCCTGAAACAGCTGTCTGTGGATGGATACCTAGCCTTGGTATTCCCTTGTCATATCTTTAAGCATGTAAAGAGCTGGATATTGACTCAAAGGGCCACTTAATATGGTGGTTATCATGGCTAGGTCCTTCACTAGAGGAAGATCTGGCTAGTCCTGTGTTGAGACTCCTAAACGAGGCTCCACAGACTCTATTTGCATATTCAAAATTCCCAGGGGGCAATGGGCCTAGGAATTCACTGTGTTGAGCGCTTTAGCCGGCTGCCCGCAGTGTTTTCTTGAACTGGTCTCCCTGAGATCAGTGAATACTTTGTTTTGTTGGTCTACTAGGCATTGCTCCCACCTAGCCAGAATCCTACTCCACAATGATGAGGGGCAACACCCTGAAACAGCTGTCTGTGGATGGATACCTAGCCTTGGTATTCCCTTGTCATATCTTTAAGCATGTAAAGAGCTGGATATTGACTCAAAGGGCCACTTAATATGGTGGTTATCATGGCTAGGTCCTTCACTAGAGGAAGATCTGGCTAGTCCTGTGTTGAGACTCCTAAACGAGGCTCCACAGACTCTATTTGCATATTCAAAATTCCCAGGGGGCAATGGGCCTAGGAATTCACTGTGTTGAGCGCTTTAGCCGGCTGCCCGCAGTGTTTTCTTGAACTGGTCTCCCTGAGATCAGTGAATACTTTGTTTTGTTGGTCTACTAGGCATTGCTCCCACCTAGCCAGAATCCTACTCCACAATGATGAGGGGCAACACCCCGAAACAGCTGTCTGTGGATGGATACCTGGCCTTGGTATTCCCTTGTCATATCTTTAAGCTTGTAAAGAGCTGGATATTGACTCAAAGGGCCACTTAATATGGTGGTTATCATGGCTAGGTCCTGCACTAGAGGAAGATCTGGCTAGTCCTGTGTTGAGACTCCTAAACGAGGCTCCACAGACTCTATTTGTATATTCAAAATACAGGTAATTGCTGATATTATATATGCACACAGGTGAGGTTTGCATAGATCACCAGTCACATAGATATGTGTGATGCACAGTTTGTGTATGATCATGCCCATACTATTAGATCAGTTGCGCTGCCCATGACTATATAAATGCAACGCACAGGACTGACACCCCAACGGGCCTGGTTGCATCCTGCATACAGATAAAAAAAAATGTGCAATAAAATAATGATCTAAAATATGATAAATAATGTGAAGTATTGGTCAATATTTTGGCCCAAGTTCATAACCCAACGTCAATGGTCATACCTGTGTGACTGACGCACTATGCAAACCTCATCTGTGTGCATATATAATACCAGCAATCACCCCCTCCATGATATAGTAGGCTACGAGTGGTTGTTGCATCGGTATTTTGCACCTGTGTTGCATCCGCCTTTATCATTGAGGCCAGTGCATTTAGTATCTGACCTTATGGGCGGAGATACACAATGCGAGATGTATGCGAGATACTCGCATGAGTCTCACATGACTCACCCAGAGCAGCCTCCTCTCTGGATGGGTCGGCATCGGCTGCATAAAAATACAAGCATCTCCACGCTTCCATCCAGAGAGCTGGCGGCCGTTGCGGGTGAGTCATCTCGCATAGTGTGTCTCTGCCCTATGTTTGTTTCCGAGGAGTTCTATTGAAATTATGTCCTTTTTTGTGAATTATAGTAAAATACCATAACCAAATTAAAAGTTTGTCCACCTTTGTTCGATTGCATCTTAGGCCGGCTTCACACCGCATTTTTTCACTGTCAGGTTCTATCTGGTGTTTTGCAGGATGCATTGGACAGAACCTGACAGCCCCAGACAAAACAGAACCGGAGGGCAAATATGCCTTTCGATCCTGCTTTCTGCTGGTATCAGCAGCTGCTGCTTTCCAGTGCTGAGATTTAAGCGTAGCGTGTGGAGGGGAGCTCTCCAGGTGCTGAAATTTCAGCCGTGGCTCTTTTAGCGGCACTGTTCAGGTGCTGAATGAGCGCGGCTTGAATTTCACAGCCGTCGCTCATTCAGCACCCGGCGTCCGGGGTCCAGGAACCAGATCGTTTTTCTGCCGGATCCAGCGCAATCCGGCACCCATAGACTCCCATGTTATGGGATCTGGATTGTGCCGGATCCGACAGATCCAGGAGGATCCAGGAGGATCCAGTTTTGATTGATTTTGGCCCCGGACACAAAAAATCCTGCAATCTGTGATTTTGTGTCCGGGGCAAAAAAAGAAATCATCCAGATCGAGCCGGACCCATACCAAACCGGATGGCAAATAGCTGCCATCCAGCCCCATCCGGCACCAAAGGTATACAATAGGAGCAAAATCAGATCTGGGGCTGTCCAGTTCACACCGGACAGCCCCGGATCCAAAAAATCGTGGTATGAAGCCGGCCTAAGGTAAATGTACACTGAAAGATTATCCTGAATGTGCAGTCTCAGTAATGCTCATTTCACAATAATCTGTTAATGCAAGTGATTGCTGATCACCCAATTAATAAACAAAATGCTTGTCCATTGGGGAAATGATATGTTGTACTGCATAAAAGATCATGATCTTTGGCCGTGTATCATTCTATGTAAATTAGACTTGTGCTCCTGAGAACTACTGCAGCCTATGTGCACTGAATAATCTATTACATACCGTAGTGTCCTGTATACGGTATATCATTTACCGTGATCTGCTGTAAGAAATCAAGATATTAAATGATCGCCAAACATTAAGTATTTACAGATCAGCAGTCATTTAATGATGCCGGTCTCTCTGTGTAAATAGACCTTTAAACAGAAAATGTTGCTACCCTTACAGTATTTATGCCTTATATCACACAAGCCAATGCTTCCCTCACCATCCATAACTATTTTATTATAACTTTTCATTAAGATATGACACTTTGATACAATGTATGGTAGTCAGGGTACAGCTGGTATAAGGCTGGCTTCACCCCATGTTTTTTGGCATCCTGTTCTGTCTGTTTTGAAAAGGACAGAACTGGATCTGTTTTTGCCTCCCATGCATCCCTATGGTGCCGGATTGGTCATATTTGGCCATCCAGTGTTGTGAATTCAGTCCAGAATCTGTTTGTGTCCTGTTTTTTACCGTCCCCAAAATCGGATGCTGAACCATTTTTGGGCTCTAGTGAAAAAAGCGGACACAAACAGACAGTCCCCGATTCGGAGCTCCCCAGATTTAAATAACATGATGGTCTATGGAGCTGGATCCTGGAAAAAAACGGATCTAGGAAACGGTTAAAGTTTAGTGAACTCAGCATGGTCCGAAGCAAATTTTAACTCTCTGACACCTGGCTTGCTGCTCACTCCCAGCCCTGTACCATCCTATTCCAGCCTGTGAATTCCCCCTCCTATCTTCAAACCACCAAAGAACCGCAGAGACATCTTCTGAAGTATCTCCTCCCCCTCCTACTGTTCTGCTTTTAAGGCTGCATACTCATGATCAGTCTATGCAGCGCTTTGGATGCAGCGTCTTGCCGCTGCATCCAAAACACTGCGTAGTACAGTACAAGAATAGAGCATGGGATTTGTAGATATCCCATGCCCACTATGCCTAACGTGACTGCAGCGTTCTTTTAGCTGTGGTGCGGGTATCCGCTCCTCCTTAGCATGTTCGTTTCATGCTGCAGAGTCAGAAGCGGCTGCCATTAGGTGACTGCAGGGAGAAGCCGCCCTGCACCCGCCGTACATGGTGAGTACAGGGTAGCTGCGGTCTACCTGTTGCCACCCGCAGGTTCACTCAGGTCTGGAGGAGCTGCGTCAAACATGCAGCTGCTCCAGACCGTGAGCTCATACCCCAACCCATTCAATCCCAGCAATTAACCCTTTGATTCCCTGCTTTGCTCCCTACTCTGTATTAACCCTTGTTTCCCCATCTCTGTATTAACCCTCTTGCATTGCTGTGTTAAAGCTTTGTTGTTCTCTCACTCTCTCTCCTGTGCATGCCTTTACATTGCAGCACATGAAATTCACCTTCTCCCACTTCTACTCAGAAAACCAATTCTGTAAAAAACAGGATCCGGGACCATATTTGATAACACTGTACACACATCCTGCCCTGTCTGTTTCTGTCCGTCTCGTCCTGCAAAAAACAGGATCCACATGGACATGCAAAACTGTGGTGTTAAGACAGCCTAACAGTGTACATGTGGTGCGCTCTCTAAGCAGGGGTGTATCAGAAAACATGAGGAGAAGACACTGGGATTATTCCGCGATCTCTTCTCCTCGTGTTTTCTGATATATTCCACTGGATCTGCAGTGGCCAGGCTAATCATTGTTGTGACTCTCACAACCACTTCAGGTAACCAGTCATGTGACCCGATGACACTGCCAGCTTGTGACATCACGGCAGGTCCTACAGGCATCAGGACGGAGGTGCTGGAGGCATCGGTGGATTGCCGGACAGGTGAGCATAGAGATTTTTTTATTTTTAACCATTTCTTTTACTACATTTAACTTCCGCAATGTATGTATATACATTGCAGAAGTGAAAGTGCCCCACACAGCTCATTCATTAGGCGGAAAATGCTGCCGTCGAAGCGTTATCGAACATAACCTCGAACTGCTGAATTTGAGGCTAATTGTTCGCATTCGTCGAATGATTCGAACACCGCCCACTCATCTCTACAATTGACCAAGCTGTACCCAAAGGGTCAACATTTTGTGTCGCCCGTCAAAACTGGTATTTATCTGCAGAATATCACCATGGCTGCAAGGTACTACTAGACATGAGTGGATCTGAGAAAATTTCAATTTGCAAAATCATTAAAAATAAATTCCAGTAAATTTAATTTGTAGCAAAACAATTTTTTTTGCAAATTTAATGATGATCTGGGTATCCTCACAGACCCCAGAGCATAATAACCTTAGGATGTAAGAAGAAACAAAATACGTCATACTCGCTTTTAAGCCAAACTCCGCTGCTCACTTCCTGCAATCTGATTCTCTGCACCAAAGTTGCACCACCCCTTCTGCCTGCTGTTCACGTAAGGTTGGAACCTCCAGTGAGCAGGCCCTGGAGATTCTCAGAAACCTTGTGAAACATGCTCAAGACTGAAAATCCCAGCTTGAAGTGAACACCAGGCCAGGACTTGTGACCACAGGCCCCAGGAGGTTAATAGCATATGAAGTGAACACTGGGGTCTACCCATGGCCAAAGGTCGCTGCCGAGAGTGAACACATGGCCAGGACTTTTTATCATGGGCCCCAGGAGGTTAATGGCATATGCAATGAACACTGGGGCCTACTCATGGCCATGAATCCCTGCCTAGAGTGGACACCTGGCCAGGAATTTTGATTGTGGGCCCCAAGAGGTTAATGGCATACGAAGTGCCTAGAGTTAACAGTTGGCCAGGACTTCCGACTGCAGGCCCATAGAGTTTAATGGCATATACAGTGACCACTGGGGCATACTCATGTCCATAATTCCCTGGCTAGACTGAACACCTAGCCAAGACTCCTCACCGTGGGTCCCAGGAGGTTAATGGCATATGCAGTGACCATTGAGGCCTAATCATGGCCATAAGTCCCTGTCTAAAGTGAACTGCCAGCCAGGACTTCTGACTGTAAGCCTTAGGAGGTTAATGGCATATGTAGTGACCACTGACGCCTTCTCATAGCCATAAGTCCCTGCCTAGAGTGAACACCTGGCCAGGACTTTTGATTGTGGGCCCCAGGAGGTTAATGGCATATGCAATGAAATCGGGGGCCTACTCATGGCCATGAGTCCCTATCTAGAGTTCATACCTGGCCAGGATTTCTGACCGTGGTCCCCAGGAGGTTAATGGCATATGTAGTGACAACTAGGGCCTACTCACGAATGTAAGTCTTTTTCTAGAGTGAACAAGTCTCTGTCTAGAGTGAACACAGAGATGCAGCGCAACGGAGGGCTGGAACACTAGAGATTTGAAAGAGAGCAGTGGGGGTGGTCAGAGAGGTGAGTTAGGTATGCTTTTTTTTCTTTTAAAATTTTTGCCAGCCCTCTACTACTACAGTCTATTGAGCCCTGATGAAGTAGCCTGAGGCTACGAAACGAGTCAGAAAGGTGAAGTGGAATAAAGGATCTCTTATATCCCTGGTGTGGTCTTGGTCAGCGCGGATGGTAAACCTGTCTTCTTAACCCTGAAAACCTATGTTGTATTTCTGCAGAGGGAATTACAAAAGATTCATATTCTTCTGAAAGCACTCCACCCAAACAAATTTGCTCATACTAAGTTATTACCATTTTTTTTCATAAGTGGTTCTCTTTAAACGTTTTATTGTTTTCTGTATATAGCTTCTTATCAAACCAATGTGTCTCTGTAGTAGAAAACCACAAACCCTAATGATTTCTTATCCTGAAATCACATCTTTTTATCTGACCATTGCTAAATTACAAGTAGAGGATTCTTATTAATTTACAGTAATAAATATTAATAAATGTTACATTTTCCCTGTTTATTTCTGGCAATAGATGAAGAGTTAGTGAACAAGGATTTGTGAACCTTCCTTCACACAATTTAAAGGGAACCGATCACCAGGATTTAACCAGCTGTAATCAGTGCAGCAGGTTATTGACGTGTGCAGAACGACATCACTATTTTGAATTTTTTTAATCCTCCCCTGTAGGCTTGTCTTTTTGCTGTAAACTGAACCTCCTCCCCAGGATGAGTCTGGATGAGAGGGAGGGGGTGCGGCTTACAGCAGAAAGACAAGTCCACAGGGGAGGAATAGAAAAAACAAGATCAAATAGTGATGTCATGCTGCACACATCAATCACCTGTTGCCCTGATTTACAAGTGGTTAAATCCTGGTTGTTGGTTCCGTTTAATAGGTTTGTAGTTTGTTTCAAGTATGTAATTTCTTGTCATGGCAGCATACTGTCAAAATTGGTTGAGTTTCTTAAGTTTTCCTTGTTGATTTTCATCAATGTTCCTGAGACTTCAATAAGGCCCCTTTCACATCAGCGTTTTTTTTAAATCGCGGCAGATGCGGTGAAAAAAACGCATCTGCCGCGATTACCGCATACCGGCTGCACTTGCGGCACGGTTGTGGCACGGTTGTGGCAAGCCCTATACAATGTATAGGCGGGCTTGCGGCAGATGCGGCAAGTGCCGCTTTGGCACTTGCGGCAGGTATGGGGCTTGCCGCAACCGTGCCGCAAGTGCAGCCGGTATGCGGTAATCGGGGCAGATGCGGTTTTTTCACCGCATCTGCCGCGATTTAAAAAAAGCGCTGATGTGAAAGGGGCCTAAGGTTTTAGAAACATTTCCTGAATTTTCTTCAAATTTAGAATCCTCAAGTTAAAAGAGTGCAAAGATGCATTCCTACAATGTTTTTTGTGTGATTTAATACTTCTGTAATATATGGAGTTGGTTGCTCTTCACAAGAAGGCTATTTTCACTCAGCACGTAATGACATGAAATCCTATTACTTGCTCTGTGAAACCTTTATCTTTTAATAACTATCTGTGATAATACTGAAATGGTAGAGTCAAGGAGTGTTAGTCTTGCGAGATCGAAAACCATATGCTATTAAATTACTCCTTAGACTTTTTTTTAAAGGAGGTTGTCGCCTTTTTAGAAAACTTCACCATAGCCTCAAGTCATTGTAAAATAACAAATTGAGCTTTATTTACTTATCCACTGCAGGACCAAAGCTGTCTCTACCGCTGTTCTGGTTGTTTAACTGCAGTGATGGTGTCACGTTGACAGAGCTACAACCTATCATGGAGTTCTGTCCATGTAAAGAGCACGAACCACTGAGATGAATGATTGGCTGCAGTGCTGTAGATCATGTCACTAATGCAGTCAAACATTTAGAAAACCAAGGCAGTGGCAGAGATACATTTCTGGCCCCGAGAAGCCTAACTTCAGTTGGCTTATTTATTTTTGTCTTTTTACACCTAAGCCCATGTGAAAAAGTTTATTGAAAGTCGACAACCCTGTTAATAGCACCCCGAGAAAGTCCATTATAAGGTACAATGGTACATTAAAGAATTTGGAATTTGCTATAACGGGACATATACACCTTTAGTTGCTATTTCTCGTGATCCCCATAATTGAAGCATGATCACTTCAACCAAGTGCACATTCATACTTTATGGTTAAAGTGGAGTAAACTTACATTACAAGTTTTCTGGTCCTAGAAGAACTGGCCGGTTCAACCGTCCAATGTTCTAATATGTGTGAACATGACTCACCGTGGGCCAGGGCACTCAGCGTTCAGGCGCAGTCCGCGGGTTACGGTTCGGTGCCTGAGGCTGTGGGCCTGGTGGTCAATAAAGGAGGAGGGGGAAAAATAAAATAATAAAAAGGATTCTGATTCGTGACGCCACCTGTAGGGTTCCGGTGATGGCACCGGCGCTGCTTGGACCTCCGGGGTGATGGGCGGCAGCAAGGTGGAACTGCTCCGTACAGGACGAGCGGGGTTCCCGGAGTTGAGAGCCGCAGAGGAGTAATAGGGCAGCTCGGTTATTTCTGTAAGGCAAGGTAATTAGGCAGCAGTTCCGGAATAAGGCTCAGACACGTTGCTCCTCTGAACGGGTGTTTACTGGGATGTTCACGGCATACAAGGTAACACAGTTCTCAATGCCAAGTAGCGGACCGGGTGGTCCCTGCGGTGAATAGTGTCCTTCCAAGGCTCCACAAATGTCCTTCTCTATCCCTGACTGTCCCTTCTCTTCGCTGCTCCGATATACCTCGCCAGGGTACTGAGGACCCTCGATTGGGTTCCCGCTTAGGCCCCACTCACAGTCCCCTCACTGGTGGGTACCCCCTGGTATAGCTGCGGTAGTTGTTAGATTGTGAATCGGGCTCCTAGGAAGCCTTTGACCACTCCGGGTTCTGTGGTGCAGGAGTGAACCGACTGGACCACTTCGGAGCCGGTACTCCGGGTTTTGGACTGGGCTCGGGTCTTCAATCACCCTCTTTCTCTTCTGGGCCACCAGTGCTCGGTGCCCTCCCTGTTAGCTGTCTCCACTCTGCTACTTCTGCTGTCACGACTTGACCTTTCTGTTCTGTTCTTGTCTCTCCACTGTTCCAACTCCTTGCTACTTTCCCCACTACTACATACTCTAGCTCTCCTCCCACCAGGATTGGTTACCCAGGAAACGGGTGCCTAATTGGTACTCTATCACTAGGTGTTGCATGTGGTGTATGGAGCCTCAGGATTATCCTACTCACCACTGGGACGGAGAATACGGCACCTTAGTCAGGGGTGTAGTACCCTCCTGTGACGCACTTTTAGTGGGGCGCCACAAACACGTTTTCAATGTTATACTTCCTTGGATAAAGATTAATGTAAAGTGATCAAGCATCGTGACTAGGCAGGGCTACTTAAAAAATGTTATATTGGCTTTTACTTAACAAAAAATTAAAGCATCTAATGCCGTAGACCCTATATATTTTCTCCCACATCACCTCACTTTTACATTCTTCTGTTTTTCTGGTTTTGTTTTCTTTTATCTGTCTACCTTTTCACACAGTAGGTTATTATTATTTATTTATATAGCGCCATTAGATTCCATAGCGCTTTACATCGTAAGGGGGTAAACAAGGACAAGTTCAATATATTTGTGTATTCCGGACAAACAGGAAACAGGAGGGGATGGGACCCTGTCCACGATGCTCACAGTCTATGAGGACCGGAGGGGATACAGTAGGAGGGGGTAGTGCCGAACATGAGACGGTGCGGTGGACTAGGTCTCATTGCAGGTTGTAGGCTTGTCGGAAGAGGTGGGTCTTCAGGTTTCTTTTGAATGTTCCCAGGGTAGGAGAATGTCTGATGTGGTGGGCAAGAGAGTTCCAGAGGATGGCAGATGCATGGAGGTCTTTTATTTAGCGTTTTTCTAAATAGTATTATTTTGACACCCTAGTTAAGTTGGTTCGTTGTGCCTCTATCTGATATCATTTATTGGGGGGGCAGATTTATGTAACTTACTAATCAGTTAATGTGAACATAATTTGTCATGCCTCGATTTATCCAGTGACCTCTTGCTACATGGCCAGTCAACTTCCTTGAAGAGCTAAAGCCTGGTCAGTTTCTGTCCAACTGTTTACGGTTCTCTTAGCTTTATTTATCAAATGAGTTGCAACATGAATAGAAAATATAGTCCTGACATTGACAAGGTTAAAAATAATGATTTTTATTTGAGATAATAATTTTCTCCTTAAAACTTTGCTTTCATCAAAGAATCCTCCCTTTGCAGCGATTACAGCATTGCAGACCTTTGGCGGGTACTATTTAATGAAGCGGCCAGTAGAGGAGCTGTGAGGCATTGATTTCTCAAACTAAAGACTATTATGTACTTGTCTTGTTGCTCAGTTGTGCAGCGGGGCCTCCCATTTCTCTTTCTACTCTGGTTAGAGCCTGTTTGTGCTCTCCTCTGAAGGGAGTAGTACACACCATTGTAGGAAATCTTCAGTTTCTTGGCAATTTCTCGCATGGAATAACCTTCATTTCAAATAACAATAATAGACTGTCAAGTTTCACGTGAAAGTTCTCTTTTTCTGGCCATTTGAGAGTTTCATAGAACAAACAAATGTAATGCTCCAGGATAACAACCTCCTTCTCAAAGGAAGGTCAATTTTATAGCTTCTCTAATCAGCCAAACTGTTTTCAGTTGTGCTAATATACTTGTGCAAGGATTTTCTAGGGTTTTCTAAACATCCATTAGCCTTCTTACACAGTTAGCAAACACAATGTACCATTAAAACTTCGGAATGGTGGTTGTTGGAAATGGGCCTCTATAACCTATGTACTGTAGATATTGCATTAAAAACCAGACATTTGCAGCTAGAATAGTCATGTAACAATATATAGTGTGTATTTCTGATGTATTCAATGTTAGCTTCATTGAAAAAATGTGCTTTTCTTTCAAAAATAAAGACATTTCTAAATGACCCCAAACTTTTGAACAGTAGTGTATATTTCTAGTTGGATTTCAGCTGAGTTTCAGCCCCAAACCTAAGGGATTTTGTCTGCTAGGCAGAGACCAGATGAGTTACTGCTCTGTGTTTGCTCACTTACCTTCCCAACAGCTTTCCTCAGTCCTCACATTGGTTTACTTTGCTTTCATTTATTAGGCTAGAGTCACATCACATTTGCGTCAAGACCCTAGCCTGACGTAAGCGCTAAAAACTTAGAAATTTCGGGCTTAGCGCATAGCGTTAGCGGCAGGTAACGCTATGTTCTGCAAGGCTATTACACCCTATGACAACCCAATGTTTACCTCAGCAACCGGTTCCACTCAAAGCCCCTGGATATGCACTTTTGGACAGCGCACAGGAAACGTGGTCTGCAGCGTTTTCCTGAGCGCAGTCCAAAAGCGCATATCCTGGAGCTTTGAATGGAGCCGGTTGCTGAGGTAAACTTCGGGTTGTCATAGGGTGCAATAGCCTTGCAGAGCATAGCATTACCTGCCGTTAACGCTATGCGCTGAGACCAAAATTTCTAAGTTTTAGCGCTTCCGTCAGGCTAGGGTCATGACGCTAATAAATGTGACCCTAGCCTTATACTCCTTTTTCTCCCATGTGTACATGCCTTAAGTTTCATTACCTTGGGTCCCCAACTACCTCTGCACACTTTCTCTTTTTTAATTGTGCATATCGGCCACCCCTCTGGTTTCTCAGGAGAAAAGAGAAACAGCTCGATGACTTTCCTGGGAGCCATTTCTGAGATGTGGTTTTAAGTTGTATGGCTAAGGATTTTCTAGTATGTAAAAGACCCAGTAGGGTGTGAATGCAGCTGTTGTCTTGTCATTGCTGTGTATTAGATAGTGATCCGCTGCACACTAAACACAATATATGACATAATGAAGTGTTTGACTAACATATAAGAAACTAATGCAAATTTTGAAGATGAAAATTGACATTGCAGAAACTGCTTCAGGAAACATGAAAAATGTGAATCTTAGTTAATGCATTGGCCATTGCATGTTAAGCCCGATAACCTGCGCCAAGGTGTTCTCATGTTTATCTGGTCCCTGTCTCCCTTACCTTATGACTCTGTCTGTGATGCAAATGCTTATGAGGACACTAGCCTAGGAGTGCAATTTAAAACCTACATGTGTGCGTGTGGTATGAGGTTGGACTACAATAAGATGGTGGAAAAAACATGGCTAATCATAGTAGGTGTGCCAGTCTTCTTTAAATTATTGTCATTGCTGTGTGTTTCCATTGTGGGACCCAGGTGACTCTTTACCCTTGTTCACATTGAGGTCAGGTTATAGAGTCTGTAAATATAGCCCCGGCACACAAAAAAGATGAGGAGATTTTTGGTATCTTTGTGTTCTTTATTATAAAGGTTGACAAGAACAAGTTGTATCACACAACGTTTTGGCTCAAGGCGAGCCTTTCTCAAGTGAATCTTGTGGATGTGGTTAGAGTACGTGGGTAGGTTCCCACATGAGCATCCGCTCAGACCAGTACCCTCAGGGGATACTCAGCAGGTGACTCCGTCCTAAATTCTTAGTGCAAGTGTAGCAGCAGCATAGTAGCTGGTCTGTATGAAGGGACAGGAGTAGTGATGGGCGAACCCTAAATTACTCGGAATCGCTTGACTCTAGCGAGTCCGAGCACAGGACTCGCTACTCGTTGCGAGTCTAGCGAGTCCAATGTTAATGAATGGGGAAGCGAGTAATAGCGAGTAGTGTGAGATTTACAAATCGCAGATGTGTCTCGGAAGCTTCAGCCTGAAGCAATCCTAGTTTTGTCATTTATTTGCATTGGACTCGTTTACTTTGTAAGTAATCGCTGGGAAACTCGCACAGATAAGAATCCTGTCTGCTCAGTGTGCTGGCTGCCAGCTCCAGGGTCCTAGAGCCCGCCTGCTGCCTGATGTAGCAGTGCTGAGATTGTTCTCAGTCTGCTCATTCCCTGTGTACAGACATGAATGTCTGTGCACAGAGATGATGTAGCAGAGCTGAGATTGTTCTCAGTCTGCTCATTCCCTGTGCATAGACATCTATATCTATGCACAGGGGATGTAGCAGAGAGGACATCGCGTTTTGGACTGCGTCGGACGGAAGAGGATTTTTTTAATTAAAGATGGAGTCCCTAATGGCTTTTTTTTTTATTTCTAATAAAAAATTTTCTTTGTGTTGTGTTTTTTTTAAAACAATTTTATAGAAATTCATGGCGGTCATGTCTAATATTGGCGTGACCGCCATAAATTTCGGGCTTAGGGCCAGCTGATAATACAAAGCTGGCCCTAACCTCTTTATTACCCAGCGTGCCACCGCTACCAGGGCCGCTGGAAGAGCGGGGTTCAGCGCCAGAGGATGGCGCTTCAATGAACGCGCCATCTTCTGGGGCGGCTGCGGGCTGCAATTTGCAGCAGGGGGGTGCCCAGAAAGCTTGGGCATCCCTGCGCTGCGGATTCCAGCCCCCAGCTGCTTAGCTGTACCTGGCTAGACATAGAAATTGCGCGGAGCCCCACGAATTTTTTTTTTATTATTTCATGAATTTCAGAGTCAAGAGTCTCAGAGTCAGAGTCTCAGAGTCAGAGTCAGAATCTCAGAATTTCATGAAATAATAAAAAAAAAATGCGTGGGGCTCCGCGCAATTTCTATGTCTAGCCAGGTACAGCTAAGCAGCTGGGGGCTGGAATCTGCAGCGCAGGGATGCCCAAGCTTTCTGGGCACCCCCGCTGCAAATTGCAGCCCGCAGCCACCCCAGAAGATGGCGCGTTCATTGAAGCGCCATCCTCTAGCGCTGAACCCCGCTCTTCCAGCGGCCCTGGTGGCGGTAGCACGCTGGGTAATAAAGGGGTTAATACCAGCTTTGTTATACAAGCTGGTATTAAGCCCGAGATTCTTAATGTCAGGCCACGTTTGACCCAGCCACTAAGAATCTCCAATAAAGGGTTAAAAAAACACAACACAGAGAAAATTTTTTATTTGAAATAAAAAAAAAAATCCATTAGGGACTCCATCTTTAATTAAAAAAATCCTCTTCCGTCCTACGTAGTCCAAAACGCGATATCCTCTCTGCTACATCCCCTGTGCATAGATAGATGTCTATGCACAGGGAATGAGCAGACTGAGAACAATCTCAGCACTGCTACATCATGTCTGTGAGCAGGCGGGCTCTAGGACCCTGGAGCTGCACAGAGAAGACAGCTGGACTCGGCTCGCAATGAGCTTCCCTGCTATCACTGGCACAGTAGCCGAGTCTAATGCAAACAATGGCAATCCTAGTTTTGTCAGCGTTTCTGACAAAACTAGGATTGATATTGATTTGCATTGGACTCGTGCGAGTAATCACTGGGAAACTCGCAGAGTACCGAGTCCTGCGAGTCCCTTACTACTCGCCGAGTAACGAGTCCTAGCGAGTAGATTCGCCCATCCCTAGACAGGAGCCATTTTTTTCCCCAGAGCACCCAAACGGTGGTTGAGCTGTACTATATACTCTCTAAATTGAGGTCAGGTTAGACACATGGAAAGGTTTTAATTAGAATGAGATAGGTGCTCTCCCGATATAAGTACATCCCTTGACGTGGTGGGATAGCTCCCTATCATTTTCCAAAAATGTATTCATTAAGTACCCTGTTATTTATTAGCTCTTGCTATTTACTTATTTATTTATTGTAGGGTATTTTTCCATGCAAATTTTTTCTTAGATTTTATAGCATGTTTTATAAATGAGATCTGATTCAAATACACAAGTTACAAAATAATCAAAATAAACATCCGACTAACAACCAAAGGAACTCATACATATAATAATTTAAATAATTTTTTTCCTGCCCGACCCATGACGTAGGAGGACGTTATGGGTCAGGTCCCGACGTTTAATGTGAGCTCCGATCCGGCGCTCACATCAAACACCTGATATCTCAGCTGATCTCATCAGCTGAGATGTTGGGCTTCCAGCACCGATCGGATCCCGGATACCGTTAACCCCTTGGATCTCGCTGTCAATCACTGACAGCGGGATCCAAAGCAGCCACGGCGGGGAATGGGTTGTTCCTTGCCTACATCAGAGATCCCACGATAAGATCGTGGGATCTCCGGTGGTCACGTGACAGCCCTAGGTCCTGGTTTGACCCTGGAAGCTGTCACGGATCACTTCCTATGAGTAGTTTTCAGGCGCTGCCAACCACTCAAAGTGCGCATTTGTGACAGGTCCCAATGTGCTGCAGCTCATCGGGACCTGTCACAAGTGATCAGCCTGTGCAGCAGTGTGCCTCCCTATGGGGGTGTAAAACAGAGAATGAATTGTAAAATAAAGTTTTTAAAAATATGAGGGAAAAAAAGACCTAAAAGTTCAAATCACCCCCTTTTCCCCCGTTCAAAATAAAAGTATTAAAAAAAATTACGCATATTTAGCATCGCCGTGTTTAGAAATGCCCGATCTATCAATATATAAAATTGATTAACGAGCTGTAAAATGTGTAACAGAAAAAAATGTACAAACGTTTTTTTTTTTTCGCTGCAACATTGCTATAAAATGCAATAACAGGCGATCAAAACAGCACATTCACCCAAAATAGGTATCATTAGAAATGTCAGCTCAAGCCACAAAAAAATAAGCCATCACACAGCCACAGATCCCGAAAAATGAAAACACTACAGGCCGCAGAACATGGCGCAAAAAGTGCAATTCTTTTTTTTTCAAACTTCTGAATTTATTTTCACCACTTAGACACCAGTAAAAGTATACATGTTTGGTATTTACGAATTCGTACCAACCTGAGGCATCATACCATCACATCGGTTTTACCATATAGTGATCGTGGCAAAAAAAAAACCCATAAAACAAAGGCTAGGGTCACATTTGCGATGTGCCCCTAGCCTGCCGGATTCCGGGATTATCTTAGAACTTTTTCCAGCGCCGCATAGCGTTTCCGCTATGCGGTGCTGGAAACCGCTGCCCTTAGTTACCCGCTGTTTACCTGCACGACCTGTCACACAGGCAGCGGCTCGGAGGGCGTTTTACAGCGCCGCACAGGAAATCGTGTCTGCAACGGTTTCCTGTGCGGCGCTGTAAAACGCCCTCCGAGCCGCTGCCTGTGTGACAGGTCGTGCAGGTAAACAGCGGGTAACTAAGGGCAGCGGTTTCCAGCACCGCATAGCGGAAACGCTATGCGGCGCTGGAAAAAGTTCTAAGATAATACCGGAATCCGGCAGGCTAGGGGCACATCGCAAATGTGACCCTAGCCAAACATGTAATTGCACTTTTTCTGCAATTTCACCGCATTTGGAATTTTTTCCCATTTTCCTCTACACTATATGGTAAATAAATGGTTGCATCTGAAAGTACAACTCATCTCTCAAAAAACAAGCCGTCATATATGTTTATATTGATGGAAAAATAAAAAGGTTATGGCCCTTGGAAGCAGAGGAGCAAAAAACAAAAAACGATAATGAAAAATTCCCGGGTGGTGAAGGGGTTAATTGTTAACAGCATAAAAATAAAAACATAATTAAAACACAGATGGATGACTATGAAAAGAAAAGAAACAAAAAATGCTAACTATGAAATAAAAAGAGCATACATATATTATATGATCAAAGGCAGGAAAAAAAAATATAAATATCATGGGTACATAAACAATTTTTTGTATGTAATAAATGGTATATATTGGCAACAATGCAAAACGATATGTTTGGCGTAAAAGCAACACAGTTCATCACCCTCAAAACACCATCCCCACTGTCAAACATGGTGGTGGCAGCATCAAGGTTTGGGCCTCCTTTTCTTCAGCGGGGACAGGGAAGATGGTTAAAATTGATGGGAAGACGGATGGAGCCAAATACAGGACCATTCTGGAAGAAAACCTGTTGGAGTCTGCAAAAGACCCGAGACTGTGACGGAGATTTATCTTCCAACAAGACAATGATCCCAAACATAAAGCAAAATCTACAATGGAATGGTTCAAAAATAAACATATCCAGGTGTAAGAATGGCCAAGTCACAGTCCAGACCTGAATCTAATCAAGAATCTGTGGAAAGAGCTGAAAACTGCTGTTCACAAACGCTCTCCATCCAACCTCACTGAGCTCCAGCTGTTTTGCAAGGAAGAATGGGCAAGAATTTCAGTCTCTCGATGTGCAAAACTGATAGAGACATACCCCAAAAGAGACTGCAGCTGTAATCACAGCAAAAGGTGGCGCTACAAAGTATTAACTCTAGGGGGCTGAATAATATTGCACGCCCCACTTTTCAATTTTTAATTTTTTTAAAAATTTTAAAATATCCAATAAATTTCATTCCACTTCACGACTGTGTCCCACTTGTTGTTGATTCTTCACAAAAAAAATTAGAATTTACATCTTTATGTTTGAAGCCTGAAATGTGGCAAAAGGTTGAAAAGTTCAAGGGGGCCAAACACTTTCACAACGCACTGTATTTATCTACAGCTAAAAAGTATCAGATAATAAACATCCGCTGGTTGCATTCCATATACGGTAGCTTGTTAATAAATATTTCTTCTCTTTCACCCTTTCTCTGACAGCTTCTTCTGTATAGCATTGTCTCAATTTATTGCCTTGAATAACTTCTTCTGGATGTTTTTGTAATGTTCTACAATAATTAGATGTAGAAATATTTGTTATTCTGCCTAATTAGGGTTTGAGCGAAATAATGGCTAACAAACTGCACTATCATCAATGGCACTGAAAGAAAACCAACGTCAATGTCAATCGTCATGAGAAAGGCGATGAAAAGAACGTAGATGATTACTCGAGCTATTAGTATTAGTATCATGTGTAAATAAATCATATGTACAAAACGTTGTGACCCACATTAACCAAAATTTACATAATTTGCTTCAAATCTTTAGCGTAGTCACTCCGCCACTCCATATTTATCAATGCTGCACCTTAATGATAAATGTGGTGCAAATTAAGGCACTGTAACTTTTTCTTAGCATAGCAATACACTTCCCCATGTTAGAAAAGAAACCAATGCGTAATATGTTACAAGTAGGGATGAGCAAGTATACTCGTAACTATTCGGTACTCGCCAAATAGTCTGGTATTCAGGCTACTTGCTACACCACGAGTTTCCTTATGATTACTCACTAGGAGTAGTGAGCAGTACATTCACGTTCGCAGTGTATCTGTATACACTGCGAAAGTGAAATAAAAGTTAATAAAAGATTGTTACGCATAAAAAAATAACATACTCACGTATCCGACGGCTGTCCCGGGACCCGAAAAGAACACATTCCATGGGCTGCCAAAACCTTAAGTCTGATGGCCAATCAGATGGCCGGTAGCGATCAGGTGGAGTGTGACATCACACACCACCTGATCGCTACCGGCCATATGATTGACCATTAGACTTAAAGCCCTGGCAGGCCATCGATGTGTTAGAATATCTGATGGCCAATCAGATGGCCATAGCGATCAGGTGGTTTGTGACATCACACACCACCTGATCGCTACCGGCCATCTGATTTGTCATCAGACTTAAGGTCCTGGCAGGCCATCAGATGTGTACGTTTCAGAACCTGGGACAGCCGTTGAATAGGTAAGTATGTTATTTTTTTATGTTTAACACCTTTTATTAACTTTTATTTCACTTTCGCAGTGTATATAGATACACTGTGAAAGTACTCGCATTTCCCATTGACTTACATTGGACTCGCTACTCGTAACGAGTACCCGAGTATTAGGACCTACTCGTTACAAGTATAGTAAGACTGAATATTTCACAACTCACTCATCCCTAGTTACAAGTTAATGGGGAATTTTGAGAAATGTGTAACTTTTTCTACATGTTAATAATAGTTGTGATAAAAAATGTATTTGTACTACATAGAGATGACTGAATAAATTCAAGTGGAATTGAATTCTACTCAAATTTTGCAAAAATCCACATTTTCCAAAATACGGACATTTTTGTATTCACTTCCACACGAATTCAGCAAAATGGGGGACTCAGGCCACCATTTTTCTGAACCATATAAGGCCATCAAAATGTTAGAAAGTAATAAAAACAGTTGTATATACAATCCCTCTCAGAAGTTATGTCGCTTATCCATGTTATGTAAATAAAAGCTTATAACCTAACGTTAAATTCATCCATTGGTTGTATAAATTACCGTATATACTCGTGTATAAGCCGACCCGTGTATAAGCCAACCCCCCTACTTTTGCCCCAAAAATCTGGAAAAACCTATTGACTCATGTATAAGCCGAGGGTGGACCTCAGCACAGGTATACAGCCCCCAGCAGTGTGGTATACAGGTCCCCCCCAGTGGTATACAGGCCTCCTCAGTGGTAGTATACAGCAGCCCCAGTGGTAGTATGTAGCATCCCCAGCAGCCCCAGTGGTAGTATACAGCAGCCCCAGTGGTAGTATACAGCAGCCCCAGTGGTAGTATATAGGAGCCCCAGCAGCCCCAGTGGTAGTATACAGCAGCCCCAGTGGTAGTATACAGCAGCAGCCCCAGTAGTATATACAGCCCCAGTGGTAGTATACAGGCAGCCCCAGTAGTATACAGGCAGCCCCAGTAGTATATACAGCCCCAGTGGTAGTATACAGGCAGCCCCAGTAGTATACAGGCAGCCCCAGTAGTATATACAGCCCCAGTGGTAGTATACAGGCAGCCCCAGTAGTATATACAGCCCCAGTGGTAGTATACAGGCAGCCCCAGTAGTATA
Organism: Allobates femoralis; assembly: GCA_033576535.1. Classification (NCBI taxonomy): domain Eukaryota; kingdom Metazoa; phylum Chordata; class Amphibia; order Anura; family Aromobatidae; genus Allobates; species Allobates femoralis. Next base: position 107,726,600 of record JARQOC010000002.1, read on the forward strand.
TACAGCCCCAGTGGTGTATACAGCCCCAGTGGTAGTATATTGCAGCCCCAGTGGTGTATACAGCCCCAGTGGTAGTATATTTCAGCCCCAGCGGTAGTATACAGCAGCCCACGTAATCCAGGGCCCCCCCAGCCTGACTCCGGTCACCAGTAAAGGAAACTATACTTATCACAGTGCCGCTGTCCACGCCCGCTCGCACCCGCTCGCAGCTGCCGACCGCGATCCTCCATCTTGCGTCTTCTTCCTGTTTCCTGTGCTCGTCGCAGGGAATGATGTCATTGCCCGCGACGAGCACAGAAACAGGAAGAAGACGCAAGATGGAGGATCGCGGTCGGCAGCTGCGAGCGGGCGCGGACAGCGGGCGCGGACAGCGGCACTGTGATAAGTATAGTTTCCTTTACAGGTGACCGGAGTCAGGCTGGGGGGCCCTGGATTACGGGGGCTGCTGTATACCGATGTATACATCGGTATGTACCGATGTATACATCGGTATACAGCACTGACTCGCGTATAAGCCGAGGGGGGTACTTTTCAGCCCAATTTTTGGGCTGAAAAACTCGGCTTATACGCGAGTATATACGGTACTCTTTTTAAAGCTGACAGCCTCCAAAATGTGGTTTAGGTTAAAAAAATAAATTGGCATCAATGCTGAAATATTGATCATTTAATGAACACAGAATCGTCATATTTTGGCAAGACAAAAGTTTTGTCGCCCACAGAAAGTAATGTGATTTTCAAACAAATGATTAACTTAAAATACAAATATATTGCATAACATTGGTGAATGAAGTTGTGGTGCTATTAGAGTCATATTTAATATTTTGTGTGACTTCCATGAGATTGAAGGACAGGATCCATGCGGTTCAACAATGATTCATACACTTTATTAATGAAGTCATCAGGAATAGCAAAGAATGCAGTCTTACATGCCTCCCAGAGTTCAACTAAATTCTTTGGTTTTGTCTTCCAAGCTTCCTCTTTCATCCCACCCCAAACATGCTCAATGATGTTCATGTCTGGTGACTGGGCTGGCCAGTCATTGAGCACCTTGATCTTTTTTACCTGGAGGAACTTTGTTGTAGAGATGGATGTATGAGATGGAGCACTATCCTGCTGCAGAATTTGACCCTTGTTATGATTTGAAATATAAGAGGTAGCTAATACTTCTCGATATTTTGGGCTATCGATATTGCCTTCCACCTTGCAAATGTTTTGCACACCCCCATACTGACAGTAACCCCAGACCATCATCTTTCCACCACCGAATGTAACTTTTCTGGTGTATTTTGGATCCATACGGGCTCCAGTAGGTCTCCTGCAGTATTTGCGGCGGCTGTGGTGTAATTCTACTGAAGATTCATCAGAGAAATTCACCTTCTGCCACTTTTCCAGCGTCCATCTGTTTAGCAGGCTGTGGGACTTTGCAAAAGCCACACAGTTTTTTATTTGCCTTTTGTTTAGTGCTGGCTTCTGGGCAGATTCGACTATGGAGGCCATTTCGAGACAGAATGCTACAAACTGTTCTAGTTGACATAGGGACTTGAGGTGACAAGGACTGTTGAAGCTCTGCTGCAGTGGAAAAGGGGCTTGCTTTGGATTTTCTAACCAACAAACGTTCCTCCTGAGCCATTGTCTTGCAGAGTCTGCCGGACCTGGCTTGTCAAACACATCTCCTGTCTCTTCAAATCTTTTTTTACTTCTTTGTACTTGACGCTAAGACACATTAAAGGTGCCAGTCACCTCTGCAGTGGATCTGGTCTTCAGCCTCTTGATAATAAAGGCTTTGGTCGCAGGGTGGATTTTTGGCATTTTGTCAGAGCTCAAGTTGCTTTTGTTTTATACAACCCACTAATTAACCGATCATTTACTGAGCAAAGGTGAGGATGTAAACTAGGATTGGGTGCATTATATGACCAGGCTTTTGTCTTGCCAAAATCTGCCAATTCTGTGTTCATTAAATTATCAATATTTCAGCATTGATGCCAATTTATTTTCTTAACCTAAACCACATATCAGAGGATTTCAGCTTTCAAAAGAGTAATTTATAAAACCAATGGATGAATTTAACGTCAGGTTATAAGCTTTTATTTACATAACATGGATAAGTGACATAACTTCTGACAGGGAGTGTATATATATTAATATATATATATATATATATATATATATATATATACTATATAGCAAAAGGTTAACAACATCAGGTTCCCTCATCATTTTTAAGTATTGGCATAGGTGATCACCGTCCTCATTTGGGTTCCCAATCTATATTCCCTATCAATATGTCTTTGGAGTTTCAAATGAAACCGGAGAACCTGGAGGAGACCCACACAAACAAGAATACAACATAGGCTAGGGTCACACTTGCAGATTTTACTAGCGTTTTTGGAGACCTGCGTTTTCTGAAAACGCATGCAATAACGCACCCATAGGCCCCCATGCAAAAAACGCATGCCCCAATTGCAAAAACGCATGTATGAATGGACCATGCGTTCTTCGGTGCGTTTTTGGCTCAGCACCAAAAGATACTGCATGATGCAGTATTATTTGAAAAACGCACCCAAAAACGCAGCATGCAGTATTTTTGGGTGCTTTTTCAAAAACGCATGCGTTTTTTTAACATCGGGCCCTATGGGAAACGCATGCGTTTTAAATGGCACTAAATGGTACATGCGTTTTTGCATGTGTTTTTACATGTGTTTCAAGGGTCCCCCACACCTATCAGCAAAAATGCAGGTAAAAACGCAGGGTGCCAAAAGCACCTTAAAAAACGTATGGCAAATGTGACCCTAGACTTATACAGCTAATCGGATATGAATTTCAAAGTAATTATGACATTGCCATCAGGTCTCTTTTTATTAATGTATGCATTGTGTATTGTGAAATCTGGTGACTGATTCACTTTCATTTTCATTTTGAACACTAAAATAAATTAGTTCTTCACATATCATTTAAGTCAAGAAAACAGTTTATACTTTGTAGCATTTATGCTAATACTAATACACAATTAAGTATGACTAGAAATCATGTTCCCGATGATGAGATAAGCGTCAAAGTTGGAATAACATGAAGGAGACTCTAAATGTGTTACTATTTGGATCTTGATGACCTACCTGTTATGTACTCACATTCAGCTGATACTGGATCGTACTTGGCAGATTGTTTCGACTTCTGTTATCCTATGAGTAAACTAATAATGTATATATAGTGCACGGATCATTCACTAAATCAATGTGTTAATATACCATCTGGAGCTTTGTTGATGACGTGCAAAATGTATTTAGCCTCTGTATATTCCATATATTTCTAAATGACACTTTTCTCATCAATATCCACAATCTACAGGCTCTCAGTCACCTTATGGCATGGCTTACTAGACCATTTATGGTTATTGCTCACACCATTTGGTATACACAGTCTTTCCAAATTCAGTCCCTGAATGCTAAACTCAGGATCTGAATTTAGGACTGCTGTACGTGTAATATGCATTGAACTGGAAGAGATCAAGCTCACAAAACTAGGCTGTGTGCCCACATAGTGGTTTAGTGACGTTCAAATCGTCAGTAAACTGCTGGAAAATTCAAGGAGCCTAGAGTTCTGAGCTCAGAAGTCACCAGCGGTTTTCCAGCGGTTTTCCAGCGGTTTATCAGCGGTTTTCTCAGCGTGTGCACAGCGTTTTACAGTCGGTTTTTCCAGTGGTTTTTCCGGCGGTTTTCTATGGAGGATTTTGTCCATGGAAACGCTCAAAAACCGCTGAGAAAAATTGACATGTTGTATGCTGCTAAACCGCTAGGAAACCGCTCAACCGCTGGCGGATCCGCTCACATAAACCCACTATGTGTGCACAGCGTTTTCTAAATTACATAGGGTTACTTGTAAGTCCTAAAGCTGCTAAGGAGTTACATAAATTTAAATAAAACCTATGCTAAACCGCCGGCGGTTTTCGCTGCTAAACCGACACTAAACCACTATGTGGGCACACACCCTTAAAGGTTCCAGCACACAGACACAGCACAGCAATACAGAGCAGCTCTATAAAATAGTGTTACGTCCATATCTGAACCCTCTGCTAACACGTTGCAGATGCTGCTGGGGATGGGAGCACAATTCTGTTTTACATTAATGTGGCTGGGACTTGTGGTCACACTCGGACTGTAAGTCTGTGCCTTAGGCCGGCTTCACACCATGATTTTTTGAATCAAGGGCTGTCCGGTGTGAACTGGACAGCCCCGGATTTGATTTGGCCTCAAGTATATCCCTGTGGCACCGGATGGGGCTGGATGGCAGCTATTTGCCTTCCGTCTTGCTGTCTGTCCGGATGGATCTGAGGGATTTAGTTTTTTGCCCTGGACACAAAATCGGAGCATGCAGCATTTTTTGTGTCCAGGGCAAAAATCGATCAAAACCTGATCCTCCCGGATCTGGAGCGATCAGGCGCCCCATAACATGGGAGTCTATGGGCGCCGGATTGCTCTGGATTGGGCAGCAAAATTATCCGGTTCCCAGACGCCGGGTGCTGAACGAGCGGCGGCTTTGAAATTCAAGCCGTGCTCGTTCAGCACCTGGACAGGGCAATTAAAAGAGCCGGCGGCTGAAATTTCAGTACGTGGAAAGCTCCACTGGTAAAATTTCAGCACTTGGACAGCGGCAGCCGCACGCTGGGAGGATTCCGGCACAAAACAGAATTGGAGGGCATATTTGCAGACTGCGTTTTTGGGCCTGTTTTTGAAAACGCATGCGTTTTTTTAACATGGAAGTCTATGGGTACCGCATGCTTTAAAAATGAACACACATGTAATGGGATTTGCAAGGAAAAAAAACATCCTTTAATGCATCCCTCAAACATATGCAACATCCCAAATGTGACCCTAACCTTACTGGGTGAAACACCTGTCTGTGGCTAGGGTCACATTTAAAACTTGAATTGCATTCACCGCATCCAGATCCAGATTTTTTTCAAAATTGTGTGCAGAATACCGCTGTGCAGTAACTGGATTGCTCAGGATGTGTAATCCTGAGAAATGCGACTACTGCATAGTTTGCTGATCCCGGCTATTGCTGGCATGAGCAAACTGTACTATCTATTGTAAAGAGTGAAATGTAATAAATAAAAGAATGCTTGAGGTCTCTAGGGGGGCTTAGTCCCCCTAGAGACCGGACGCCCATTCCGGTGGGCTTCACCTACAATTCCCCCATGCCACGGGGTCCTCCGAGCTCCGTGCAGGTCCCCCAAATTCCCCCCCCCCCCGTATTTCTATAGAGGGGTCCCTGCAGCCCTCTGTTATAAGTCTCCCAATTTGTGGGCAAAACTAAGTATTACTGTACAGAATTCGGGTCATAGTTACGTGTATTGTAATGAAGAATCATTATCACTCCATGGGCGGGTTTCCTGTGCTGCTGCCTCCGCTCACGAAATCATGATGCCCGCCCCCTGTGGCCTTCTTCCTGTGTTGTCCGGGCGGCCGCGTCATGAAAGGGGCGTAGCTATCGGTATGACGCGAACTTAACCCCGCCCCTTTCATGACGTGGCCGCCCGGCCTAGCCTGTGAAGACTTCTCTGTTGTTTTGTTATCTTAGGTATCACATTTGCTTTAGTACTTTTTTGGCTTGTGAGATGTATACTCCAGATGTTGACAAATCAGTGCATAGGTTGAGAGAACATGAGGAGGGCAGAACTCAGACAATCCGTTAATAAGCATGAGGCATCACGGTGGCTCAGTGGTTGTAGTAATGGGGTCTTGGGTTCAAAACCTACCAAGGATGGTAACTTTAAAGGGTTTGTTCAATCTAAAATGATATTTCTGCAGTCACTCTGTATGACTGAAAATGATCAATCCTCCCAGCGCTCACAAGGATTCACTGTTTCTAAACCAAGAACGGACCACAGTTATGCGGTATGCATGTTCCTGGCTACTGTGGCCAGAGCCCCCATCTACTGTGCGTAGCCTCACTCAATACAAATGTATGAAACAGGCATGTCTGACCAGTGTGCATGGCTATCTAGTGGGTGCAGCCTTGCTCCATACAATTGAGTGAGGCCGCACTCTCTAGTTGGGGGCTCTAGTCACAGTGACCGGGAACATGCATACCGCATAACTATGGTCCATTCTAGGTCTAGAAATAGCAAATGCTTGCAGCGCCCAGTGCAGCTCAGGGAGGATTGATAATTCTGCAGTCACATAGAGTGACTGCAGAATTATCAATTTAGGCCAGACAACCCCTTTAAGGAGTTTGTATGTTTTCCACATATTTATCGGTTTCTTCTGGGAACTCTAGTTTCAACCCACACTCCAAATGATTTATATTTATATTGTGAGCCCCAATGAAGACAGTAATGACGATGTCTGTAAAGTGCTATGGAATTAATGGCACTATATAGGTGAGTAAAATAAATAAATAAATAATAAAATTAAGATAATACATGGACAGGTTGACCAAGCTTTAATATTAGAGACCAGCTATGATGATCGGCTAAAACCATCAAACGTAAATAAGGCTAGGGTCACACTTTAAACCTTAATTGTGTTCACCGCATCCAGATCCGGATGCGGTGAACGCAATTGTCTTCATACCTTGTGTAAGGGGCGGTATGACGCAATTTTTGCCCGGACCCTTTCATGATGCGGCCAGGCTCTCAGCACTGAAGCAAGCCGAGAGGGGGCGTGCATAATTAATAAGTGGGCGGAGGGAGCAGCAGACAGCCCCGCCTTTGGACATTTGTACAGAAACAGAGAACTCACACAGGACGAGGTGATTATAACCTCTATTCTATACTTTACACAATCGTTTGGTCTGCAAAAGGGATGCTTATAAAGGATAAGAGGGGGTGCAGGGACAGGTATAAAGATACGGGGGGGGGCAATTTGTGGGGTCATGCGCGCCGCACTGAGGAGCCCTGCGCTTTTGGACATAACAGATTATAGCTGGATATGCCCACCTGAGTGGGTGTAAGGTCTCTAGTAGGACTCAGCACCCCCTAGAGACATTAAACAAACATTTATTTATTAATTTTTAACTTTTAAAGGACACAGAGCACCTTGCTTATCCCGGCGTCAGCCGGGATAAGCAAAGTATATGCGGGAACCGCATTGCTCAGGATTACACATCCTGAGCAATCCGGTTCCCGCATTGTGGATGCTAAAACCGCTCTGAAAACTGCAGCCTGCATGATTTTTCACGCAGGCTGCAGGCTTGCAAAGCAATCCGGTTTTTAGCATTGGCTCCTAAACCGGATCAGGTTTTAAAAAAAAAATGTAGATGTGACCCTAGCCTAATACTTCTGTTAAACTAGGCTAAAATGTTTTAATAAAAGTAAACTTAATTACCTAGTATCCCGTTCATCCCTGTACTTATTTTCCTCCCCATGTTAGTTAAAGGCAGTTTAGACAAACAAGATGTGATGAAAATTAAAGATTACTATACAGTGAGAGAGACCTTAAAGTATTTTACAAGGAGATTACCTTGATTATTCCTTTATTAATCTGGTGTTAAGGAACTGGAGGACCCTTTTAAGGCTGCTTTCACCTTGCGATTTTCTGGGATCCGATTTGGCCCATATGTATCCCTAAGGGCACAGATCGGATTTGGCCTTATTGCCATCCGATTCGTGTCGGATCCGATTGTGTCCGATTTTTTGCTGTACCCAAAATCAGAGACTACTCCGATTTTGGGCACAGTGGACCAAATCAGACCGAATCCGACCCGATAACATGAGGGCCTATGGAGCACGGGTCAGAGAAAACAGCTGACCGCTTCTCACTTTATTTCGGACACAGAAATGGCATCCAGAGGTCACCTTCAATGCGGTCCTTTCCTGTCCGTGGGGCCTGCAAAAAGTAGGGTCCCCACGGACAGGAAAAAATCGCAATGTGAAACCAGCCTAAGAGGTAGAAGTACTGATACACCTGTATCTGAGCCCTATCGTATGACCTCTGCCTTTGTTGATAGGCTGTGGCCCAGTTACAGACAGATAATTGTGCTGAGATTGTTCGCAGATCTCTGGTTGCAGTGAAATCATGGACACATTGTTCCATTTGTACACAGCCACAAAATAGAACAATGTGTCCATGATTTCACTGCAACCAGAGATCTGTTCAGAAGTTGGTCACAGATATCTGTGTGTGTAACTGGGTCTTTACATTTGCACTGTGGACACCACTGAGGGATGCAGATGCAGCCCTGTTTACTTTGGCATGGTTAAAACTTGTGGATTAGACTGTTAGGTGCTGTTTATTTATGTAACCAGCTCTCCACTGTGAGATTTCATCAGGGCCACACAATATTTAAAGGGAACCTGTCACCTAATCTATGGCCCCTAAACTATCACTACCTGCCCCTACAGACCCTAACTAGCTGCCTAACCATCCCTGGCTGACGTAATATGGCTTTATATAAGGTGAAATAAACACTTTATAAACTTACATGATCAGTGCCAGTGGGGCGTTCCTGACAGTAGGGCGGGGTCCCCAGAGCCGCGCTCCCCCCGCCTCGCTCCCTTCCTAACGCCCTAATGGGCGGCATTATCGATTTGAAGAGCGGGGAAGCCCATTGGAATCTTCCCGCCCCGCTCTTCATGACGCGGCCGGAGACCGCGTCATTTCCGGGTCCGCGCATGCGTAGTGCGCCGGGTGAAGCTGACCGGAATCGCAGCGTCGCTAGGCAACGACCGGCGTCTTCGGAAGGTGAGTATCGGCGGCCCCCCCCCCTCCCAAACCAGCCCATATATATGTGTGTGTAATCCACATGTACATATGGATTACACACACACATATATACATTCACTTTGATTAGGCACATTTCATATATATATAGATGCACATATGAAATGTGCCTAATCAAAGTGAATGTATATATGTGTGTGTGTAATCCATATGTACATGTGGATTACACACACATATATATGGGCTGGTTTGGGAGGGGGGGGGCCGCCGATACTCACCTTCCGAAGACGCCGGTCGTTGCCTAGCGACGCTGCGATTCCGGTCAGCTTCACCCGGCGCACTACGCATGCGCGGACCCGGAAATGACGCGGTCTCCGGCCGCGTCATGAAGAGCGGGGCGGGAAGATTCCAATGGGATTCCCGCTCTTCAAATCGATAATGCCGCCCATTAGGGCGTTAGGAAGGGAGCGAGGCGGGACCCCGCCCTACTGTCAGGAACGGCCCACTGGCACTGATCATGTAAGTTTATAAAGTGTTTATTTCACCTTATATAAAGCCATATTACGTCAGCCAGGGATGGTTAGGGAGCTAGTTAGGGTCTGTAGGGGCAGGTAGTGATAGTTTAGGGGCCATAGATTAGGTGACAGGTTCCCTTTAAACATCAGTAAATTGCTTTTGGTGCCAGTTATAAGTTATTGCTTGCATGTTCTGCTTCTTAGGGCCCCTTTATATGCTGAGACTTTCCAGCGATCCCACCAGCGATCCGACCTGGCCAGGATCGCTGGAAAGTCTCTATGCAGTCACTGGTGAGCTGTCAAGCAGGCAGACTCACAAGCGACCAGTGGACCAGCGACATCGTGGAAAGAATCTAAACTATTCTTTCCACGATGTCGAGCTCCCGCTCCTGTCTTCTGACAGGCTGCGGTAAGCGGGAGCAGGCTGGTAACCATGATAAACAACAGGTATCTAGGCAGCGCGCAGCACCTAGTTACCCGATGTATACCTTGGTTACCAGCCTTCTCCGCTTCCAGGCTAGTATCCAAGGTACACAGCGGGTAACTAGGGACAGTGATGTGCTTAGATACCCGCTGTGTACCTTGGATACCAGCCTGGAAGCAGAGAAGGCTGGTAACTATGGTATACATCGGGTAACTAGGTGCTGCCTAGATACCCGTTGTTTACCATAGTTACCAGCCTGATCGTTGGTCTCTCACTGTCAGACGCAGCGATGCGCGCTGACCAGTGGGAAACCAAGGACCGAAAAGTGTTCCTGAATGACTTGCAGCGATCAGCGACCTGACAGCGGGGGCCAGGTCGCTTCTACGTGTCACATACTACAACATCGCTGGGGAGATCGCTTTTATGTCACAAAACCTGTGACGTTTCAGCAACATCACTAGCGATGTTGTAGTGTGTGAATTACCCCTTAGTTTGGCCTGCTTGGGGTTTTCCCCTGCAAAGTTGCTGATCTCAGCCTGTACTATGGCTACCCAACTGTATCTGAATCCTGTCCCAGACCACTAGGTTATTATTATTATTTATTTATGGAATACCATTGATTCCTTGGTGCTGTACATGTGAAAGGGTTACATACAAACAAGTTAAAAATACAACGAACAAGCTAACAGTGACAGACTGATACATAGGGTAAAGAGGACTCTGCCCTTGCGGGGTTACCTGTCCTCATAACCTCAGGAGTGCTGATGCTGAACTGTAACTTTGTATGAATGCAAGTGAACAGTAAAGTACCTGGAGGAAAAGTGACTTTGAGGGCCACTTTACACACACCAACTTATTTGTCCAACTTCTGACCAACTTGCTGGTTGCAGTGAAATCATGGACACATTGTTCCATTGTACACAGCCACAAAATGGAGCAATGTGTCCATGATTTCACTGCAACCAGCAAGTTGGTCAGAAGTTGGACAGATACCATATGTACTCGGGGTATAAGCCGACCCGTGTATAAGCCGACCCCCTACTTTTGCCCCCAAAACCTGGGAAAACCTATTGACTCGTGTATAAGCCGAGGGTGGACCCCAGCACAGGTATACAGCCTCCAGCAGTGTGGTATACAGGCCCCCCCATTGGTATACAGGCCTCCCCAGTGGTAGTTATACAGCAGCCTCCCCAGTGGTATATACAGGCCCCAGCAGTATATACAGCAACCCCAGTGGTATAAAGCAGCCCAGTGGTGTGGTATACAGCAGCCCCAGTGGTATATAGCATCCCCAGTGGTACACAGCAGCCCCAGTGGTATATAGCAGGCCCAGTAGTATATAGCAGCCCCAGTGGTATATAGCAGCCCCAGTGGTATAGAGCAGCCCCAGTGGTATACAGCAGCCCCAGTGGTGTATAGCAGCCCCAGTGGTATACAGCAGCCCCAGTGGTGTATAGCAACCCCAGTGGTATACAGGCCCCCAAATGCTGGCACTCGCCCCCCCTCTGTTGTAAGGGCCCCCCCGCTGCTTAACTTACCATCCCCGTTCTTCTGCACCGCGCCGGTCTTCTGTGCTCCGTCCTCCATGCTCCCGTCCGGCTGCATTCGGGGTCCCCGGCCGCGCACGATGACGTCATCGTTACTGCGACGGCCGGGGATCCGGATGCAGCCGGACGGGAGCATGGAGGACGGAGCACTGCCAGCATTGGGGGCGACCAAGTACCATATTGACCCGTGTATAAGCCGAGGGGGGGACTTTTCAGCCCAATTTTTGGGCTGAAAAACTCGGCTTATACACGAGTATATACGGTAAGTTGGTGTGTGTAAAGTGGCCCTGACTCTGCCTGTGCTCTTTTGAATGAACTTGTTACAGGGGGCTAGAGACATGGGGGACCCCTTCCCTGAATGCAGCAGACATGCTGCATTTAGTGCTGCATTCAGTTAGCATAGCACCAGGGGGTGACAGGTCCTTTTTAAGGCGTCCATGATTTTTTTGCAGCTATAGAAACATAGATTATGTTGACTATAAATTATCATCATTTTACACTTTATAGTGAATGCAACTAATGACTTCATATTACGACTATGTGCTGCAGCCACATATCACTTATAAATATAATAATTTGTTATGGTCTTCCAATGTAGTCGTAAAAATTATTCTGTGATTTTTTCATAAGCTGTCCAGAAAAAGTAAATAATCAAGTTGGCAACTCTGCCTGACCTTCATCTCCTGAATTAGATACTACATCAATGCCATTCTTTCAGCTCTCTCCACCAGCCAGCAGTCAATCTGTGGATGTGACCTACACAGACCTGCATAAGTCAAATTCCAGTATAGGGGTTAAAGGTTGAAGGCCATGGTTCCCCTGGGATCTGTAAATGGAGAGGGTTGTGCAAAACATGTCCGTGGAAGCCCTATTAAGAGTAGCAATGCCACTTACAGTGCGCCTTTACAGTAAGAAATAGAGCAGCCACAATTTACATCTTACAGATTCCATATGCTTCCTGATAATGTCGAGCCCCAGGCTTTGGGGTACTCGGTATCAGGCTCCAAGGGGGTTAATTGTGTCATGGAGAGTGGTAGCCGCGCCTGATCTCGTGTCCTGGGGGACTACTTTGAAAAAGGGGAATATTTACAGGGGAAGCTATATACAGTTTGTCGTGATGCCACCTGTAGGTTCTGGTGATGTGTCACCAGCGCCGCCACAGTCCGCCAGAGGTAGATGGTAATGCGCAAGTTGGCAAAGCCTCTAGGTAGGGCTGGACCTCCGGGGCAGCATTCCTGAGGGGAAACAAGTTCATTCAAAGGAACACAGGCAGAGTCAAAGTCACTTTTCCTCCAGGTACTTTACTGTTCACTTGCATTCATACAAAGTTACAGTTCAGCACTCCTGATGTTATGAGGACAGGTAACTTATCGGGTGGCTGCAGGCGGATCCTGGGTGGTATGGTGGAACCCTTCGTGCCTTCTTTCTCTAACCCCGTCTGTTCCTTCCTGCTTTCCAGTTTGTGGTGTGAAGCCTGGCGACTTGGAATCAGCCTGACCTCCTTTCCTCTCTCACCTTTGCTGCCATCTGATGACCCTCTACTGGCTGGCCGCTCGTTCCTTTGGTGGTGCCTGGTACCCTCTTTCGGTCTGCTGTGGTGCACGGGAGATTGAGGACTCCACAGGGTTCTGGATTCTCTGTGGTCCTAAAGTATCCCACAGGTGCGGGCTCCGGTGCCCAGTAAGCTGTCTGGGAGAACTTGACGACGGTCCCTCTTCCCAAACCGGCTCTCTCCTGAAAAGCTCTTTAAACCCTTTCTTCCTCCTCCATCTCTTCTCCTGGTCCCTCAGCCGAGTGACCTAGCAGCAAAACCTCAAAGCTCTAAAAAGTCCTTCCTTGTTCCCCTAGAGGTGATTTTATTCCCTCCCGGGTAACCTCCCACCGTGTAAGCTAGTGTGGGAGTGCTGGGATAGGGTACCACCCACAATCCTAGGGCCACCTGCAGCTGGAGTATTGCACCTCTTTTACGGGTGCAGTACCCCTCTGTGACGCCTGCTTGGCGGGGGCCACAATAACATAATAAATACACAGAAGTACAGTTTGAATCGCTCATATCCAAATGTGCTGGCTTTATTCACTGGAATCATTACAAAATGTATTTCTTGGGACTCTCATCCCACTCATAAATGTGAAAACAGAAAGTAATATACCGTTGCGGTTGTTATTTATAAATCAAAAACTGCCTCAGGGATAACAAATCATCTGGTTCCCATAATTACTAGATAGCTGACCATGCAGTAAAATCATCTGCCAGATTCAAGAATAGACATATGGTAAAGCCTCTAAATCCCATTGAACTGCACATAGGTCTTCAGCTGCAATATCTGCCCCTGGCCCAATTGGTGCATCTGCCAAGAAGATGCTGTGTATGGCTAGCGTTCTAGTTGTTCACTTGTTAAATGTCAGAAATGTAAAAATTATTTCTGACTCTGAATAAAACACCCCAGTCAAGGACTGGGTTTTGTACATGACAGTCAGGGCCATTCCGAGACATTTATTCTCTATGCTTCCTTTTAGCCTCAGGCCTAGCGTATGCCACTCGCATTGTACTCGGCCCAATATTAGACAATGATCAGATCTGCAAGTTTTTCCTCAGCTCTAATCGAACTAAGGTAAAGATCGTAGCACGCTGATATTGTCAGGTATTGTCTTGCATCACTTGCACCCATACAAGTCTATGATTGTTAGCGAAACATCAGACTGCACTCGGATGACATCTGGGTGCAAAGAGACTTGCAATGGAGGAGATGGAGAGATTAATCTCTCCCTCCTCTTCACACCTGTGATCTGATCGCAGGATCAGATCACGTTAATGACACTCGGCCCAAGCTCGCCCCAGAGCCTGAGATGCGTGTCATTAGCTCCCACAATGGCTGCCATATGCAGGACTTACTTTCAAATCTGACTTTTCAATGTAAAATTTCCGATTAGTAACATAAATCTAAAATAAATACTGATGTTCTGCAAATGAATTGCTGTTATCTCTGCACAAATCAGATAATAATCATATAAAAAACAATTTGCATTATATGAGAGTTATACTCCTGGCCACGTGCCACATTGAGTTTTTGGTGAGATTTTTACCTCAGTATTTGTAGCCAAAACCACGAGTGGAACAATCAGAGAAAAGCTATAATAGAAACCCGTTACCACTTCTACATTATCAGCCACTCCTGGCTTTGTCTACAAATACTGAGTTAAAAAACTCACCAAATACTGAACATGTGATCGTAGCCTTGCATTGAAGACATTCTCTTTTTATTTTACATTTTTTTAATTCATGTGCTGAGATACGATGGCTCAAAATTATAAGTCTAAGGTACTGAGGAGCCTTTTTTTAAGAAACATTTATTACATTCCCACCTGTGATCGGTTTGTACAGAAGTCTTCATGCTCGTGCCTGCCACTGACCAGGAGTGACTTCAAGAGCCTTGTCCTGAGAACATTCTCACATGCCCATCTATTGCTATGGAGCTTTGTCCTGAGAATTTTTCGTAAGAAGACTCCAGAGGTCACTGCCGGTCAGCAGTATGTTCTGCTGATACATACTGGAAGTGACCTCTGGAGCAACAGAGAAATCGATTGACATCGTGGGACATAATTGTGGATTACGTTGGAACCTCCAGGATTTATTTTGAAGTAATAAATTGGTGAATGAGGGCCCGTGGGCAGACTTTATTCAAATAAACTTTTTATCCCCATGTGTCGGAGTCTTTTTTAACTCTATACTTGCTGGGTTAGTAATGGAGGTTTCTGATAGATGTCTATCCATTACTCACTAAGGTTTGATGCCAGCTGACAATTTACAGCTAACATCAACCCCATTAACCATTACCCTAACTGCCACTGCACCAGGGTAAATGGGAAGAGCTGGGTAAAGGCCCAAAAGTGGCACATCTAATGTGATGCATCAATTCTGAGTTGTCTACAAGCTGGTATATTTAGGCTGGGAAGTGCTAAATCATGGCTCTTCCCACCCTGATAATACTAGCGCTGGTAAAACAGCTGCGGTCTGCAACCCTCGGCTGTCTGCTTTACCTTGGCTGGTTATCATTAAAAAAAACCAGAGGGGATTTCCTCTATTTTGATAAGCAGCTAAGGTAAAGCAGACAGCCGAGGGTTGCAGACCGCAGCTGTTTTACCAGCGCTAGTTATAAAAAATAGTTGGGAGCTCACGCAATTTTTTTTTCAATTCTTTTTATTGTTCAGTGTACAATCATCTTCCTCATGCAATAAAGTTTGTTGATTGGCTGCGCCTAAGCCTTTCAACAATCTTTATTAGCAATACCCAAAAACAAACTCAGACACAGACATTACTTTAGTCCGTGTCCGAACCACAGACTCCCTTTGTTCTGTATAAATCCTGAACTTTACAGGAAATCACAGACGCTTCATCTTATTTACTGACACGCTATTTTTATTGAATGTCTAGGGATTTCTGAATGGTTGGCGATTCTGCTTTAGACATTCGTTTCTTTCGTTATATCACCTATTGGTTGGCATTTTTGTGCAATTCCAGACCATTTCTACTAAGTCACAATTTGTTCCCTCTAGCCATGCTTTCCTTTATGTGTAGTATAATCTTTGTCTCTCCATTCATGTCTAAAGGTAAATTCAGCATCCTACGGTTTCAGGTTTCAAGAGAGCAGCGGCATTGCTGGCACTCAGATATCTGTTACACAAACAGAGCTAAGCAGTTGGGTCACAGCAGGATATATATAATCAGCTCTGTTTCCAAGAAGCATGTAATAACCCAAAGTCAGTACATCAAGTATAATCCAGGTTTTGCAAACTCATTCAACTACTTAAACATTTTGCAATTTTTTTAAAAAGTAAGACATTATTTCCTTAAGTAGCTTCAATAAAATATAGACTTAAAAAACTTCAATGCATAAAAAAAAAAAACATGAGTGCTGATCTAAAGTTTCGTAGTCTGTGGGAGCCCTCATGCTGCAGGGTAGGGCTGTAGTGGACATAATACTGTGTGTGTGGAGCCCACTGGGACGGGGTACTCGGTACCGGACCGGTGTATCAGGGGGGTTATCATGGCGGTCTTTTGGGTTTGGACCGTGTCCTGAGCCTACAAGTAAAGCGGGGTATTTACAGGGGATAGAGTTGTGACGCCACCCGTGGTATGTGGTCAGGGTGACCACCGCTGCTGCATCCTCATGGGATGATGGATAGCATCCTGTGATGTAACGGCTCTCCACGGGCAGAGCCTGGTCCCCGGGGTCAGTAGTGATGAAAACAGTTTGTGAGGGAAAACAGGGTTTGCAAGGATTAGAAAGACTCATGGTTTTGTAGTTTTTCAAGTCTTTTACTGAAGATGGTACATCAGCTGAGTACTATCCACGGAGTCTTTGCAGGGGCCAGGTTGCTCCCACCCTGGCCGGGTCCTTTGGCTCCCTGTTTCTGCGCTGTGTGTGTGGCCCTGCTGCTGCTTTACCTAAGCTGCCGGCCCTTTCTCCCCTTACGGGTAGCAACTTGCTAGGCAACTTGAGTCTTATTCCGTGTTCCTGACCCCGCCGTGTTGCTTTTCTGTGGTACAGTGAAGATGTGGGACCTTCACTAATCCGGCGTTCACTGTGCTGCTTGTGTCAGGCACAGCATCAGATTCGGAATCCATTCTATGCGCTTCTCTGGGGTGAGTTTCAGGGGACTCGGTTTTCCGGGTGTGTTCCTCTCTGCCCTGTTTCCTTTTCCTTAGACCCTGGCTTGGCCTGGAACTGGACAGTGGACGATGGGGTGAGCCTAACGCAGCTCTTTTACACCCAGGTCTTTCTTCCTCAGTGCTGCCCCACACTGAACTAACTGACTGAACTGCCACTTCCTCTCCACACCAGAATATATAGGGAAGCAGCTTTAGCTCCCTCTTCTGGCCTGGAGGCACTAGTGTAGTGTTGTCAGTTGTGTGGGGAATTAACCCTTGGTGTTGTTACTGTGGCACATTAACCCTGGGGTGCCACATGTGCGCCCTCATACTTTGTGGGGGGCTATGGGTGACATTATACTATGTGTGGGGGCCTCAAATTGCCTGTGGCACCTGTGAGGGACATATGGGACATGTGCGGGCCCTCATACATTTTAGAGGGCTGTGGGTAATATTGTACTGTGTCTGGAAAACCACACATTGTATGTGGGATACCTTATACTGCCTGTGAGGGTCCTCATATTGCTTGTAGTGCACTCATACTGCCCATTGGAGATATAATACTGTGTGTGGCCCTTATACTGAATGTGGTGTCCCTCATCTTGCTTGTAGTGCACTCATACTGCCCATTGGAGACATAATACTGTGTGTGGCCTTTATACTGCCTGTGGGGGCCCTCATATTGCTTGTAGTGCACTCATACTGCCCATTGGAGACATAATACTGTGTGTGGCCCTTATACTGCCTGTGGGGGCCCTCATGTTGCTTGTAGTGCACTCACACTGCCCATTGGAGACTTAATACTGTGTGGCCCTTATACTGCCTGTGGGGACCTTCAATCTGTTTGGTGGGCACTTTAGGAACTTCATGCTGTGGGAAGTATTACACTTTGTTAGGGTTACTGTGGCATTATAATTTGTGCTATATGTATCCCTCTTCCTGATATTAAAAGTTAGAAGGTTTTGGATTTCAAAAATGGTGCAGAATTAGACAGATATGTAAAATGTAGGGATGAGAAAAATGTGAAAGGTGTACAGAATAGAGACTGGGCAGTGTGGAGGGTGAAGATGAGGCACCTTGCGGGGACAGTGAAAGGCCATAGAAAGGAGGGGACAGTATATTGGGGAGGGGAAGTGTGATGAGGCCATTGTGAAGAGGGGGCTCAGTATGGAAAGGAGAGGATAGTGTGGAGTGCTTGTACCATAAGTGGTGAAGGGCATTTATTTATTCAGGTGAACAGCGTAGGGCCGATATTTTTATTCATATGCGTTATAATCAATCTGCTATATTTAAGGGTGTCATGCTTGGATGTGCTGCAGAAGACCTGAGAAGGTTTAAGTCTGCAGAGATGAGCTGTGGATGTGAAACGTCATCATGTCATCTCGACAAGAGGAAAGAGAACGACTCTGATCAGACACAACATTATCTACAAGGTACCTGGATGTAAATAATTATTTGAGATACTAATACTCATCAATTGTGTGGTTCCTGTATGGTCCGTACTCTGATAATGGCTGAGAAGAATAGAAAGAAGATGCTGGGAGTTGTTGCTAAGGATCTACTGGCAGTTGTGAGTTCATGTAATACAAATGTATTTGAGTCTGACCTGACATTACAATTGATGGACAATGAACTAATGGTATTTCTGGTGATGCATTCCTGTACTGATGAGAGTTTTGATTGTGTTTCTGTACTGATGGGGTTCTGATGATGAATTTCTGTACTGCTGATGGTTCTTGTGATGAAATTCTGAACTGCTGGTGGTTCTGATAATGAATTTCTTTACTACTGGTGGTCCTAATGATGAATTTCTGTACTGCTGGTGGTTCTGGTGATATATTTATGTACTGATGTGGTTTGTGGTGCTGTGTTTCTATATTGGAGTTCTAGTTATGTATTTCTGTATCACTTGTGATTGATGTATTTCTAAACTTCGGGTGGTTCTGATTATGAATTTCTGCACTGTTGGCGGGTCTAGTAATGGTTTGCTGTACTGATACATGTTGTGATGCTGTGTTTCTGTACTTATGGGGATTCTAGTTATGTATTTCTGTACTGCAGGTGGTTCTGGTGATGTATTCCTATAAGGTTATTAGTTCTGACTGTGTACACATGTAACAATTCATGACTTCTAAGATTACATTATACATGGTTTGTAAATAAAGTATTGTGCCATTTGACAAGTTAGTTTGAGGAGAAAATTGTGGTCAATATCGGAGCGCTGGGTTGTTTTAACCACTCTAATCATCCCCTGTTTTGTGTGCCCCAGTACTCCGATATTGACCACAATTTTCTCCTCAAATGTTGTTACAAAATTCCGGGGTTTGTGGCTGGAGCAGCCGGGTGCCACATACGCTGTATAAAAGTGCAGGACCTGAACTGATGTTCACATAACATGACCGGACAGCAGCCCCATGTGACCCATACCAGGAAGCTCGGCCAAGGAATGGAGCCGAAGAGACAGCGGTCTCCACCCCACAACACACTTCACCGAGGTTGTGCAGGGGTGCGCAACCTCACCAGGTGAGTGGCAAATCACCCCACTCAAACCACATTGTTCCCCACTAGACTGCCGGGTATTTCTCAAATGGAGCGCTTCCCTGTATCTTTCTTTCTTTATTTGACAAGTTATGACTTACTATGTTTTTATCTATGGTAGGAGCATTAAAGAGGTTGTCCAAGTTTGTGATTAGTCTGCATCACTCTATGTCTCTGCAGACCTCTGAATTCTCACAATGCGCACACTGCACACTGTTAGGATTCTCTGATGCCAATGATAGTGAGAGCGGGAGGTTACAAACTGCAAGTACTTGATTTGCATACATGCAGTCACATGCCACCTAGCCATGCCTGGCCTAGCTCAAATTTATTGAGTGAGGCCAGATACGTCTAGTCGGAATGTGGCAAGAAGAATACAAAATGAATACTTGAGTTCTCATGACTGACCACTCTCACCACAGGCACTGGAAAATCCTAAAAGTGTGCAGTGCTGTGAGAATTCACCTAGAGTGACTGCAGACCGTCATCTCAAGCTTGGAAGCCCTGCAGTTATAAAATTAAGCATTGAAGCATGTCCAGTACTACCAGAGTGTAACATACGCACTGTCAGGATTCAGCTCTGCTTGCTGGTTCCAGCAGTCATCCCATGACCATTCCACCCATGTGCAGTTTTCATACTTACGGTCATGTGACAGCTATTCTTCCTGCTGTCTCAGTAATTCACTGAACATTGAGAGAATTAAGTAGTCCAGCTCATCGGCACATGACTTTAGGTATGAAAATCTCTAACTAATTGACCGGTCACATGAAGACTGCTCGCTTGGGGTGCAAATTGAATTCTTGCCCCAGGTACTGAAAGTCTAGATACACCTCTGAGCCCACTATCTATATTTTAACTTTCTTTTAGATCTTTTCCTGGCTTTGAAAAGCTGATGCTACAAACATAAATTATACAAATACAATATATACTGTCGACCTCTTCAATATTCTGAAACCATTGTAAATATCTCAGGAATTTTGCTGCACAAATAGACCAAACCAGGATAAATTCATGTTTTATTCCCTTTTATGTAATCACATTTTCGCAGGGCAATCTCAGATTCCATGCGCATAATAGAAGCTGTATATATCAGACCAGGAAAATGAATACACCAGCCGAGGTCATTTTAATTTCTTGGGTGCTAATTAAAACCAGAACAATATAAAGCAAATGCAAATATGTATTTGCATAAACTGAATGTAAGAAATGCAGAATTGGAGAGCGTTCAAAATAAGATTTGGTTTATCGTGTAGACATGCTGTGACATTAGAATCTAACATGTAAGTGTATGACGACCCATATATTCCTGCAGCGCAGTCATAGTGTATGTGTCCTTCACATCACCTCTACATACAGCTCCAAGGATCATACATTCATCTGCAATAAAAGCTGCTTCCAAAATGCTAAAATCTGCACTGTTAATATAATTTGAAAGCTCTCAACTTATTGAAATGAAATACACATTTAGATTTATTAAGATTTAAGGCACTTTTATTAATTATCTCAAAACAATATTACATTTTGTCTGTTCCCCAAATCTTTGGCAATCAGCCAATCCTTTAGCCCAACAAATGACCTCACTCCTAAAACCAAAATTTAATTAAAAGAGAAATGCCGTACTTACCAAGGTCCATGCACATAAAATAGCACATTATAATTGATATTGATACAGTAAAAAAAAAGATGGTAGACCATAAAATATAACTTTTAATGGTACACCTTAAAATGTAAAAAAATCAGGATTTCATGCAACTTGATAGAAAGAAAATCTAATTGGTTCAGAAAGTAAGGAACAATGCAAAAAAACTACAACATTTAATGCAATATCAACATCCGGTTTACCAGGTCACTGCTAGCACTTCCAGATTGAACATAGATCTATATGGATTAGTAAGCTAGTAATATCAAAGCATTGAAAAATTTCCGTAACAAGGTAATATCAATAAAACCTGAATTTTATTTCCACAGATGTCAAACCATGCTATTCAAACAGAAGCCTTTAAATGGAAAAATGCCGTATTTATGGCCAATTCCGCGGCAGGATCAATTCTAAAAGCAGAGGTGATGGTATTAAAGACACTAAAGCTAGGTGCCAACATAGAATGTGTGCTGCTGATTTTGAAGTCCAAAATCAGCACCAAGTTTCAAATATACCGCTCTTAGATCTTAGATCACTCACAATATATCCTTATGTAGATAGCAGGACAGCCTCTGCAGGTATCATATTGACCGCACAAGCCTACCAGCAGTCGGACTACAGATAGCACCTAAAGGTGATTAAAACAAACCTTACTACTATATTCTCCAAAATACCTATTACCCACTGCTTTTAACTCTTTCAACTCTAGGTCACCAAGAAATTAAGAGAGAATTGGCCCATTTCCCGAACCTACACCATTATCTCCAGATCTAGTATATTGTTAGCATATATTCTCAGCATTTATGTACATTCCCTACTATGACAGAGGTTCTCCTAGGTATGCTCACCTTACATCATGAACCATACTGATCATATGTTTCTCACTTATGCACAGCTACAGCGCATATTCAGACATATCTGTGTCTCCTCAGCACTACCGCGCAGTGCGCACTGCCATCTCTATCCTTAAAAGGTATTGAACAGTTAAAAATATTTTTCTTGTTTCTGGAACACTGTTGTTTCACCTCAAATACAGGCCCACTTGCCAATCCAGATGTAAAATTTGTAAAAAAAAACTTTTTGTCTTTGTATATACATCTGTCCTTATATGATTGCTTATACCTTATAGATCCACCCTGATAACAATGGTAAAAGATTGAAACGATTGTCGGTGTAAACAAATACACAATCTTTTTTTGCATCAGACAAGTGACTCCTTCTCAATTTTTGTGGTGTGCCAGGGTTATACCTTATATATCCGATCACAGCATGACCTGAAACTGACTGCCGGGAAAACGTGCAAAAGTTCATCTGAGGTCAGAGCTCAGCCGCATCGCTCTAGTTGACCTCAGATGAACCAGACTGTGACAATCACCCTGCCTACAGCCGGCAGTAAGTTTCATATCTGAGGAGTTAGTACTGTTACTTTGCAGAGCTGGGGTCCTAGAATAAAATCTGGCCAAGGACAACATCTGCAAGGAGTTTCGTCTCCCTGTTTTTGTGTGGGTTTCCTCTGGACACTTCTTCCTCCAATACTAGAAAAACTAATAAGGAAGACTTTGAACCCCAATGGGGAAAGATCCATAAAATGCTGCAAAATATTATCGAGCTATATATGGTACTTTAGGTAGCTAATGAATTAATATCCATATTTAAGGCCTCAAGATATGTGCAAGATACAGCTGTTTAGAAAAAAGTATAGATCACAAAGCGGAAAATACAGGATGAAAAATAGAAACCAAGTTGGTAATAAAATGTATCTGATACATTATCTTCTAAGGGTGCTTTCACATCTGCGTTTTTCGTAATTCGCGGCAGATGCGGTGAAAAAACCGCATCTGCCGCGTTTACCGCATAAGGGCCCTTTCACATCTGCGTTTTTCGTAATTCGCGGCAGATGCGGTGAAAAAACCGCATCTGCCGCGTTTGCCGCATAACGGTTCCACTTGCGGCACGGTTGCGGTTTTTTCCATAGGAAGTATAGGGGGACTTGCGGCAGATGCGGCAAGTGCGGTATTGCACTTGCGGCAGGTGCGGCAGAGAAAAAAACCGCGGCTTACTGCGGTTTTTTTCGCTGCCGCACCTGCCGCAAGTGCAATACCGCACTTGCCGCATCTGCCGCAAGTCCCCCTATACTTCCTATGGAAAAAACCGCAACCGTGCCGCAAGTGGAACCGTTATGCGGCAAACGCGGCAGATGCGGTTTTTTCACCGCATCTGCCGCGAATTACGAAAAACGCAGATGTGAAAGCACCCTAACCGTTCCACTTGCGGCGCGGTTGCGGTTTTTTCTATGCAATGTATAGGGGACTTGCGGCAGGTGCGGCAAGTGCGGTTTTGCACTTGCGGCAGGTGCGGCCGCGAAAAAAAACGCGGCTTACTGCGGTTTTTTTCGCGGCCGCACCTGCCGCAAGTGCAAAACCGCACTTGCCGCATCTGCCGCAAGTCCCCCTATACATTGCATAGAAAAAACCGCAACCGCGCCGCAAGTGGAACGGTTATGCGGTAAACCCGCGGCAGATGCGTTTTTTTCACCGCATCTGCCGCGAATTACGAAAAACGCAGATGTGAAAGCACCCTTAAAAAGAGTTTTATATAATGAGATGGAGGACAGACAACCTGCCTTCAATATTGGTAGGGATGAATTAATACAGTAGTCAATTGATGCACAATTATGCTGATTGCTATTTTGACTTAGTACAAAGTCATAGCAAGTTAGATATCTACATGGGGTCTGCAACATATACATGTACAAGTAGATGTGGTAGATAGATGGAGCTGGATTTCCAGCAGCTCTGAAGGTATTTTGTGTTTTAATTTCACTATCATCTAATTCAATATCTTAAGCTAGTAGTTTTGACAGTGACTTGAAACATAGTCATACTAGTCTAAGTGGGTCATAAGCCAAAGCTAGCCAGATCTACACCACTTTAAGGTGCCAAATCTAGGAACCAAAAAATAAAAAATGAAAAGGGAAAACGTATTGATCCACAAATGACAGAAAAAAAATAATGTGATTATTTTTTTTCTCATTCCTCTTGTATAGCCCCAATCTGTGCCGGACTCACATGTTCCATCAGGTGCTCAGATACCACCTGGAATCCCTTAGACAGTAGCTGGCCATAGCTGACAAAGCAGATTACCAGACAGAGACAGAACCCACATTTTAAGTCACTGATCCACTCGCCAGAATTCACATTGTGTATTGAGATGGGATTCTGAAGTGATGAGCCCCCTTCACGATGAAATGACATCATCATCCCAGCATAACATAGTGTCCTTGTGGATAGATGATCAAAATTGGTCTGGATTTTTAAAAGTGGTATTCTAATCACCAAAAATGATCACATATCCTAAAATAGGTCATAATTGGAAGAATAGGACCCCCTCTGATCATCAAAAGTGGAGGCAAAACCACAGGTAGGAGAAGTGAAATGGAGCGGCGGGTCCCAAGTTTATAGGTTTTGAAATAAAGTGTTCCATTATTTTTATTAGTAAAAAGTTACTACATAAAGACCTTCTAAGTGACAGAGGAAACGTACTTTAGGCAACATATATTTATTATGAAGCCCATGGTTTGCAAAGAAAAGTTATCTGTTCCTAACTGTCACATTCAGAGCCAAAATCCTGTGCATAAAAGCAAATGTATTTGTCAGTGCACTTTCTCCGGAATAAGATAGTGGATATTTTTAGATCAATAAAAATTCAGCTTTCTGTTGGAAGGTGTAGAGATGGAAAAGATACAATAAGTAAATAAGAAAAGAAGGATATTGAATGTGCCCTGTGAGCAAAGGCCTTGACCTAGATTAATAAAGGTTGCTAAGATTTGCCTACTTGTTTGCGTAAATGGAAATACGGAAGTAATAGGGGAATAATGGATCTTGACAGCCATAAGAAAAATGGAAATGAAAGAAATCTGAGTGGGGTTCATTTATATTATTTATAGGCAGTTCTATAAAGGATTATAACAAGTATTGATTAAGAGAAACAAGCCACTAATCATCTATTTATGATTATATATATATATACAATACAGACCAAACATTTGGACACAGCTTCGTATTCAATGAGCATTCTGTATTTTCATGACTATGAAAATTGTAGATTCACACTGAAGGCATCAAAACTATGAATTAACACATGTGGAATTATATACTTAACAAAAAAGTGTGGAACAACTGAAAATATGTCTTATATTCTAGGTTCTTTAAAGTAGCCACCTTTTGCTTTGATTACTGCTTTGCAAACTCTTGGCATTCTCTTGATGAGCTTCAGGAGGTAGTCACCAGAAATGGTCTTCCAATAGTCTTGAAGGAGTTCCCAGAGATGCTTAGCACTTGCTGGCACTTTTGCCTTCTCTCTAAGGTCAAGCTCACCCCAAACCATCTCCAGGTCATCTGGCGTAGCACTCCATCATTCTCCTGCTTGGTCAAATAGCCCTTACACAGCCTGGAGGTGTGTTTGGGGTCATTGTCCGGTTGAAAAATAAATGATGGTCCAACTAAACGCAAACCGGATGGAATAGCATGCCGCTGCAAGATGCTGTGGTAGCCATGCTGGTTCAGTATGTCTTTAATTTTGAATAAATCCAAAACAGTGTCACCAGCAAAGTACCCCCACACCATCACACCTCCTCCTCCATGCTTCACGGTGGGAACCAGGTATGTAGAGTCCATCCTTTCACCTTTTCTGCATCGCACATAGACACAGTGGTTGGAACCAAAGATCTCAAATTTGGACTCATCAGAACAAAGCACAGATTTCCACTGGACTAATGTTCATTCCTTGTGTTCTTTAGCCCAAACAAGTCTCTTCTACTTGTTGCCTGTCCTTAGCAGTGGTTTCCTAGCAGATATTTTACCATGAAGGCCTGCTGCACAAAGTCTCCTCTTTACAGTTGTTGTAGAGATGTGTCTGCTGCTAGAAAACTCTGTGTGGCATTGACCTGGTCTCTAATCTGAGCTGCTGTTAACCTGCGATTTCTGAGGCTGGTGACTCGGATGAATTTATCCTCCGCAGCAGAGGTGACTCTTGGTCTTCCTTTCCTGGGGCAGTCCTCATGTGAGCCAGTTTCGTTGTAGCGCTTGATGGTTTTTGCAACTTCACTTAAGGACACTTTCAAAGTTTTCCCAATTTTTCAGACTGACTGACCTTCATTTCTTAAAGTAATGATGGCCACTCGTTTTTCTTTACTTAGCTGCTTTTTTCTTGCCATAATACAAATTCTAACAGTCTATTCAATAGGACTATCAGCTGTGTATCCACCAGACTTCTGCACAGCACAACTGATGGTCCCAACCCCATTTATAAGGCAAGAAATTCCACTTATTAAACCTGACAGGGCACACCAGTGAAGTGAAAACCATTTCCGGTGACTACCTCTTGAAACTCATCAAGAGAATGCCAAGAGTGTGCAAAGCAGTAATCAAAGCAAAAGGTGGCTACTTTGAAGAACTTAGAATATAAGACATATTTTCAGTTGTTTCACACTTTTTTGTTAAGTATATAATTCCACATGTGTTAATTCATAGTTTTGATGCCTTCAGTGTGAATCTACAATTTTCATAGTCATGAAAATAAAGAAAACTCTATGAATGAGAAGGTGTGTCCAAACTTTTGGTCTGTACTGTATATATATATTTTGGAAGTTGGAGTGGTTTTTTTTTTTAGATTTGGCTATTTTAGTATTTTAGGAGGATATCTGTGCAGGTAACTATTACTGTGCAGAATTATTAGGCAACTTAATAAAAACCTAATATATTCCCATCCCATTTGTTTATTTTCACCAGGTAAACCAATATAACTGCACAAAATTTAGAAATAAACATTTCTGACATGCAAAAACAAAACCCCAAAAAATTAGTGACCAACATATCCACCTTTCTTTATGATGACACTCGACAGCCTTCCATTCAGAGTTTCTGTCAGTTGCTTGATCTGTTTATAATCAACATTGCGTGCAGCAGCCACCACAGCCTCCCAGACACTGTTCCGAGAGGTGTATTGTTTTCCCTTCCTGTAGATCTCACAAGTTCTCTATGGGTTCAGATCAGGTGAACAAGGGGGCCATGTCATTATTCTTTCTTCTTTTAGACGTTTACTGGCCAGCCACGCTGTGGAGTAGTTGGATGTATGTGATGGAGCATTGTCCGGCAAAAAAAATCATGTTTTTCTTGAATGATACTGACTTCTTCCTGTACCACTGCTTGAAGAAGTTGTCTTCCAGAAACTGTCAGTAGGTCTGGGAGTTGAGCTTCACTCCATCCTTAACCTGAAAAGGTCCCACAAGTTCATCTTTGATAATACCAGCCTTTACCAGTACCCCACCTCCACCTTGCTGGTGTCTGAGTAAGAGTGGAGCTCTCTGTGAGGGAAGGGATTGCTCAGATACTGGGACGGTGCCTTCAGTGGGGATCACAGCTGGTCGGGTCCCGGTTCCGTGACCTGGGCACTCAATGGCTGATAGGGATGATGATTGGAGATTATACATGACGCCACCTGTGGTGTCTGGTAAGCGGTTACCAGCATTGCAGCCGGGCGCTGAGGTGATGGCCTGGTTCAGCAGAGGTAGTACAGCTTCCCACAGGCGGAGCTTTTCCTCAGCGCGGCGGAGTGGATGATGGAGGTTATAGTTGCGGTCCTACTGTAGTGCTGCAGAGGCCTTTCGGGCGACGGATTAAATTAAACCAGAGATCAGGTCAGCTCAAAACAGTTCTTTATTGGTACCAGATGGATAAGGTACACGGTGCAGTCTAGCTCACCGGGGATTATAGCCACAGATTTTAGGATTCACCACAGAGTCTGTCAGAGGTGTCTCTCAATTATCTTTCTTGGTCTCTGTTCCTAATGGCTCTCTGCCCTCCCACGCTGAAGTTTGGTTATTAGTCCCCAGGTCTGTTGTTTTAAGTCTTTGTTACCTCTTGGCGTCTTGGACCTAGCTTAGGGACAGAGGTTAGGCTTCTTGGTGGGTGTCATGGCTCCCTTATCAGGGTCCACAACGCGCTGGTCTGCGGTTTGGGATAAACCAATTCAAAACCGCCTTGCCTCCAGTTTACCGGTGTGACCTGGGCACTCCGGACGGCTCCAACCAGACCTGGAGAGTCCCCTTCTTGTATGGGTCACCTCTGCCCCTTAGAAGTGCCCTCTCCTCAAGACAGCAGGGTACCCTTGTCCATCCGTTCTCTCCTTCTGTCACCATCTGACTGAACTGTCTCCCAACTGTCACTCACGTCTCCCGCTCACCTAAGCTCCACCCCCCTGGGTCCTACTGAAATACAGTCCCCTGTGCAAGGGTGTCTGTGGGTGGGTTCTGTGGACAGACTCTGTAGTTAACCCCCCTCCACCTGCAACCATGGAAATAATACACCTTCTTTTTGGGGTGCAGTACCTCCCTGTGGCGTCCCGTCAAAGGGGCGCCACATATGCCCTTTACTGATCCAGCCTTTGGCCCATCCATCTGGCCCATCAAGAGTTACTATCATTTCATCAGTCCACAAAACCTTTGAAAAATCAGTTTTAAGATATTTCTTGGCCTAGTCTTGACGTTTACTCTTATGTTTCTTGTTCAAAGGTGGTCGCTTTTCAGCCTTTCTTACCTTGGACATGTCCCTGAGTATAGCACACCATGTGCTTTTTGATACTCCAGTAATGTTGCAGCTCTAAAATATTGCAAAACTGGTGGCAAATGGCATCTTGGCAGCTTCACGCTTGATTTACCTAAATTAATGGGCAGTTATTTTGCGCCATTTTTGCCCAACACGCTTCTTGGGACCCTGTTGGCTATTTGCCATGAAACGCTTGATTGTTCGGTGATCATGCTTCAACAGTTTGGAAATTTCAAGACTGCTGCATCCCTCTGCAAGACATCTCACAATTTTGGACTTTTCAGAGCCCGTCAAATCTCTCTTCTGACTCATTTTGCCAAAGGAAAGGAAGTTGCCTAATAATGAAGCACACCTTATATAGGGTTTTGAAGTCATTAGACAACACCCCTCCTCATTACAGAGATGCACATCACCTGAGTTACTTAATTGGTAGTTGGCTCTCAAGCCTATACAGCTTGGAGTAGGGCAATAATAAAAAGTATCATGTGATCAAAATACTCATTTGTCTAATAATTCTGCACACAGTGTACAGTATATATATTGTGAGGTGTAGCGGTGTTGGGGAGGCAGGGAACCAGGCACGGACAGTTCTCAACTCACGGTTTATTGATCTCCGTCCGGTTACAGTCACCAAAACACAGATCCGGAGCGCAGCCGGCACACTTCACACCGCTTGGTGTATCTCCCGACCGCTGACAGGCTCTATCAGCCCCACCAGAGATAATCCCTTCCCAGGACCACTTCAACTTTCCTTCAGAGCTTCTCAATCAGGCTCTGCACTGGAGAAAATCTCACTCCAGACTCAAGGAACCACACCCAGGGTTCCTATGTCCTCTTAACCCCTTCTGCTCTGAGAAGAGGAATCCCATCTAATACCTGGCATGGAGTACATCCTGCGGCACTGGAGCACGCACCCAAAGAGGCACATACCGGTCGCAGCATACCGACCCGGCCGGTGCCTCACATATCCCCCCCCTATGTTCAAGCGTATGGGTTTGAACACCAGGCCATAACCCTGGGCCCTGTGAGGGGACCACGTCACGGCGCGGAGCACCGGCGGAGCCAAGCAGGGGCACCCGGGGGTACCAGCGGTGCCAGACCCCACGAGCAACCAACCCGTTCGGGCTCCCGGCACCCACCAACCCCGGACAGGTACCAACGACAGAGCCCTGGGGCCCTACGAGGGTAACTGGGTCGGCGCGCGGCACTGCTGCACCGTTCCGGACGGGGAGTCGGCGCGGCCGGCGCACGGGGCTCCGCACCCGGGGGTTAGTCACATCAAGTCCTCTGGGTATCCCGGGGGCGGGATCCTCGGGCTCCGGGCCCTGTCTATCCTTCATCCGAAGGGCCATATACCCGTTCCACAATACCCGGAACAAGGGCATATCCCTCCCCAGCACAACATCATAAGGGAGATCCTTTACCACCCCAACCACATGTTGAACCCGCCTAGCTGGGGTAGCAAACGTGACACGCTTCATTGGATACCTGCGATGATCCCCATGGACACTCATCACCCTGACCGTACGGCCGGTGGATTTGGTCCTGGAGACCAAGGAGGCACACACGAGGGTCACGTTGCTCCCTGAGTCCAGTAGGGCCGTCACCTCATGACCGTTAAGCCGTACGCGGCACAGTACATTCTCAGCATCCCGGGGGGCCGAGCCCCGTTTTCCGACGAGGTGGGCGAACATGGACCGCCTCCGGGAATAGTCACAGTCCATTGGTTCCCCGTTGAGGGGACACTGCGCCATCATATGTCCCACCTCCCGGCATCTTCTACATCGGGGTGGTTCCCCGCTATACCAGGGGCCAAACCGCGGCTGTCCGGATCGCTGCTTTGCTGCATGTGGAGGCCCGTTTTCAGCCTGAGCCGGGCGCTCGCCCGCCCGGGGGCCGGGTTGGGGGTCCCTACTGTCTGGTGTGGTGGGCGCGGCCTTGCGGGTAGCCCGCATTGTCCCAGTGTCCCGGATCAGTTCCTGTGTGGCCACATGGCGCTCCACCACGTTCACCAACTGGTCTAGGGAACCTGGGTCACTGTGTCCCACCCACTTTTGTATGGGGACGGGCAGCGTACGCACGAAGCGATCCACCACCACCCGCTCTACCATCTGAGCCGGACTCAGGGCTTCAGGCTGCAGCCATTTTTTAACCAGATGCAACAAATCATAGGCCTGTGAGCGCACGGGTTTGCCTTCCTCGTAGGCCCATTGGCTCACCCGTTGGGCCCTCACATATGTATTGACCCCGGTACGGGCCAATATCTCGCCCTTCAGGGCTCCATAGTCCAGGGCATCCTCAGTACACAGGTCTATGTATGCCTTTTGGGGATCACCAGTCAAATAGGGCGCCAGCACCTCGGCCCACTGGGCAACCGGCAGTCTCTCCCGTTCAGCCACCCGCTCAAACACGGCCAGGAATGCCTCCACATCATCCCCCGGGGTCATCTTTTGCAGCGCTTGTCTTACCGCTTTACGGACGCTGCAGTCGTCACCTGGTCCTCGGGGCTGATCCCCCGGTATGGTCCGCACAGCCTCGATCAACAGGGCCATCTGCTCCTGGTGCCTCCTCTCTTGCTGCTGCTGAGCTTCCTGTTGCTGCTGCTGGGCCAGCACCAGGTGTTTGAGCACCTCCTCCATGCTGGCTGCTGGTTTGTGTTGTAATGTAGCCGGCCGAATCCAGGACATGCGATGCCGGGCACCACGCAAGAGACTGGCTGCAATGATGACTGCTGCTCCTCTTACTTATCAGCCGCTCATTAGCCTCATGAAACGTCACTTCCCCACCGAAACAGAGGGCAACGGTAGTGCCGGCTACACCTCACCAGGCCGGCAATGCCCGCATTCTCCACCATATGTGAGGTGTAGCGGTGTTGGGGAGGCAGGGAACCAGGCACGGACAGTTCTCAACTCACGGTTTATTGATCTCCGTCCGGTTACAGTCACCAAAACACAGATCCGGAGCGCAGCCGGCACACTTCACACCGCTTGGTGTATCTCCCGACCGCTGACAGGCTCTATCAGCCCCACCAGAGATAATCCCTTCCCAGGACCACTTCAACTTTCCTTCAGAGCTTCTCAATCAGGCTCTGCACTGGAGAAAATCTCACTCCAGACTCAAGGAACCACACCCAGGGTTCCTATGTCCTCTTAACCCCTTCTGCTCTGAGAAGAGGAATCCCATCTAATACCTGGCATGGAGTACATCCTGCGGCACTGGAGCACGCACCCAAAGAGGCACATACCGGTCGCAGCATACCGACCCGGCCGGTGCCTCACAATATATATATATATATATATATATACTAGATGGCGGCCCGATTCTAAAGAATCGGGTAGTCTAGAATCCATATATAGTTTATTTACTTAGTTACGGGAGTGCGGTGAAATGAATTGTGTGTATACAGGCGGCTCAGTGGGTAGCAGAGTATACGGTGGCTCAGTGGTTAGCAGTGAGTGCGGTGGCTCAGTGGTTAGCAGTGAGTGCGGTGGCTCAGTGGTTAGCAGTGAGTGCGGTGGCTCAGTGGTTAGCAGTGAGTGCGGTGGCTCAGTGGTTAGCAGTGAGTGCGGTGGCTCAGTGGTTAGCAGTGAGTGCGGTGAGATTGGTCAGCGCAGCGACGTGGGCAGAGTGGTCAGCGCAGAGGACAGGGGGCAGAGGCGGCTGGGCAGAGGACAGGGGGCAGAGGCGGCTGGGCAGAGGACAGGGGGCAGAGGCGGCTGGGCAGAGGACAGGGGGCAGAGGACGCAGAGGACAGGGGGCAGAGGACGCAGAGGACAGGGGGCAGAGGACGCAGAGGACAGGGGGCAGAGGACGCAGAGGACAGGGTGAAGAGGACGCAGAGGACACAGAGGGGGCAGAGGACACAGAGGGGGCAGAGGACACAGAGGGGGCAGAGGACACAGAGGGGGCAGAGGACACAGAGGACGCAGAGGACAGGGGGCAGAGGACGCAGAGGACAGGGGGCAGAGGACGCAGAGGACAGGGGGCAGAGGACGCAGAGGACAGGGGGAAGAGGACACAGAGGGGGCAGAGGACGCAGAGGACAGGGGGCAGAGGACAGGGGGCAGAGGACACAGAGTGGGCAGAGGACGCAGATGACAGGGGACAGAGGACAGGGGCAGAGGACGCAGAGGACAGGGGGCAGAGGACGCAGAGGACAGGGGCAGAGGACAGGGGGCAGAGGACACAGAGGGGGCAGAGGACGCAGAGGACAGGGGGCAGAGGACAGGGGGCAGAGGACACAGAGGGGGCAGAGGACGCAGAGGACGCAGAGGACAGGGGGCAGAGGACGCAGAGGACAGGGGGCAGAGGACGCAGAGGACAGGGGGCAGAGGACGCAGAGGACAGGGGGCAGAGGACGCAGAGGACAGGGGGCAGAGGACGCAGAAGACAGGGGGCAGAGGACGCAGAGGACAGGGGGAAGAGGACACAGAGGGGGCAGAGGACACAGAGGACAGGGGGCAGAGGACACAGAGGACAGGGGGCAGAGGACACAGAGGGGGCAGAGGACGCAGAGGACAGGGGGCAGAGGACGCAGAGGACAGGGGGCAGAGGACGCAGAGGACAGGGGGCAGAGGACGCAGAGGACAGGGGGCAGAGGACGCAGAGGACAGGGGGCAGAGGACAGGGTGAAGAGGACACAGAGGGGGCAGAGGACGCAGAGGGGGCAGAGGACGCAGAGGGGGCAGAGGGGGCAGAGGACGCAGAGGGGGCAGAGGACGCAGAGGGGGCAGAGGACGCAGAGGGGGCAGAGGACACAGAGGGGGCAGAGGGGGCAGAGGACACAGAGGGGGCAGAGGACACAGAGGGGGCAGAGGAAGCAGAGGACAGGGGGCAGAGGAAGCAGAGGACAGGGGGCAGAGGACGCAGAGGACAGGGGGCAGAGGACGCAGAGGACAGGGGGCAAAGGACGCAGAGGACAGGGGGCAGAGGACGCAGAGGAGAGGGGGAAGAGGACACAGAGGGGGCAGAGGACGCAGAGGACAGGGGGCAGAGGACAGGGGGCAGAGGACAGGGGGCAGAGGACGCAGATGACAGGGGACAGAGGACAGGGGGCAGAGGACACAGAGGACAGGGGGCAGAGGACACAGAGGGGGCAGAGGACGCAGAGGACAGGGGGCAGAGGACGCAGAGGACAGGGGGCAGAGGACACAGAGGGGGCAGAGGACGCAGAGGACAGGGGGCAGAGGACGCAGAGGACAGGGGGCAGAGGACGCAGAGGACAGGGGGCAGAGGACAGGGGCAGAGGACGCAGAGGACAGGGGGCAGAGACAGGGTGAAGAGGACACAGAGGGGGCAGAGGACGCAGAGGGGGCAGAGGACGCAGAGGGGGCAGAGGACGCAGAGGGGGCAGAGGACACAGAGGGGGCAGAGGACACAGAGGGGGCAGAGGACACAGAGGGGGCAGAGGAGACAGAGGGGGCAGAGGACGCAGAGGACAGGGGGCAGAGGACGCAGAGGACAGGGGGATAAGGACACAGAGGGGGCAGAGGAAGCAGAGGACAGGGGGCAGAGGACACAGAGTGGGCAGAGGACGCAGATGACAGGGGACAGAGGACAGGGGGCAGAGGACAGGGGCAGAGGACAGGGGGCAGAGGACAGGGGGCAGAGGACGCAGAGGACAGGGGGCAGAGGACGCAGAGGACAGGGGGCAGAGGACAGGGGGCAGAGGACGCAGAGGAGAGGGGGCAGAGGACGCAGAGGACAGGGGGCAGAGGACGCAGAGGACAGGGGGAAGAGGACACAGAGGGGGCAGAGGACGCAGAGGACAGGGGGCAGAGGACAGGGGGCAGAGGACGCAGATGACAGGGGACAGAGGACAGGGGGCAGAGGACAGGGGGCAGAGGACGCAGAGGAGAGGGGGCAGAGGACGCAGAGGACGGGGCAGAGGACAGGGGGCAGAGGACAGGGGGCAGAGGACACAGAGGGGGCAGAGGACGCAGAGGACAGGGGGCAGAGGACACAGAGGGGGCAGAGGAAGCAGAGGACAGGGGGCAGAGGACGCAGAGGACAGGGGCAGAGGACGCAGAGGACAGGGGGCAGAGGACGCAGAGGACAGGGGGCAGAGGACGCAGAGGACAGGGGGCAGAGGACGCAGAGGACAGGGGGCAGAGGACGCAGAGGACAGGGGGAAGAGGACACAGAGGGGGCAGAGGACGCAGAGGACAGGGGGCAGAGGACGCAGATGACAGGGGGCAGAGGACAGGGGGCAGAGGACAGGGGGCAGAGGACGCAGAGGACAGGGGGCAGAGGACACAGAGGACAGGGGGCAGAGGACACAGAGGGGGCAGAGGACAGGGGGCAGAGGACGCAGAGGACAGGGGGCAGAGGACGCAGAGGACATGGGGCAGAGGACACAGAGGACAGGGGGCAGAGGACACAGAGGGGGCAGAGGAGGCAGAGGACACAGAGGACAGGGGGCAGAGGACACAGAGGACAGGGGGCAGAGGACAGGGGGCAGAGGACACAGAGGGGGCAGAGGACAGGGGGCAGAGGACACAGGACAGGGGGCAGAGGACACAGAGGACAGGGGGCAGAGGACACAGAGGACAGGGGGCAGAGGACACAGAGGACAGGGGGCAGAGGACAGAGGGCAGAGGGGGCACACAGGTTGGAGGGCAGAGCAGCGTGTATGGCTGCAGACTTACCCGGGTGTAGGAGGAGAGGAGGGGCGGGCAGAGCTGCAGGAGAGGAAGTCCCGCCCTCCCTCCTCTCCAGGCACACGGCAGGGAGCACGGGTACCCCCGGGGTGTGTGTGTGGCCCTCCGAGGTGGCGGGCAATGGGCCCCCCTGCCCCCCCCCGGTATGTAGGTACTGGCTGGAGGGCAGAGGGTGGAGGGGAGTGGCAGGAGGGCACACGGAACTTCCGAGATCGGAACGTTCCGTGTGCCGGTGACTGTAGCCGGGGGGCAGCCTGGCTACAGTGCACTGGATGAGCCTGGGCGACGGCCATCACGGAAGTGGGCGTGGCCTCCTCCGGAAGTGGCCTTCGGGTTTTATATAATAGATATATATATATATATATATATATAGATATTTATATATAATAGTGAAAAAGTAGCACCAAAATAATAGTGGTGTGAACCTTTTTATTGCCTAGTAGCGTGGCGACGTTTTGGATATGGCAATCCTTTCTCAGGCCATGGCTTATGAACGACTTACCAAACCATTCAAAATCTGTCTCGTTTGTATATTTCAAAACTAATCTCCTGCTATCTTTCAATATGTAATCTCCGAACTTCCCTAGATCTCTTTTTCTCCTCCACATTTACAAATTTCTCACCTAATCACATACAAGAGTTCTCCCAAGTATCGCCCATTCTCTGTAATTCTGTGCCCTCAACACATTTACCCACTACAGTCGGAACTTTCAGATGAAACTTGAAAACCAATCTATTCAAGAAAGCCTACAGCTTGCAAGGACCCCGCTGCCACTTCACTTCCAAGAGCTGCTACAAACCTCCTAACCTACTGTCTCCTTCACCATTTTCCTGTAGACTGTAATCCTGCAAGGGGACGGTCCTCTCTTTTCTGTAGCAGTGTATCATTGTTAGTTTGTTCATTGTACAGTAATAAAAATTTGTATTTGGTATGTAACCCCTTCTAATGTACAGAACCATTGCATCTTGGATGTTTTCAATATACTGTAAATAAAAATAAATTAGTAATAATAATATTAAAAAAATGAAGTGACACTAAGTGCTTAAAGTATGGGGAAGACTGATGAAAGAAAGGACAAGATCTTAGAAAACATGTGTAAAAGGAGAAACTGAGACAAATTAGTTTGTGATAGGTGTGTGTACCAAGATGTAATATTAGGACAAGCTTAAAAATGTGGACACTTGGACGTAACGTGATTGTCTGGGGTAGTGCATTCCAGACAACTGGTGCAGCACGAGAACAGCCTTGCACATGGCAATAGGAGTTTCAGACAGTAGAGTATGTTAACTTTAGCAGAACAGAGAGCATGGTTACGGTGGTATACAGAAAAAAGGGAGGAGATAAAGGTGAGAGCAGCAGCATGGAGAGCTCTGTGGGTGGGAGTACTACGTTTATATTGTAGTTTACTGATATAGGAGTCACCAATTTGATGACTGCCAAGTTATGTTAAAAGCATAGACTGTCACGGCTCAGTATAGTCATGGCCAAAAGTTTTGACACCAAAATTATATTTTTACATGATCTGCTGCCCTCTGGTTTTTATTTGTGTTTGTCTGATGTTTATATCACATACAGAAATATAATTGCAATCATATTATGATACCAAAAGGTTATATTGACAGTTAGAATGAGTTAATGCAGCAAGTCAATATTTGCAGTGTTGACCCTTCTTCTTCAGGACCTCTGCAATTCTCCCTGGCATGCTCTCAATCAACTTCTGGACCAAATCCTGACTGATAGCAGTCCATTCTTGCATAATCAATGCTTGCATTTTGCCAGAACTTGTTGGTTTTTGTTTGTCCACCCGTCTCTTGATGATTGACCACAAGTTCTCAATGGGATTAAGATCTGGGGAGTTTCCAGGCCATGGACCCAAAATCTCTATGTTTTGTTCCCTGAGTCATTTAGTTATCACCTTTGCTTTTTGGCAAGGTGCTCCATCATGCTGGAAAAGGCATTGTTGGGGGCCAAACTGCTCTTGGACGGTTGGGAGAAGTTGCTCTTGGAGGACATTCTGGTACTATTCTTTATTCATGGCTGTTTTTTTAGGCAAGACTGTGAGTGAGCCGATTCGCTTGGCTGAGAAGCAACCCCACACATGAATGGTTTCAGGATGCTTTACAGTTGGCATGAGACAAGACTGGTGGTAGCGCTCACCTCTTCTTCTCCGAATAAGCTGTTTTCCAGATGTCCCAAACATTCAAAAAGGGGATTCATCAGAGAAAATGACTTTACCCCAGTCCACTCCCTGTACCTATTGCAGTATATCAGTCGGTCCCTGATGTTTTTTCTGGAGAGAAGTGGCTTCTTTGCCTCCCTCCTTGAAACCAGGCCTTCCTCAAAGAGTTTCCGCCTCACAGTGCGTGCAGAACCACTCACACCAGCCTGCTGCCATTCCTGAGCAAGCTCGGCACTGCTGGTAGTCCGATCCCGCAGCTGAAACAGTTTTAAAATACGGTCCTGGCGCTTGCTGGTCTTTCTTGGGCGCCTTGGAGCCTTTTTGACAACAATGGAAGCTCTCTCCTTGGAGTTCTTGATGATGCGATAGATTGTTGACTGAGGTGCAATCTTTCTAGCTGCGATACTCTTCCCTGTTATACCATTTTTGTGCAGTGCAATGATGGCTGCATGTGTTTCTTTAGAGATAACCATGGTTAACTGAAGAGAAACAATGATACCAAGCACCAGCCTCCTTTTAAAGTGTCCAGTGGTGTCATTATTACTTAATCATGACTGATTGTTCGCCAGCCCTGTCCTCATCCACATCCACACCTGTGTTAATGGAACAATCACTAAAACGATATTAGCTGCTCCTTTTAAGGCAGGACTGCAATGATGTTGAAATGTGTTTTGGGGGTTAAAGTTCATTTTCTAGGCAAATATTGACTTTGCAAGTAATTGCTGTTAAGCTGATCACTCTTTATGACATTCTGGAGTGTATGCAAATTGCCATTACAAAAACTGAAGCAGTAGACTTTGCTGAAATTAATATTTATATTGTATCATTATCAAAACATTTGGCCATGACTGTACACTATTTGCACAGTGTGGCGGTATTCATTCACTTTGAAAATAGCATAGGCTCAGTCTTCAGCCGTCATTGTTCTGCTGCTTTAAGTGTATAAAATACAATGTGGCCTATGAGGGTGCTCAGCTGTTTTTTATTGTACCTTTTACTTTCCTGAGCAAATATTTACTGTAATGTCCAGATTTTGCAGTTTTGAGATATGACTAAGCTAAACTTTATACCTTCAGAAATGGCAAGAGAGCTATTTTAAAGAAATAATGCACAAAAGTAAAAATGTCTGAACTAAATCAGCAAGCCGGCTCTACAAAATGCACACAATTGTACGAGCTGAAGTGGGAACGCACAGTCAGGATGACAGAATCTTAGCTGTAAGCCAAGAAGTATATTCACTTTATATATTAAAGGTTCATTCCGAGAACACTGCTCCGAGCAACAAAGAACTAAAAAGCCAGATAATGTGAACAGGAATACCGCGCACCATGTCTGACGGATGACATAGTTATAGGGTGTCCTTATTATAGGCAACAGCAAAAGATAATGGAGCCGCCGTACTTTAATATATCGATTCTAAAGAGAGCATGTTTCAGCAACTTCAAGTAAAGTGCATTAAAGACATGGATTCAACTGCAAAAGATGGATAAGTGCAAATATATTAAGATCTAATTTGGAAGTGTTTATTAGATTTAGGGAACTAAGTAGGGATCTTCTGTGGTATCATTATATCTGTATAGTACTCTATAGTAATAAATCTATCATCCCAATGACATTATCTGTATTCTATCAATGTTTTATCTATGTGAATGGCCTTTGTTCTATCTATTGTGATATTGCATTACATTTTGTTCCACATTATTAGTTATGACCAGGATGAGGGAAACTGAGGTTCATTTGTCTCAGTATTTTTAGAGCAAGTACAAGATATATTTTTTCTCAATGTGGTTCACTTGGTTGTACTGTAGTCTACAATCATTTTATCTTTAGGGGTTTGTGTCACCTTAAATGGGTGCTTGTTAAAAGAATAAACTTTCCAATCTATCAGCAGTGTATGAGTGGCAGCTGGTCTCAAAGGCAAGGATTGCAGTGTTTACAAGCTGTTTTCTAAAGAGCTTGTCAGAGCTGCACTGAAGCTGACCAAATCTCCACATCTAACCAACGTCAGTGCCCCTGCACTCATCCAATTCTCCTAGTGGCATCAGAAAGTACACTGTTCAAACAATGCTGCCGGACCAAACTATCAATCATCCAGATAGAACAAGAGACAAAACATTTAGGGCATGTTCACCTTGCTTCTTTTTCTAGAGTTATGTTGACCAGCTAGGTTCCTAAATGCAGCAGAAAAAGCATTCACATAGCACTTAAATGAATCTTTCTAGTGATTTCTGTGGAAATGACTTACTGTTCATATGTTCAAGCTTTTCTGCATCTTTTAAATTATTTCAAAAGGCAAGAAAGTGGATGTCACTTCTCTGAAGCAGAAAACTATGCAATGTACATTTTGGCGCAGCTGACTGTGAAACTGACATGAAAACGCCAACATTGGACAGGTGATATATCACCTACATGGCTATGTGCTTAGTTTATACTGTCAGTTTGAGATTACAGACTCCCTTTTATGTTTGATAGATGCCTATCCAATATATGGAGAGATCATACCTATATTGAGGACAGGGTTCTCCCGTCCTATGTTCCAACTGACTATGGTGACCACCAATTTCCACAGCTATGTAGTATATACAAATGGAGAGGTGGTTGGGCATGTGTGTACACTATTCATTCTGTTTCATGTGAATTTCCATAGTATAGAGGATAATGTGAGCTTTTTGTTTATGGGACTGCAGGAAATAACCAAGCTCTGTACTCAACTTTCTCCAGCAGTCCTATAGACCTATTCTCGAAGATTCCATTGGTCAGTCCCCCATCAATCATATGTAATATACACATATCAACTAACACACAGGTACAGGGAAAAACAAGCTTAAACCACTGAAACTACACCCACACCCTACTGGTTGCTGTACAGACTAGAAAGTCCCTAAAGGCACAACTAAAAACCTGCAATTGTGGAAAGGAAAAGGGGAATAGTGCCTCAATAGTATTCCTCTCCAAGGGCGTGTGCCTGACCTGATGGTCGGTACCCCCTGAATAGTATGAAAGTGAATGGAACATCCGGCACCACAGTTTCTTCATGCATTTAAAATCTTTATTTCTTCATTATAAATTCCAAAATTATCATGAATAAAGGGTACACAGACCCACGGTCTGACACGTTTCGAACATCACTGCACGTTCTTACTCATAGACTTATTCTATAATTTGGAATAAATATAATTTTGGAATTTATTATGAAAAATTAAAGATTTTAAATGCATGAAGAAACTTGTGGTGCCGGATCTTCCATTCACTTCCACAACTAAAAACCACAGCTCAGACTTGGCTCCCTAAAAGGCCATCAAGCTGTTTCTTTTTCCTTCTGAGAAAACACAGTTGAGGTCACTGCACACAACTAACTAAGGCTGGTTTCACATTAGCGTTCAATCTGCATGTGTCAGAACACATAGCGGCAGACGCATGGTCGAACGCAGCCATCCTGATGCATACACAGCAGAAATTCTCTGGATGCGCACAGGTTGAAAAACTCCATAGGAATACATTACTATTTGTTCAGTCCCATAAGAAACTATTATAGGAGGGAGGAGTTGAAAAACGCAACCATACACAAATGCATGTGAACACATGCATACGCAAGCAAACGCATCTTCCGTGCGTCCCCATATTAAACATAGGGAAGCACAGCGAATGCATACATGCACACACTGCCACGCAGCCGGACGCAACACAGCCGAATACTAGTGTGAAAGATAAGGAAAATGTGCAGGGCAGATAAAAACCTAAGGTGAGCAAACGTAAAGCATGTGTACAAGTGGATAATGGAGAAACAATAAATGCATGATAGGGTAACCTCCTGCAAACAAAGGAAGAATCCGGCACCAAACTAGAATCTTGATTAAAAGGCCTTCTGTTCTTTATTTATCACTCAAGCATAAAATGAACATTCTGGGGTATGCAGCTTCCCCTCCATGCTGACTCATTTCAGAAAAACAATCCTTATTCATAGGCATGCCTGAAGACCTTTGAATCAAGATTCTAGTTTGGTGCTGGATTCTTCTCCCTTTGTATGCTGTATTATGGAGGCCAGCCACTAATCCAGTGCAGCAGCAGTCTCAGGAAGTCGTGGTGAGCTATAATCCTTTTCCCCCTTTCCCTGCAACATAACCTCCTGGAAACCTAATATAAAGCGGAAGATAGGTGTAAGGAAGGTAAATGCAAAATACACATATCACATACAACACTGGTCTCTGCCTGAAAGGCAAATTCCCTTAGCTGCAGGGCTGGAAATCCTTAGAAAAGATCCCCATAGAAATATAGCCAGCAAAGAAGGCTGGTGAAAGGAAAGTATAAATAGTCTCACCCAGGATGTGATAGGATAGAGAAAAATAAGCAAGTGAGAATACTTGTATAACCTCAAACCAAAAGAAAGAGTAAAGATAAAAGAACCATTAGTATTTGGACAGAGACTGACCAGGCTGTGTCTCAGCAAGAAAGGAAACCGAAAATGGACCAAGAGTCCACCGGATTACGTCCTGAGACCGAGGCATGACAGTGTATAGGGCTTGCTATATTGTAAATAATCCATGTGTTGGTGTTTATAAAGTTTTGTCATCTATTAAGTCTCTGGGATCGTTTTGCAGCATTTGTTCACTGCTGGACAATAAACTGGTAAAAAAAAATTTTTTCATTAATTTTGGGGAATTAAAGTAAAATTAATATAACAAACCGTGTATAATTCTGTGAAAAGATAGGGACTTAGTTAGTGATACATGGAAATGCATGCAAAATGGACATCTGTTAAAGCAATTTCATCTATCTCTTTTTCCTTTGGTGACAGTAAATTAAATTCATGAGCTGTCATAGCCGATCCAGTAAACATTAGGGCTCACAACCATATTTCTGCAATGTGGGAGATACAAGAGAATTCACATGACTCCAGGCTGTATGAAAGAAGAACCCAAGATTTGATATTACAATAGATGCCAGACTTCACAGGTTGGCAAATACTCGCCATCTGGTCAAAGAAATAGCAGAGGGATTTCAGTGGCAGGAATACATCTTTGGGTTTTGTGATGCAGTTATTATTATAGATGGGGACATTGAAGGTTATTCAAAAGCTGAATAATCACCACCAGGCAGATCAAACTGGCATCTCTTGTTCTGCAGGCAGCTAATGAAAGCTTATTATGCCCGTGTCCTGCGTATGACAATTTGTGACAGGTCATTTTATTATGCACAGTCAAACGTTTAGTCTAGACAAGGGAGGACAATCTTGTGCAATGACTAATCACTTTAGTATCTTAGTGAATAAAAGAGTCTGACGCGAGTT
This sequence comes from Allobates femoralis, assembly GCA_033576535.1. Taxonomy (NCBI): domain Eukaryota; kingdom Metazoa; phylum Chordata; class Amphibia; order Anura; family Aromobatidae; genus Allobates; species Allobates femoralis. Next base: position 107,769,304 of record JARQOC010000002.1, read on the forward strand.
CCTGTCTTCTGCTTTTGCAAATAAATATAAAAGTATAATCTGAAGTTTACTATAGTATACAAGCAAAACTCATATCTATTCAACAGCATTTTTGGTGCCAAAGATATTTCATTGAATTTAGGGTAACTTTGGGGTGCTGATTCTGAATATGTCATCAGTTTTGCCAGATTGGCTCAAGTTTTTGAGATTTTTCGTAAAATGTGTAAAAAAAAAGACGTTTTTTGCTACACGCGCATTAACTTTATTGATATTGTCATGAATACAATAAATTTAACTAAGTAAATGTTGATTTTAGTTTATTTTAACTAGTTTTAGAAAGTAATCTTCAAAAATGAACAAGACATGAAAGATAGACATTTAATCGCTGGAAAAGCGCTTTTTATATGATTTCCTTCTATGTGAGCTATTGGGGCAGTCACGCTGTAGATTCCAGCAGTAATCAGCCATCATATGTCTGTCCCATCTGCCTTGGTACCTTTCCTCCATCACCATAATATCCTGATGAAATCTCTCCCCTTGTTCTTCGCTAAAATCTCCAAGGTTTTCTGGAAATCTGTCCAAGTGACTGTGAAGATAATGCAATTTAATGCTCATGTGTACACCCAGATTTCTAAATCTCAATAGCATGTTTTGTACCAGTTCTTCATAATTGTCTGCCTTTTGATTTCCCAAGAAGTTCTTCACTACCAACACAAAACTATACCATGCAGCAGCTTCAATGTCATTCATTTCCTTAGGAAAATTTGAATCTTTAATGAGTTTCCGAATTTGAGGACCATCAAAGATTCCTGCCTTCAGTTTTTCGCTACTAAGACCAGGGAAAGATCTGCAGATGTACATGAAGCAATTACCATCTTTGTCTAATGCCTTGACGAACTGCTTCATTAATCCTAACTTTATGTGAAGTGGTGGTAGAATGATTTTTTCCCTGTCCACCAAAGGTTCGTTCACTATGTTTGATGCTCCTACTGTCAAGGTGTCCCTTGGAGGCCAATTCAGTTTCTCCCAGTGCTGATGTTTTGCTCTACTATCCCACATGCAGATGAAGCAAGGATACTTTGTGTATCCACTTTGCTGTCCAAGTAAAAAGTTGACCATTTTTAAATCAACACATATCAGCCACGAATGTTCATGGTAGCACAGTTTCTCCAAGACCATTTTGACATTTTGGTATTGTTCTGCAAGTTTAGTTGAGTGAGCTACTGGAAGAGATGCACACTGATTGCCATTGTACAACAAAACACATTTCAAACTCCTTTTAGAACTATCTATGAAAAGCCTCCAGTCTACAGGACGATATACTTGTAAACCCATTTGCAGCATCAGGCCAGGAATATCCTTACAATATACAAGTAGGTCATCTTCACAGAAAAATGGAAGAAGTGCTTCTTCTCTGGTCCTGTAAGATGTAATTTTAGTTCCAGGCGTCAGACAATTTTTTTCACTTAGCCTTGAAGCTAAAAGTTCGGATGCACTTTTTGAGAGGTTGAGGTCTCTTATTAGATCGTTGAGCTCTCCTTGGGTAAATTGCGTAGGTGTTCTGAAACTTCCTTCATATTCTAGTTCACTTCCAGAACTAATGCTTAGCTCCATACCCTGCATTTCATCATCATCATCAGGTGGGGGAAAGTCAGGTAACATGGTAAACACAGGTACAGGCACATCTTCACAATGAGGGACAGGCCTTCTTGCAGATTCCATGTTAGGATACTCCCATTTTCGTTTCTTATGCTTATTGAATCCTTGTACTTGCACTGCACAGAAATAACAGTCATCATGATGATTTTTTTGCTCTCTCCACACCATTGGAACACCAAATTTGAAGCTTGTTCTTTGTCCTTTGCTCCATTTTCGTAATAATTCGATACATGCTTTGCACACTATGTGTGGTGCCCAACTTGTCTTGGTCCCCAAGCATAACCCCAAAATAGGCAAAATACACTTTTTTAACGAAGTCTGTTATGTTTCTTCTATGTTTTGTCAGTATATATTCACCACAAATGTAACAGAATGAGTCTGGATCGTTAAGACAACTTCTTCTTGATGAGTTCATGCTTTTCACTGGAAAACAGACAACAACATAAAGTTAGTGCAAAAATCAAGCTATGAACAAACTTTTAGAACACTAATTAACACAAAACTATATTGAGAACTGCTCAGTTCAAGTACTAATCCAAAGAAATTAATGAGATGATGCGTCGCATTTACCAACAAGTGCTATAAATAAGATACCAAAAATCTCAAAAACTTGAGCCAATCTGGCAAAACTGATAGCATATTCAGAATCAGCACCCCAAAAATACCCCAAATTCATTAAAATATTTTGGGCACCAGAAAAAAAAATTTTTTTTGTTGACCTGTGTTATTATTCTACTTTTTATTCTGGCCTCTACCGTCCTTTAATTGCCCACTGCAAAGCAAGAGCAAACAAGCTCTATAATAATTGTATATATGCAGTTTACCATACAGAACCTTGGATTACGAGCATAATTAGTTCCGGGAATGTGTTTGTAATCCAAATCACTAGTAATTTTCCCATAAGAAATAATAGAAATGGAGAATATATTTTTTTCCATAACCTAAATATATTTACTGAAATCAGATAAAACTATTACAGTTCTGCAATTAATTGCAGTTCTATGGTATATACAGTATACATATGTACAGGAAGTTGATCAGTTACAGTACCTAAAGTTGGTTTAGTAGCAGCGTCACACATGTACAGTATAAAGTATGGAGGCTCCATGTTCGAATTGCGGTGAGCACGCAAAGGCCGGAACCCAGAAGTGAGGAAAAGACCGTGATTAATGGGTTATGCGCATGCACTAGAAGCGGTGAGTGCTACTGGTACTATACTGTATCTGCACTGGGTGGAAGGTACAGTACTTTAGAGGGATGGAGAGAGCTCGTACTGTACTGTATCTGTGCAGGGACGGGGGTACAGTACTGTAAAGGGGTGGGGAGAGCTCATACTGTACTGTATCTGTGCAGGGAGGGAGGTGCAGTACAGTAGAGGGGTGGGGAGAGCTCATACTGTACTGTATCTGTGCAGGGATGGGGGTACAGTATTGGAGAGGTGAAGGAGAGCTCATACTGTACTGTATCCGTGCAGCGAGGGAGGTACAATACTGTAGAGTGGTAGGGAGACTCATACTGTATGGTATCTGTGCAGAGAGGGAGGTACAGTACTGTAGAGGAGTGGAGAGAGCTCATACTGTACTGTATCTGTGCAGGGAGGGAGATACAGTACTGTAGAGGTGTATGGAGAATTCATACTGTACTGTATGTGTGCAGAGAGGGAGGTACAGTACTGTAGAGGGGTAGGGAGAGCTCATACTGTAATGTATCTGTGTAGAGAGGGAGGAACAGTACTGTAGAGGGATGGGGGAAAGCGGGTAGTGCATCGGTGCAGGGAAGGGGTACAGTGCTGTAGAGGGTGGGAAGAGTTCATAGCGTATTTGTGCAGGGAGGGGTTACAGTACTGTAGAGGGGTGGGGAGAGATTGTACTGTACTGTATCTGGGCAGGGAGGAAGGTACAGTACTGTAGAGGAGCAAGGGAGAGCTCAAATTGTGCTCTTATTCCAAATCTTGCTCTTATACCAAGTTAAAATGTATTAGAAATGTTAGCTTGTCTTCCAAAATGCTCTGAAACCAAGTTACTTATAATTCAAGGTTCCACTGTATATACATTTTTGCTACCTTTGCATCATGGGATCAGAGGAGATTCACTTTGGCATACAACAGGCTGCCTCTTATGGTACATTTACACGCGGCCACAGGAAGGTAGGAACAGGCAGGCATCGGACACAATTGTGCCTGTTGCCTTGAAAAGACCACGATGTGACTGCGTGTAATTCAGGACTTTCCTTCCTTCAGGAGAGACACAGGAAGGAAAGTCCTGATTTACACGCAGCCACATCATGGTCTTTTCAAGGCAACAGGCACAATTGTGTCCGATGCCTGCCTGTTCCTACCTTCCTGTGGCCGCGTGTAAATGTAGCATTAAGGTGAAACAGGAAAAAAAAAATAGTTTCCACCAACAAAAATTATAACCAAATATTCCAAATAATCTCCACCGCTGATCTCCTCCTCCCGGCCACCCCCGAGACAGCTGATTGGCTGGCCGGGCTGATACTAATGTGAACGCATGCGGAGATTCTCCGCTGCGTTCACATCAGTATGGGCTGCGTTTGCACTGCATTTGTGTCTGCATGCCACACCAAGTGTGAAGGCACCCTTAGCATTTTGTTTTGCACATAAGCCGCAGCAACCACCAGTGAGGCCCTATATACCGCAGTCTGGTATGCTGTATACACCATAAGTCTCCAGGCCATGCAAAACAACAAATTTTTCTATACTTCTCAGCACCGTGCAAAGGTTGGATCCTACATCACCAGCACACAGTCTCCTCCACTGTGCTCCTATGCCTGTGCATTACAATACTTTGCTCATGCCTCAGCAGGGCAGAGTAAAGTACATGTGTAGAGGCGCACAATGGAGGAGACTGTGTGTGGGTGATTTAGGATGTGTCATCCGCATGGAGCAAGGGAAGAGGCAGCAATTACTTGAAGAAAGAAGGCATCAGACAGAGACCTGCAACACACCGCCCTGCAGGTAAGTATAATTAAAGCTTTTTTGGGGCATTATAGAGATTTGCCTGGGGACTTAAATGCAGCATTCTAGAATACTGTATAGAAGACCTTACTGGTGATGGCCGCAGCTTATATGCAAAAAAACTGCTGATGGGTTGACTTTAAGAACTACTAGAGCATCTCAATGAATTAGAATGTCATCAGAAATCAATGTAATATTGCCATGTTTCAGGGCGTTTCTGGGAGCCCTGAAAAATGTTGACTTAGGCCGGCTTCACACCACGGTTTTGTTCACACCGGACAGCCCGGATCAGATTTTGGCCCCATAGTTTTCCTATGGGGCTGATGGGGCCGGATAGCAGCTATTTGCTCCTGGATGGGGTGCTGAGGCTCAGCGCCGGCCAGCGCTGAGCTTCAGCACCATGGAGAGCTCCTCGCTGAGATTTCCCACTAGCCACAATTTTGAAATTTCATCAGGGACAGCTCCTGAACCCTGCGATCTGCCAATTCCAGTAGAAAAAAATGCCCTCCGAGTCTGTTCTATCCGGGTCTATCAGGTTCTGTTCGGTGCTTCCAGCAAAACACCGGACAGAACCTGATACACCAAAACCGTGGTGTGAAGCCGGACTAATAAATCAATATTACATTCACCCTTTGATATCTCGTGGAATATGCCAGCACGGTTTTTAACCCTTCATCCTCACTTCTTTAATTTTTTTAAATATTGACCTTTGGGTTTTCATTAGCTGTAAGCCATAATCATCAACATTAACAGAAAAACTACTTGAAATAGATCACTCTGTAATGACTCTTTTTAATATATGCACTTCACTTTATGAATCATTTTATTGAATGACTGAAAATAATTAACTTTTTGATGATATTCTAATTGATTGAGATGCACCTGTATACACACAGTATGTCATCCACACAATAATAATTGAATTGAAATGTATTGTTGCTAAGAAAAAATTGTGCTTGAGAAAATGATCTAAGTAATGGCTGCAATGCAGTAGTTATTTGCATGCCAGAAAAATACTAATATGATGTCTGCACATATAAACATGCAGACAAACCTCTGCACAAGAGTATTTAGAGAATACAGAGAATCCGTGTTACTTGACAGAAATAAACAGCAGCATAACAAGCTGCAGGGGGAGATAAAACCCTCCGGTGAATCAGAACAGAGGGAACAACACAGGAAGCACGTTGACATGTATCGATCAGCATGGTAATGTTCAGCAATGGGAGCCTGGAAAGTCTATCTACAAAACAAGGCATTCATCTCTGTTAAAAGCAGCTCACAATATACTGCACATTCCTTACATCAGATGAAAAAGCCATTGGAAAACAGTAATTGAAAATGACAAGTGCAAGTCATCAAAGAGTCATCACTGATTTACACAAGGTTATAGATTTTAATGTTTTTTAATAATATTTTCTTAAATAATTACCAGAATTTTACACCAGCACCATGTACTATAAAAGCAACTTTTCTGTATGTTGGTCTTTTCCTTTCAAAAATCCTCATATCGTTTATATGGACACCTTCAGGGACGTAGAAATTTTTCTTTTCATTTAAATTGAAGAATTATTGGATAAATATGATTTTTGCTATTGGGTATCATTTAAAAATGTTGGATAGATTGGTTTTAAAAGGGAATGTGTCACCTTACTACCTCATCTACGAGCAGATAATGTAGGAAAAGAGACCCTAATTCCAAGTATCTATCAGTTCATTTACTGGGTACAGTAGTTGTGACACAATCAGAATTTTTAGATGTAGCATAGCTAGAGAGTAGAGCTGTAGAGAGCCAACCCCGCCCATGCACCACAGCCAGTGGCGGATTATAATGGGGCAATTTACCCTGGGCTGCTGGGCCCCCCCACAGCATTGGGCACCGGGCGGCCGCCCCAATTGACCTCATTATAATCTGCCATTGACCACAGCTTATTGAAGACATTGTCTATTGACTGTAAATCCATTGAGGTCATAGAAAAACTCAGCAGGATCCACCAGTTGCGTTAAAATCTATTATTCTGTCAGTTTAAATTAAATCAGGCAAAGTAAAGGATGTGGGTATAGCAGTGTATTGGGCCCTTAGAAGCATCGGTTGGGCACAAAATGGCCGTAGTCCACACTGTATACTCGCATCTATACCTCGCCTAATTTAATTTAAACTGACAGAATAAATGATTTTTAACGCAACTGGTGAGTGCTGCTGAGTTTTTCTTCTACCTGAATGGATTTATATGGACTGTTTTGCTTTTTGCTGAGCACCACCTATTAAGTTGAAGGGTTGCATGTAACTTAACCCCTACGTCAGGCGTGCCTGACAAGCTGCTGTGTAGATGGTCATTGTATATCCAATGGTGAATAGCCTTTTCTCTCTTTTTTTGTGTCTAATGACAGTGAGCTGCCAATCAGAGGAGGCAGCATGGTCAAATGCCTACTTATGTAAGTGCATTATAGTTCGGGCTGTGATTATCTCCTACTACTAAACTTTTTGTTGTCCTGCTCATTGTTGGCTGCAAACAATCTTTTATCTGCTTTTACTGAGCTTCTCTAGCTGATTTACCACCACACCACATTAAATAAGCTGGAGCTCACTAACAAGCACGTAAAAGTGTTACAAACTCTTGTCCCAAAGCCATCATCTCCATAATCATTCCATGCTCCTATTCACTTGCCTGTGATGCAATCATGAGGCACCCATGGCTTGCTATGACGTCTGGGGGTCTGATGAAGACCCGCATACCTGTCATGACAGTGTTCCTGTGCAGCTGGTGTTCATAGGAGACCGTGATTTTTGCTATACAGAGCAATACTGTGGTATTAATGTGTAAGTTCAGTTCACGGTAGCCGTGTCCAGAAGCCATGGTCCTAATCGCACATGTATAGAGGAAAGTAGTAGAGGTAAAGTTGTTTGTTACACCATTTGGGATAATCAGCCATATGTGGCCAGCACTGCATGTGATCCCTGGAAGATAGTTGGTAGTAGCAGGGCAGATGGTTAACCTATCTCAATCAGGGGTAGCTCCCAGGGAGATGATGAGGGTGGTGGTGGTGAGGTGTAGTGGAGGAAGGAGACACAAGCATTCAGTCATTTCTTTACCTTTTATTGCAGGTTGCTGTAGCAGATCCAGGGTATACAACCACCACCAGGCATGTGGTCTGGCAAGTCAGATGAAAACTGTAGTCCACTCTCCTGGGTGAATAATATGGCCTTCCTGCTGTCTTCCCTTGCAGGTTTCTTAGAGCCTTTAGCTCTCCAGTACTCCCTCTAAGTTCCTGTGGGTTCCCTCCTGCCAGGTTGTTAGTGTGGGTATCTGTGCTCAAAGCAGTTCCCTGATCCCCTCTACTACTGTCACCCCAGAAAGCTCCACTTGAGTGGCTAATGGACATAAAACTTACTAGCCTCCAGTTCTACCACCAGGTCCTGTAAGCCTGGATGACCTAGGGACTGGTACCTGCTTATTCCTCTGGAGCAGCTCCTGCTGACTCCTCACTGGATGGCTCTTATGCCTACTCTGCCCTACTACACTCAGCTAACCCCTAACCCTCACCATGGAGTAAGTGACATTCCCAAAACAGGAATCAAGTACTCAGTCTCCTAATAAGGGATCATGAAGTGTGTGTTCACTTCGTGATATCCAGTAGAGGGACCCCAATTCCCATCACACATGGCATTACATTGATATTATAGCAATACTATTTTGTGGCGGCAAGACACAGGGCACCACATGTATACTATGAGAATTCAGATGATTGCAGGTTCAATTCCCCATAGTGAACTACCAACACACAGTAGAAAATGAAGCATAAATTGTTTTTAAAAATATACAAAAAATATTATATAAAAGTTCAAATCATCCCCCCTTTTCCAACATTAAAAATAAGGATATTTTTTAAAACAATTTAATACACATATTTGGTATCATTGTATTCATAAAAGTCTGATCAATCAAAATATAAAATAAATTAACCCAATCGGTAAAAGACATAATGAGAAAAAAAATTCACCAGCTACAACACTGCAATAAAATGCCGTAAGAGGTGATCAAAACATCGTATCTACCCCAAAATGGGATCAATAAAATGTCAGGTCAGGGTGCAAAGAACAAGACTTCACAAAGCTCCATTGATCAATAGCGCTACAAGTACAATTTTTTTATAGATAAAAAATGTTTTCATTGTTTAGTCACCACCAAGACCCCTTTCACATCAGCGTTTTTTTTTTAATTGCGGCAGATCCGGCAGATTTACCACATCTGCCGCCTAACCGCCGCACTTGCGGCTCACTTGCAGCAAGCTCCATGCATTGTCTATACGGTCCGGTCCGTTTTACCGTATAGTGAACATGGTAAATAAAAACAAATGCAAAATCGTTCTCTATTTCGCTGCACTTGGAATTTTCTTTACTGCGTTCAATATTTCAGTACATCACATGATAAAATGGACGCTGTTATTCAAAGATACAACTCATTCTGCAATTAACAAAGCCTTCAGGTGGTTATGTGGATGGAACAATAAAAAGTTAAAGTTCTTGGATAAAAGGGAAAAAGAAAACAAAAATGCAAAAATGTAATATCGCCCCATCAGGAAGGGGTTAAAGTCCTGTGATAGCTGGGGGCCCCTTTGGAGATTTTGCATTGGGGCTCATGAGTTTGAGAGTCCAGAATACAATCACAACATCCAACATTTCTTTATGATATGTCATATGTCAAGCAAGCGCTAATCAACAAATCTGTAGTAGGCTGCATGAATACCAATTCTCAATTTTACTCTAATTAGAGAAAACATTTAATTAGAGAATAATGGCTGAACTATTTTTTTTGTATCATGAAGCATTATCTCTAATCAACTTAAGAACCAATTTGCTAAAGCATTGTAAGGCCGTATTCCAACCTGCTTAAACACCAAGTTTTTTCTCTTCATTTTGTCTGCAGATGTTCGCACCAATATATAATACACACCAGGAATCTGCTCTAATTATTGTGAAAAATATCTGTGTTACATTCTGCAGAGACGAGATGTGGATTGAAGAAGTCGTTATGGAAAACCAAAAGGAAAATGAACAGCTACGATCAAAGAGAATCTCACCTGCGAGGCTAGTTATCACTATGCTATCTGTGCTGTTACATAGGACTGCAGGTAACATCTACTATATTTGCAAAAAAAATGAATTTTGGTTAATATTAATCTTATTTCATTGTTGAGAAAGGGGCGTGTAAATGGGTATGGTCTGCAAAAGGGGTGTGGGCTACGAGAAGACATTTATTGCCCCGGAAAATGTGCCATGCCACACACAGCATGCTATTTCTTACTCTGAAGACAGATTTCAAAAGTTGGCATGTATGACTTTGCAGTCTCTGTGTTACATATTCTCATTTTATAGTATTCTTCTGGTCTAACTCTCCCCCCATCGAATACCACTCCTTTTCCTTTTAAATAGTTACATGATCTATCACCTGATGCAGGTAATAGATTCATTCTATTCTGACAGCCTTGGAGAGAGGCTGCTAGAGGTGCTGGTGGAGATCTGCTGCTGCAGTGCTTTATTGAAGCCATGTCATCTGCAGAACTGGTGTTTGGCTGCAGCAGTCAAGTTTGTTTCATATCATTTTGCTTATGTTCTCCAGTCTGTAGTCCTTCCCCTGTGTTATATCACAGTAGGGGTGATGTTGACTCACCGTGGCCGGGACTCCGATTTAGACAGGCTGAAGCTCCTTCCTCCTTGTCACGGGTGGGCCGCGCCTGCCGGTAGTGGGGCCCGGTTGAGTGCAGATCAACAGTTGAAGACGTCTTGTAGGAACAGATTAAAGGGGTTTAATTTATTCGTGACGCCACCTATGAGTAGTTTCGGTAATCGTTACCGACGCTGCGGAACCTCCGGGGGATGGACAGCAGCAAGATGGAACACTCCCACTGGCTGAGCGGTGATCCCCGGAGGCTGGAGCTGCTTAAGACGTTGTGCGGCAGCTGCGGTTACCTTGTAGTGCGGACGGACAGTTCATAAGGAAGCACGGACACAGAAAGTCTCTGCAACGGGTCTTTACTGTAACCAGCAGGCAGTACATGGTATACAGTTATGGGTAGTAGACCGGGTAGACTCAGCAGTGATAGTGTCCCTCAGAGATCCGCAAGTGTTCCTCCATTCTAGCTAAGTGTTTCGCCATTGTCGCCCAGGAATACCAGATCGGGTACGGGGAGGCTGCTTCAATGCCCTATCCAAGTTGTACGTTGTGGATGTTTTGGGGAGCCTTGGATCCCTCGGTGGGTACACCGCTGGTTAGACGACTGGAAGTTGGCTGGTGGTGGGGTGCTCCTGTGAAGCTGCTCCTCCACGCTTCTGGTTCGCGTAGCAGAGGTGAACTGCTGCCAGCTTCGGTACCAGTGAACCGGCTGTGAAGTTTTGGGCACGGGAGTCTGTTGGAACCCATGGTAATGATGCCCGATCCCGGTTGTTGAGGCCTCAGGTGCTGACACCCGACCGGTGACGGCCCGGGGGCTGCACGGGGTGCGGAGCCCCCGCTCCTACTCCAAGTTCTCTGTTCTAGACTCTGTTCTAGACTACTGTGTAGACTAAGTGTCTGTTCTCGCTACACACTTCCCTAGCACTCCGCCCACCAGGACCCTGGATTGGCCCTCTGTTCTAGGTGATGCATGCAGGGTTGGATCTCAAAGTTAACTGGATCACTGCTGTGTCAGAGAATATTGCGGCTGCATTTATGGCTGCAATACCCTCTTGTGACGCACTCGTTGCGGGGCGCCACTCTGTCTAGTGTACTCACCAAGCTTGTCGCTAGACAGGGTGTGTGGGGGGACAATTAGGGACTAAGCACGTGATGGCGAAAGGAGGAAAGACCCATACAGTGATGTTAGGGGAGCTCAGGATTCAGATACAGGTTAATATCCGGAGGTGTCCCAACCTTGGCTCCCTATCGTTAGGACCTTTATCTCCCTTTCCATGTTCATTGTGCCTTTGGGTTGGATGCATGCGGCGAACATCTCTTAGTCCTTGCGTGACATTAGTTCTCTCCAGTTGTAAATTTAAACAGAACAGCAAAGAGGTGCTGCATATGTGTAAAAAGGAATGGATTTTCCCAAAGAGTCACATGGAGACAGTGACTGTTGTGGAGGGCAAAACCAATTTACTGAAATTAATTCTGTTAATTCTGTTCATATTAAATTATTATTATTATTATTATTTATATTAATTTTATCACTTAATAATAAGCAAGATTCAGTATGTTGATTTAAGTTGTTTTTTTTTATAAGAGCAGTAAATTGTGCTCTTCATGTTATTCAGCCCTTTTATTTTGATCAAGGGCTCCCCCTAATAGTATTGTAGCGACCGGTGGTAAGGCCGCGGGTGTGTGTGTGTATGATCTTTCTCAACAGAATCCCCACACTCAAGTTTAACCGATAATAACTTTTCTTTACTGGCAAACATGTTTATATCACAGTCAACCGAACTATATGCGCACTTGTATATATTAGAGTCTATGAATCTTCACTTCTGCCGGGTACGCAGCAAGAAAAGAAAACACAACAATGAAGGTATCTTTCCCTAACTTTCCCTAAAATCACGTACCAGTCTATCACAGAAGAAGATGTCGCTCCCACGGAGCAGGCCTGGGGATCTCCTCAGTCTTCTTCTTCGGTCTCCTTCCGCAGGTAACAGAACTTTTCTTTTAATGTCTCTCCCAGTCTCAGGGCACACCGAGCAGGAGGGAGATCACGGCAGTACAAATGGCTCCCTTATGTCGGTCACGGCCCCTGCACATGCACTCCGGGTGCTCGACGGGCAAGGTTTTGCAGAGCGGCCAGATACACAGCACCAAAGTCCAGTGGCCCAGGATCAGTCACGAGGGCTTCTGCGGGGTGATTTTTCCGGCAAGGTGTAGCAAAGTAGCCCTCTTTCAACAGACATCCACAGGGAGATCTTCTCTGGTTCAGCTCTGACTCTGTACTAAACTCCCGCCCTTTTTCTTCCTCAGCACAAGGCTGTTGGGGGAGGGGATCAGCAAACAATGTTTTTTTTCCTCTCTGCAGTCATTTCAGCAATTGTCCATTTCAATAATACAATCTGAATTGCTCACCTCACTACATACCCCCCCACTTAAAGGTTGACAGTCCCTGTCAACAACCATCGGCTCCAAGGCAGTGATGGCCGTTGATATCACAGGGATTGATCTCCGGCGGAGTAGGGACCTCTGTTGGGGGAAAGCGTCATCCCCCGTTCCCCTTCGCTCCCTTGTTCAGGGCTCACAATATCTCCAATAAACTTAGTCGCGTTTTTTACCCGGGGAGAGTAGGATCGCCGGCGGTAGCGGCGCCGGTTGGGGGCAAATCTGCTTCCTTTAACGGGAACACCCCCAGGACCGGTGACGTCGGCGGCCTCTGTACCCCTCTCTCCCTTCACAACATCAAACTGTACCACCTCCCATCACCAACGCTGTGGAGGCACTTACGAGGATTGTTACGCTTTATGGCAGTCTGATGTACAAACACGTCCTCCATTGTGTCATTCCTGTTGATGAAGCCATACCCATCGCGGACATTAAACCACTTCACCGTCCCCTGGACCCGAGTGGCCAGCACTTGCTTATCGGTCTGGCTCTGTTTCTTCACACCCTTTTCCCTGATCTCCCCTGCCGAGCGAGCCGCTTTGGTGGGGGCGTCTAGTTTAAAGGTGGCTGCTGTTGTGGGGCATGACTTGCTGGTTCTGGTATATCGGACCACGGGTGGAGGATGCGGACAATGGTTTGCCCTATGGCGGGGGTCGCCGCATGTCCAGCACCTTCCCATAGGCCGGCTGGGTTGCTGTCTCGCTTGCCTGTCCGCCTGTTGGTCTAGCATGAGCTGTAGCTGTAGTATCTGTTTCTGCAACTCTGCTACCATCTGCTTCAATTCTTCCGTGTCACTGTTCGGAGTGCTGGCACCGGATATGGACCTGCAGGCCGTAGTATAAGTCTGGTTATAAGTTACTACCGGGAGGAGATTCTGTTGATCACACATCCTGCCGACTACGCCAGATGTAGCGACCGGTGGTAAGGCCGCGGGTGTGTGTGTATGATCTTTCTCAACAGAATCCCCATACTCAAGTTTAACCGATAATAACTTTTCTTTACTGGCAAACATGTTTATATCACAGTCAACCGAACTATATGCGCACTTGTATATATTAGAGTCTCTGAATCTTCACTTCTGCCGGGTACGCAGCAAGAAAAGAAAACACAACAATGAAGGTATCTTTCCCTAACTTTCCCTAAAATCACATACCAGTCTATCACAGAAGAAGATGTCGCTCCCACGGAGCAGGCCTGGGGATCTCCTCAGTCTTCTTCTTCGGTCTCCTTCCGCAGGTAACAGAACTTTTCTTTTAATGTCTCTCCCAGTCTCAGGGCACACCGAGCAGGAGGGAGATCACGGCAGTACAAATGGCTCCCTTATGTCGGTCACGGCCCCTGCACATGCACTCCGGGTGCTCGACGGGCAAGGTTTTGCAGAGCGGCCAGATACACAGCACCAAAGTCCAGTGGCCCAGGATCAGTCACGAGGGCTTCTGCGGGGTGATTTTTCCGGCAAGGTGTAGCAAAGTAGCCCTCTTTCAACAGACATCCACAGGGAGATCTTCTCTGGTTCAGCTCTGACTCTGTACTAATCTCCCGCCCTTTTTCTTCCTCAGCACAAGGCTGTTGGGGGAGGGGATCAGCAAACAATGTTTTTTTTCCTCTCTGCAGTCATTTCAGCAATTGTCCATTTCAATAATACAATCTGAATTGCTCACCTCACTACAGTATCATGTCCCTACAACTCTCCCATACACACAGTATCACACAGATTCCCCAAGTTTCCTCAATATAATGCCCTCCCTGCATCACAGTATGATGGACCTCACAGCTCATGTACACAGTATGTTCCCTGGATAATATGAAGGACACCATAGCTTCCGCACATTATAATGAACAGTTTCCCAAAACAGTATGTTGTCCCCACAACCTTCCCACACACAGTATGACTCCCACGTAGTCACCCACATAGTGTGATTCCCCCAGAGTAACTCCACATGGTCCTTTAGCTTCTCCACACACAGTATGATAGTCCTCAAAGATCACAAGAAGATATGATGGCCCAACACACAATATAATGGCCCCACAGCCTCAACCCAACATGATGGACTCCACAGCTCCCGCAGACAGTAAAATATTGCACAAATGTATGATAGTCCCACAGACCCCACACACGGCGATGGCCCCCTCAAACCCTCACATAACAAGATGTACCCAGATTTAGAATAATAGAATAATACCCACATAATTCCTCACACTGTACGATAGCCCCATAGGCGCCCTACACAGTATGTTGGATCCCACAGCCCCCCACACATACAGTATAATGATGCTCACACAGAATATAATACCCACATAGCTCCCCACACATGGTATAATGTCCCTACATTTCTACCCACACAAGTGAAAAAAAAAGTTTTAATCACTTCACCACCCTTACCCTAGGGTGCTGCTCTGGTTTTCATCATGTGTGAACTGAGGTTTAGCGCAGCTGCCGCAATGTATTGACACCACCTCGCCTGCTGCATTGAATCTCAGTTGTACAGGCATACAGGCTGAATGGTGGAAGAGTGAGACAATGGCTCCTTTCTCTACCAATGTATTCAACAGTATCTGCATCCCGAAGTTGCAAATATAGTTGAAATTGTAAGGGTGCCATCACATTCTTCAATCTGATGAACAATGTTGTTAGCGATCACATGTGACCCACCCAGGCCAGGGGACTCAGATCTCATGCGCAGGCTGGAGGTCACGGGTGGCGGTGCCCGAGTCTGTGGCCCTGGTGGTCAATGAAAAATGTGGAAAAGAAAATAATAAAAATGATGTTTGTTCGTGACGAGACCTGTAGGTCCCGGTGATGGCACCGGCGCTGCGGGTGATGGACGGCAGCCAGATGTAGTAGCCTCTACAGGTAGGGCGATATCCCCGGGGTATTAGAAGTAGCAATGGTGGAGTACGGCAGCACAGTCACTGTGGAGCAAGGCAGGTAAATCACAGTTCAAAGAAAGAAATCACCGACACGCTGCTCACTCAGAACGGGTACTTTACTCCGGTATTCTGTAGGGTTACAGGGTTACAGTTCTCTTTGCAGAGTAGTGGACCGGGTAGTTCTGGCAATGAGCAGTGTTCCTCTGAAGCTCCACTGGTGTTCCTTCTCTATCACGCTCTCTGTCCCTTGCACTGCTGCCCTGCACGGATCCCGCTTGGTAGACCAGGCCCATCGAGATATATGGGATCCCCTTATCTCTGCAAGGAAAACCCAACTCAGTCTGGTGGGGACCGTGCTTGGCGTAGGGTGGTTGGATCGTGCTCTAAGTCATCGACCACTCCGGGTTTGTGCTTCAGGGATTCAGCTGGCTAAGCCACCTTGGAGCCAGGACTCCGGATTTGGACTGGGCTAGGGTATTTGGTTACCCTTCTTTTTCTTGGCCCCTTTCTCTTCTGGGTCACCAGGTTGAGGTGCCCTCCCTGTTAGCATCACTTCTGCTGTTATGTTTCTCTGCTTCATCTGCTGCTTCTCACTCCTCTCACTAGCTTCTGACTAACTCCTTGCTGCCTTCCCCACTTACTTTATCACCTAGCTTCTCCTCCCACCAGGACCAGTAACCCTAGTAACAGGCATCTAATTGGTCCTCTTTCACTAGATGTTTGCATGTGGTACTGGAGCTTCAGGCTTATCCTACTCATTACCAAAACAATGCATACCCACCTTCAGTCAGGGGTGCAGTACCCTTTTGCAGCGCGCTCTTAGCGGGGTGCTACACATGCACGCGCGATCGCTAACAACATCGTTCACATCGCTGGTGAGCTGTCACACAGGAAAACTCACCAGCGATGTGGACCAGCGAGATCACTGGTAACCATGGTACACATCGGGTTACTAGGCGCTGCGCGCGGCACTTAGTAACCCGATGTTTACCATGGATACGAGCTCCCAGCATAGGCTGTGCTGCGCTAGGAGCTCGTTCATCGTTGGTCTCCGATGCTGCATGTCCAGCGGGCGACCAACGATAGATCTGAGGTCCTGTCCACAAATCAAACGATCAACGGTCAGCCGACTGATCTTTGGTCGTTAGTAGTGTCACACACAACTATGTCGTTTCGACATCGTTCACGAGTCACTAAGCACGTGACGTTTGAACGACGTCGGCAACGGTATTGTTACGTGTAATGGTACCTTAAGCAGCGGGGTTTGTGTATTTTGGCACTCGGGTTCTCCCTGATTGCCACACTGGTATGTTACTTTTTTCAACCTTTTTTAGTGGTCCCAGTCTGCGGACCAGACATGAACAGCCAGAGGGTTACATGCGGTTTACTTTAAAGGGGTGTAATAAGGTTTACTATAATCCATTTTCCCCAAGATTACTTTAGGTTTATTCTCTAAAGTTTTTGATGAACAGAAATTATCAATTTGTCAATTAAGAAGGTATTGTGGGAGAAATCAATTATTATCAGATATATTAGGCCCCCTTCCCACCGCGGCATAATCAGGTCCGGGCTGTCCGGTGTAACCTGACAGCCCCGGACCCAATTTCCAAACAAAACCAGAGGGCAAATATGCCCTCCGGTCCTGTTTGCAGTCGGATTCAGCTGATAGCAGCCGCAGTTGCTGAGATTTCAAGATTGCGGCTAGCGGGGAGCCGCAGTCCTGAAATCTCTGGAGGGGACAGCTCATGGTGCTGCTAAACTCCAGCGCCCAACGTCTGGCTCCCGCATCTGATTTTATCTCGGATTCAACGCGATCCGGTGTCATAGACTCCCATGTTAGAGAGCGCGGGATTGTGCCAGATCCGGGAGCATCTGATTTTGAGCAGCTTTGGCCCCGGACACAAAAAATGCCGCATGTTCCGATTTTGTGTCCGGTGCCAAAAAAACAAAAAACTGCCGGATCCACCCAGACAGCAAAAACCGGATGGCAAAATCCGGCCTCATAGAAATACTATGGGGCCGAAACCGGATTCGCTATTGTCCGGTTCATACCGGACAGTTCCGAATCCTGAAGAATGTGTGAAGGGGGCCTTAGCCAAACTAAATACATCCTCTAAACATTTGTATAAGCAACCGAAAAACGCCAGTATAGCGGCCCCTAAGCACGGCTATAATGTATTGCTGCTTCATTAAAGGCATCATATGTATTATATAACAGAGAGCCAAGTCTTCTTCACTTGGAATATCTGTTATGATCTTCTCAGGTAGACAGAACTATATTTAGTACTTTACGCTCCAGTGTTCTGAATCTACAGAAAGATAACCCGGAGCAGGAGACATTCTCACTTTGGTCTGATATATTCAGTAAAGGTGCTACTTACAGTACTGTGGAGAACACGTCTATGTTATGTAATAATATCTATGTCATTTTAAAATGTTCAGTCACTCTTTCATGTATTTTTTTTTCTGATCAGGATACCTAAGGAGATTCTAGTATGATCACCCATCCTTGACACTGTTTTAATGATTATATTAGTATTAGTTTCTTTTGCAATGTCTTATATGTTTCACCAGTGTTTCTACTTCTTACACATCACTAGACAGTTTGTAACGTTATCCAGTAAAATACACATAAAGGAGTCAAATGTGGCAGATTTATTTGTGGCATGTGCAATGATATTGGAGCTAAGTGAGCCAGCCAAGAGATGGGGTAAAGATGGGAACGGACTACCATGGCTGGCAAGATGTGTCAAATCTACTACATAGCAGGTGCCATTGTACTATATTTGGTGACGTTTCTGACTTTTTTCCTGTAGTTTGTTTAGTTAGTTGAGTTTTAGTTAGTTTAGATTAGTTAGTTTAGTTTTATTCTGTCCAAGTTTAAAGTAAACCTGGTAGAATGTGTCAAGCACTGGCTGTATCATCTCAGCTAGGTATTTTTACTCTGAAATTCTGTGGCATTTCAGAGAAAATCATACTTTATAAGCTGCTGGGACCGAGACACATGGGAGACTAGTTAGAAAGGCCGATCCCCACCAGCTTCTCCCCACCCACTGTCAAGGACTGACAATTCTCAGCCTATACACACTGGCTAGGAAAGGCTCATCATTCAAGGGGAGTGGATTGGGGAAAGCCACATGGAACTGGCCTTTGTGACCAGCCTCATGTACAGCTTATAAAGTATGGTTCTCTCTGACATACTGCATCATTATTTTAGAGGCAAATATACCTGGTTGAGATCATGCAGCCAGTGCCAGATACATGAACCCAAAGCACGTCTGCTGTCAGATTACTTTTAAAGAGCTATTCCCCTCTTCTATACTTTTGGACAAGCTACCAGTATGTGTGACAAATGCAGATCCAACCCTTTGGACCACCAGCTATGTTGAGAATGAGGCTCGGTTATATGCCACCACTAGCCAAGAGTACTTTGTAGTTTTTCAGTGCTACTACCGTGTTTCCCTGAAAGTAAGACCCCGTCTTACATTTTTTTGGGGGCCAAAAGTGTCCCCCGGTTTTACTTTCGGGGGGGGGGATCTTACATTGGGTGCCCCAGCAGTGTGGCCTACAGGCCCCCTCCTGCTGGGACACTGCGGGAGCGGGTCGCACGTCACGTGCGCCCGCTCATTACATATGCACTGCATCCCCCTGTCAATCAGCGACAGGGGGAGCAGTGCATTATACGGTATATATGGGCCCCCTCCTGCTGGCACACTACCCCCCTGTTCTGAGGCCCCCACCGCTGCTGCTGCTGCAGACATCTTACCCTCCAGGGTCTTCTTGCAGCAGCCAGCGCGTCTGTCCTCTGTCCTCGGCTGTCTCCCGGATCATGTGACCCGTCGCAGCTCATGACGTCATCGCGACTGCGACCGGCCGGTCACATGATCCGGGAGACAGCCGAGGACAGAGGACCGACGCGCTGGCTGCTGCAAGAAGACCCTGGAGGGTAAGATGTCTGCAGCAGCAGCAGCGGTGGGGGCCTCAGAACAGGGGGGTAGTGTGCCAGCAGGAGGGGCCCATATATACCGTATAATGCACTGCTCCCCCTGTCGCTGATTGACAGGGGGATGCAGTGCATATGTAATGAGCGGGCGCACGTGACGTGCGACCCGCTCCCCCCCCCCTCCGCTAGGGGCCTTACATTGGCCCCCCCGGTTGTAAGGCCTTATAATCAGGGGAGGCCTTACATTAGCAGGCCCCCCCTTTACCCCTAGGCGGCCTTACAATCGGGGGGGCCTTACTTTCGGGGAAACACGGTATATAAATCAATGGAAAGAACCAAGCATGTGTTTTTTCTAAACATAGCACAAGACGAGTCTCTTTCTCCAGACAGATGTAGGTTCAAAGAATGGAACAAGAATGGATTATATGACTACTATATAAAGCCCTATTCAGTCTGTCTGTTTGTCCTGAAAACAGCATCACCTATATAGGACATCATGTACATCAGTGGTCCCCAACCTTTTTTGCACCAAGGACCGGCTTCCTGCAAGACCATTTGTCCGGGGCCCGGCAGGGCGGGGTGGGGTTTTCAGGCAGGGCTATGGAGAAGGGGTGGAGTTTAGTATCCTGTTTCCCCAAAAGAAGCGCTACATCTTATTTTCAGGGGATATCTTATTTTTCCATCCCCTTGCAGCCCCCAATATGGTATCCCCATCATTCCCTTCCAGCCTATAATATTCCCATCATCCCTATGCAGGCCACAATATCCCCATCCTCCCCTTGCAGCCCCCATCATCCCTTTGCATCTCACAATATCTCCATCATCCCCTTGCAGCAATTCATATTATCCCCATCATCCCCTTGCAGCCCCATCGACACACACACAGACACATACACACAGCCACACACACAGCAACACACACACACACACACACAGCCATACACACAGCCACACACACAGCCACACTGCCATACACACAGACACTCACACAGCCACACACACAGACACACAGCCACAGACACAATGCCACACACACAGCCACACACACAAACTCACACACAGACACACCACCACACACACCACCACATACACAGGCATATTGTCATAAACACAGATACACCTCCACACACACACAGACACACAGCCACACACACAGACTCACACACAGACATACACCACACACACCACCACAGACACAGACACACTGCCACACACACAGACACACAGCCACACACACAGACACACCGCCACACACACAGACACACTGCTACACACACAGCCACACACAAACACACACGCAGATACACAGCCACACACAGACACACCGCCACACACACAGACACACACCCTCACACACAGACACTCTGCCACACACACAGACACACACAGCCATACACACAGACACACCAGCACGCATACAGACACACACCCCACACACACACTCCACCACATACACAGACACACTGCCACACACACAGACACACTGCCACACACACAGCCACATACACAACACACCGCCACACACACAGACACACCACCACATACACAGACACACCAACACACACAGCCACACAGGTACACACACAGACACACCACCACACACACAGCCACACACAAACACACCACACACACACACAACCACACACACACCGCCACATGCACAGACAACCACACCCCACACAGACACACTGCCACACACAAAGACACACCACCACAAACACAGACATACACCCACAGCCACACACACACCACCCACCACATACACAGACACACCAACACACACACCCACACAGGTACACACACAGACACACCACCACACACAAAGCCACAGACACACCACCACACAGACACACAACAGCCACATATGCAGCCACACACACACACAGGCACACACCACCACCACACACACAACCACACACACACCCACATGCACAGACACACCCCCACACAGACACACAGCCACCACACAAGACACACCCCACAAACACAGACATACACCCACAGCCACACACACCCCACCCCACCACATACACAGATACACCAACAACACACACCCACACAGGTACACACACAGACACACCACCACACACAAAGCCACAGACACACCACCACACAGACACACAGACAGACACATATGCAGCCACACACACAGACACACACAGGCACACACACCACCACACACACAACCACACATACGCCACACACACAGACACACCACACAGGCACACACACACCACACACACAACCACACACACCCACACACCCCCACACAGACACACTGCACAACACAGACACACACACCGCCACAAACACAGACACACACCACAGCCACAAACACACCGTCACACACACAGCCACACACACACCGACACATACGCAGACACACACAGACCAACACACAGCCATAAACACTAACTCATACAGCCACAAACACAGACATACACACAGCCACACACAAAGACACACACACACAGACACAGACATACACTTTGCTCACGAGTCCACCGCAGTTGGCGCCGCTCTGCTCTCTGCCTCATCTGTGTGCATGTACGAGTGGAGCCATCGGCTAATGACAGTGCAGCAGTCACTGGCCAATCAGGGCCTGGCTGCTGCACTGTGATTGGTCGACTGTGCTGCTCGTACATTTACGCAAGCAGCGGAGGCAGAAATCAGCTCAGAGTGGCGCAGTGTGGTGCGGGTGCCGCTCTGAGCCACTGCAGAGCACACTTTCTGTAGTGCGGCGGCGCGGACCGGCACAGGGACCCCCCAAGGCCCAGTCGAAGTCCATGGACGGGGGATTTTGGACCCCTGATGTACATTATGAAAGGCAGTTAAGCTGAAATGTGAGAATTTAAACTGAGTTTGTATGCTCACTCAAAGACTTTACTAAGATGGGCCATACCAAAAAGTATGCATATTATATGGGAAGGAATGCAGCAGCACAATGCAAATGCATTGATGTGCAAATGAAACGACTGAACAAAGAGAGCATCACCTTGAACAAGCAACTACACAGAATTGTATGCGTGTCACACATGAGTCTCCAATCCAGACCCATTGGATTGTCACAGAATGCCATTTTGTAGTGAGAGCACCAACAACATGAATCTTCAGTATCAAGATCAATGAGACACTCACAAGATGCTGCATCACAACATGCATGCTGCACAGGCTAGTCTCCAATGTCAAGATCTAGGATGTTGACAAATAATGTAGTATCAAAACAAAAGCAATGTAAAGAAGTTTTTCCACTGTCCAAATCTATCCCACTGTTTCTGCAATGTAGATCATTGACTCTGTCACAGGATGCAGCATCACACAGGCACCGCCGTAAGGAAGAATATTTGCAATGTGAATCAATGAGATTGTCACAGGATGCAGCATCACACAGGTGCCACCATAATGATGAATCTATGGAGTACAGATTTTTTCAGACTGTCACAGGATGCAGCATCCAACTGCCAGTATCGTAATGATGAATCTCCAAAGTCAAGACATTATCGTCGTACTGGGTTTTATTCTTGTTACTCCTCCATTTTTATCTAGAACAGCATTCGTGATATTTAATATATACATACCTACTTTGTTGTTTGCATTTTATGCAATTCTACTGCTATCGCTCAGCTTTAAGCACACCTAATTTTTATTTCATTTCAGAACCTAAAACATTAACAACGTAGTTCAACTACCGTAATATATAATCGGACACGTTCTAGAATCGCACACTGTGATAGAATCAGGCCTCCGTCTAGTTCATAATATACAAGTTGGGAAAAAACTATTACTACAGATATAATGATTATTATTGGGTATTAATAATCTATGGAATGAGAGTTACAATTTAACATATTAGGATATATCCAACCATATACTTGGTATTAATTTATTTTGGGAACACTAAGATGCATGCCTTGCATCTTTAAACTCCTTTTCTTTAGTGCTTTCTTGGCCGTACTCTCTACATTTAAAGAAGAAGATCAAAGCACTTAAGCTAACAACCCTGAATCGACTCCTACATCTGCAGATTAGAAAGTATGCTACTATACAACAAAGATGTCAATTGTCAGAACTGGACCAGTGACCTGAAAACAAGAAGGGGATGTTTTTTTGGAGATATTTCAGAGTAGATTTCCTAAGACACTTGCCCAAATGTCATAGCTATTGAAGCAAGAAATCTGGAACAGATAAGTAAGAGCTTCTGAAAAGATTGATAGAAGGACTATGCTCTCATCTCTAAAAGACTCATCCTTTACGGAAAGACAATACGTGAAATATTGCGCTAATACCGCACTGCACTTGTGAGCAGCGGTTCTCACTTAAATTATGCTAATACTTGATCCTTTTCAAGGGGCTGATTAATGCTCCTTTGCATTAATTTAAAATCGTCTTGTAGCTCAGTTTAAGCATATTATCAATTCCTGGAACCTTGACGGTGTACAGAGAATATGTAGTCTAAGCGATAAATGCTTTCAGGAATCAATTAAACTAATGCGGTTGATGGGGTGATAAAGAGATTACTGTTTATTGGAATCCTGAAAGCTGAATGGGTATGTGTAAAGATAAGATGTAAGATACGGTTTATATGAAGGGGAGGGGTGTATGGTTATCTCATATTACGTTTTGGCAGCATTGTTATACACTTTGCCAGGGTGTGATGGCTTTTATGCATTTTTGATCAAAATAGTGTCAACTAAGTACCCTGTTATTTGCATGCACTATTATTACTTATATACTTTCTCCAGGGTAAATGCTCATTGTTTTTATCCAAAGCTTTGTATTTGAACCCCTTCACGACCTATGACGCACCATTAACCCACGGAAATGTTGGCTGATCTGATCAGCTGACTTGAGTCTCTAATAGGCAAGGATGGACCAGAGAAATGCCTGTGCCTGTTAGCTAGTTAAATGCCGCTTTCAATCTCTGACAGCAGAATTTAACACACACCAGTAGGGAGCACATCATCTCCCTATCCCATCAGAGGCCCTGTCACGGGGCGTCGATGCATTGTTATGACATCCATAGGTCAGCTGATGACCCCTGTATTTGTGATGAGTAACGTCCAGCATCGGCATACATAGGAATGCATCGTTTGTGCTGTACAGAGTGGTGCTTATGCACTGCTCTATACAGCACAAGCAATCGGATAATGGCAGATTAAAGTCTCCTAAGTGAACTAGTAAAAACAATAAAAAGTGGGATAAACCTTTTTAAAAATATAAAAAGAACACAAAAGTTCAAATCACCATCCATTAAAAATAAAACAAATAATAAATAAAAAATACACATATTTGGCATTGATGAGTTTAGAAATGCCGGATCTATCAAAATTTTAAATAAATTAATCTGATTGGTAAAGGGCGTAGTAAGAAAAAAATCTAAATGCCAGAAGTATGGTTTTTTTTTTGTTGCTGCAACATTGCAGTAAAATGCTATAAGAGGCTATCAAAACATCATATCTACCTAGTGGCATAGCTACTGGAGGGGTAGAAGGGTCAGATGCCATGAGCTCCATGATCTCAGGGGCCCACCCTAGATTTAACTACCATGTATATCTACAGTAGAGCAGGGGGACATGATGTCCCTGCCCTACAGCTGTCTATAGCAGAGCAGAATGATGCTGTCGGCGCATGCATAGGATGTCAGAATCCCAGTGCGTCATCACACCGTGCAAGGACTCTGCTGTCCTGTTCGCGCAAACACAGCTCAGTGTTTCTCCCAGTGCTGATCTCAGCAGGATCCTGGATTGGGTGAGTGGAGTGTTTTTTCACTTTTTTTAATGCAGAACTTGGGTCATATATTCTAGGATAGAGAACACATAGGTGGCACAGTGGCTCAAGTGGTTAGTACTGCAGTCTTTGCAGCACCGACGTCCTGGTAACAATTCCCATCAAGGACACCAAGGACAACATCTGCAAGGAGTTTGTATGCTCTCCCTGTGTTTGTGTGGGTTTCCTCTGGGCACTACAGTTCCCTCCCACATTGCAAAGACATACTGATAGGATATTTAGATTGTGAGCTCCAAGAGAGACAGCAGGGGCGTATCTAGGGGGGTGCAGCCGGACCTTTTGCTCCGGGCGCCAGTCAGTAGGGGGCGCTGGTGCGGTACCATCATCAGGTGACCAGCCGCGGCTGCACTGCAGCGCCGCCGCCGGAACTAATCTCCTCGCCGCATATTGTGTGTGCACGGCCACGGGCGGCCGCGGAGCTGTGCGTGGGTGCACACAACCAACCCCTGCTGCGGGTCTGCCCCCTGCCAGCAGTTACCACCCTCCCCCTTCCCGGTTACGTCGCGCTGCGGCTGACGTCACCCGTGCGCCGCACAGTGGGACGGAGAGGTGAAGGAGAGGAGCTGAGGGCAGGAGCTGCTGACTGCTGTGGCCTGCCTCCTCCTGAGTCCCGACTCCTGCCTCTGACTGAGTCGTCCGGGTCCGGTCCGTCCTAGGCTAGCTGCGCCTACAACTGTACTCCAGTCCTAATGAGGTAAAAAAAAGTAACCCTAAACAGCCGGGGGGGGGGGGGAAATTGGGGTGGGGGTGCCTGTCCTGGGCTGGCCAGCTAGGAGTTATGAGGTGTATATATATCATCTACATCAGGGCAGGTGCAGGCACACGCACATACTATGAGGTATAATATCCCTCATAGTGTGTGTGCTTGTGGATGTATACATATATACACCCCATAGTGTGCCTGCCTGAGGTATACATATATATATACCTCAGGTATATATATATGTATACATCAGGCAGGCACACACTATGAGGTATAATAATTCCCCCCAACCCCCCCGGTCCTCAACCAAGGCTGCAGGGCAGCAAAAGGCCCCCCCCCCTCACCTACTCTGGGGGGAAGGGGGGCGCCGAAATAGAGCTGTGCCCCGGGCGCCATGAAACATAGTTACACCTCTGAGAGACAGCATCACTCATGTATGTAAAGTGATATGGAATTAGTAGTGCTATATAAATTAATATTATTATTATTACATACCAGGATGGGGAACACATATAGCAGGAAATCCCCAGGATGTGGATCATATATACCAGGATGGGGGCATAAACACAGCTGTGCTCAAACGTTTACATACCACGGCAGATTTTATGCTTTCTTGGCCTTTATTCCAGAGAATATGAATGATAGCACAAAATGTTTTTCCACTCGTGGTTAGTGGTTGGGTGAAGCCATTTATTGTCAAACTACTATGTTTTCTCTTTTTAAATCATAAAGACAACCAAAAACATCCAAATGACAAAAGTTCCTGATCATATGATGGAGCATCATTCCAGTCATCTGACCTGTTAGTATGGCTAACTTTATTTTCAAAGCCAAATATTCCTTTTACAAAAGCAAAAAATCAATTTATGCAAAAGACGTTACAATGTTGTTTGTAGTGCAGACCATGACCGTATGCTCGTTGGATTCCTGTGTGATGTATTGCTATGTCAGTATGTGCACTAGCCATGACATAGCGAGTACATTTTTTCCAGATTGCTTCTGTAGCTGGGTATTCTCATCTGAGATATTAATGGCATAGTCACAGAATGCACTGTGTAAATGTCTACAGGAGAGGAGATGGGTGGAGAGGTGTCTCTGCTACTTCCATAACTCTCTTATTTTTGAATTTGGAGTCTCACCTGGAAGTAATGAAGTAATTGTGCCCCCTCCCCTTCCCCCCCTTTATAATTTCTAACTGAAATCTGTTGTATATATAAAGATCCAGCTCTCACCTTTACCATTATATTTCACCTCTGATTTACTATCCACTTTCTAATAATGATAGACCTCCCCTTAGGTCACTAGAGGTAATCTAATGTAATACCTATAGCTAGTCCTTCACCAATCCAGCGTTTGTTTTTATTTCACCGCTGTTTACATACAAGGCTGGTTTCACACTTGCGTTCAAGTGTAATCAGGCTGAAACGCATCCAACCGCATCTTGTTTGTTTGTGCAGCCGTATGCAATCACAGCGGTATTGTGCCTGATCTGAGGGTCGTACCAGGCATAATAACGCAGTGGTTGCATCCGTTTTTTTGGCTGATTCATCGTAAAGTTGAAACATTACATAGGAGACACCGAATGGGAGGGGGTTGGGAGGGGCTCTGGGCATGCTCAGTGTAAAAGCCGGATCCAGCCTGGCTGGATCCATCTCCATTGAAGCCCATTCTATTTTTAGATGCAGTGCACCACATCCAGGGACATCAGGCTTTTTAACGAGCCGCAAAATCACAACATTGTGCAGCTGGAGAAGCGGTCAGAAGGATGCATTTGTAAGGATCCGGTGGAAACCTTATGTCGCCGCATGTGTCTGTGTCTCCAGTCTAAGGCTAAGTGCACATCTGCGTTTGTATTCCGTTTTGCTTGCATTCCGTTTTTGAGAGCATGTGTGCCCAAAAACGCAATAAAACACATGCATTAATGAACCCATTGATTTTAATGGGAAACGCATTGAAAACACAAGTAAAAACGCATGTCATTCTCTGCAATCGCAGAACGCATGCAATTTTGCAAACGCAGTCCAAAACATCTCCAGCCACGTTTTGGTCTGTGTGCAAAATCGCGTGCATTCTGCCATTGCACAAAATGACATGCGTTTTTACTTGTTTTCAATGCGTTTCCCATTGAAATCAATGGGTGCGTTAACACTCTGCATTTCCTTGTGTTTTGTCAATTATGTCAAAAACGGATTGCAAGCCAAACGTAATACAAATGCAGATGTGAAAAGGCCCTAAGTCTGTGGAGACAGGCCTGATCAGGTATCATAAGGTTTCTGTCGGATTATAACGCTAGACAAAAAAATGCAAGTGTGAAAACACGATGAGTCCCCTGTATTATACTCACCTGCTGCCGCCTTCATCTTGTATCACTGTCGCTCCGGTCGGTCTCCTGTGATTTGTGACCTGCCAGCAGCTTGAGTGTTTCATATAGCAAGCCCAAAGTCACATCTCAATACATCTCTATGGAAGCCCCATTCTGGCCTTGTTGTGGCTCTCATAGAGATGCATTGGGAGCTTGTGATATAACTTTTGACTTTCGGTCAGTCAGGAGTTACAGTCACAAGATGGCCCGTGATTGCTTTGATTGCAAGTGCCACTCCGAAACTGAAGAAAAACAAAAAGCGCTGGAGTGGTGCTTTATGCATGATAGCAATATTTTCTTTTCATGTAGTATTCTTTTTAAGGATTGCTTCTAAATATTCGCACCTGGCATAAGGTACCGTCACACAGGGCAATATCGCCGGCAACATCGCCGGCAACTCACGGGAGCGCGCACTGTTTTGGTGCGCTGCCATGGTTGCTGTAGCGATGTCACACACAGCGATATCACCGGCAACGCATCTGCGATCTTGCCGGTAACTATCGCTGCCAGGGTTAAGCTCTACCCTGGCAGCGATCCATAACATGGGAGTCTATGGGGGAAGTTGCTGGCAACATCGCAGTTGCGGCATCACACAGGGCGATGCAGGCAGATCGCCTGAGCAACATCGCCTGGTTTCCAAGCATATTGGAAACCTGGCCATGTTACTTAGGCAACTTATCACTTTATTATGGCCCTGTCACACGTGGCAACTCATGAGCGATGTTGCCGCAACTTAGCCACGCCCCTAAGTTGACGGCAACATCGCCAGAGAGATCGCCCCATGTGACAGTACCTTAAGTGATTGCAGGTGGGTATTTGATTATTATTTAAAAGAAATATTTCTAAAGCCCCCCAAAAAGATTTATTAATAGTCTGGGAACTCTTGGATATAGACACTGTGCAGCAGGTTATGAATACATACATGAATTTCTGGGTAACAGTATCCAAGATATACAATTTCAAATGTGCCAAATGCCTGAGTTTTTACTGCATATTATTCACATCCTCAAATCTGGGAAATTGATGCATGATCTGAAATATTTAGCATCTGCTCATTTTATTCCATCCTATGATTTGTCTTACCTAAGGCAATTTGATGAAGGATTAAAAGTATAGAAGTAACAAAGAAAAATAAATTCGTATTCATAAGTGGATTTTCACAGAAAACAATGATAATAGGAAAATGAAGTAATAAATACATAGGAGATAGATAACTACCTAAGAGAGAGAAGACTCTTTGATTTTGCCGGATAGGCAAAACCGCACTTTCCGCACCTGACCGCAAGCCCCATAGAGAATGAATGGGGCTTGCCGCATCAGTGCCACAAATCGGTGGTTACGCGCCAGAGCCAGCAGGTGTGGAGACATCTGCCGGATCTGTCATGAATTGCATTTACCACTGATGTGAAAGCAGCCTTAAGGCCGCTTCACACACTAGGTTCTCGTTAACGATATCGTTTAAACATCACGGATTTGTGATCGTTTAAACAATATCGTTAGTGCGTCCTTGCGTGTAAATGAACGATATAGTAAGAAAAATCGTTGGAGTGTTCATGCAAGATTTGAGATCCTGACCTCAAATCTATCGTTCATCGGCCATTTAACGCTGCTTGAAGAAGCTACAGCGTTCAGTGTGACACCTTTATGAACGAGGTCGTTCAAAAATCTCCTATTCCTGCCGCTTTAAAAGATCGCTCAGTCCTTGCTCTCCTATTTAACTGGTGCTTTGCCAAATGGGATATCGTTAATGATATCCTTGTGTGTAACAACGCACTAATGATGTCGGAGCGATCACTGTCACGTGATTGTTCTAAGAATATCGTTAACAATATCCTAGCATGTAACGGCACCATTACACATATAAACAGTAAATAGCCATTTTTTGGGTAACTGACTATAAAGCGCGGGATTAAAATTTCCCCTCAAAACAGTTTATGGCGTTCCCTGAGTCAAATGGGGTAGCTGTGCAAAATTTCATGATTGTAGATGCGACAGTGCAAATTCCTTTAATGGACATACATACATACACACATACACACCGGGTGGTTACTCGTTGTTCTACTTCACCTCTCTTTAGTTCTTTTCAAGGGGACATATGGGGGCCAAGACCCGGTCTCGTGACCCTGCCGGTGTCATTCAATAAAGGGGGTGATGTTAGGGAAAGTCTGAGGGGATAAAGGGGTATTCGTGACACCACCTACGGTATGTGGCCAAGATGGCCACCGCTGCTTCAGACCCTCTGGGGATGATGGCTGGCAGCTTAGATGGTGTCGCTCCCCGCAGGTGCAGCGTAGTCCTCAGGGCAGTGGAGTGGTTTACCCCGGCTCATTCCTTGTCCGATGTTCGCTTCGTCAACAGTACCCTTGGTGTTCAGGGCAGCCTCTTCGGCAGGTGGTCGCCACTCAAGAAAGTCACACAGACACCACAGCTGCGTGTTTAGGGCCAGGTCCTTGGGTCGTTCACAAACCCCTCTGTCTCATCAGATTCGGGCGTACAGGGAATCGATGTCTCGTCCACACCTCTAGGGCTCTTCTCTCTCTGTCAGTCAGTCTTTCCCTCCCATGGGCGAGCGGGGTGGCATTTCTCCAACCCACAGGAGTCGGCACCACACCACCTCGACTACCACTCCTCGACAGTCGATGTTACTCCTCCGGTCTCCTTCTACTGTCTCTCCCACTTAATGTTTCCCCTTTTTGTGACCTAGGCTCTCCCTCCGGGTTCTCCCATTGTCCCAGAACCTGTCGCTGCGTGTGTGTGTTTTGTTTTGGGCTCAACTGCACCATCCCAGCATCTGGAGAACAGGGGCGCTACACTCCCTAACCACAGGAGGGCAGTACCTTTGGTGGCGACTTACCCGGCAGGGCACCACATATATATTGGATAAAAGGTAATCAACTAACCAAAACCTCTACCTATCACGTGTAGACTGCTCTGTAGTCTCTGGGAACTGCTCTGAAGTGTTTAAATATGTTTATTTCTGTTGGTGCCTTTGGGGTTAATGTCAATAGCTGTAGGATTATTGCTGTTCATGGTCTGGCTGTGGCTCTCTAGTAGGTAGCTGCTGGTAGTCCCATTACCCCTCAGCTGTTGTCAGTAAAAGAGTTCATTCTCTGAAAAGACCATGTGCTGTGTAGATGCTGCATGCTGTTTTGCTGAAGTCTTGCTTGAAGTTTTGTGGAGTCTGCCATCTTATTGGAGTTGCTGTGATTTTCCCGATCCCAGGGTGGAGTTGAGGGGGTTACCAGCCTAGGGCTGGTCAGGAGCAGGGCAAGGGTGATGGCCCAGACATCTTCATCTTTACAGGTAATTCTAGGAACAGGGATCAGCTAGGGAACCCCAGTCCACAGGTTCAGACTAGTTTCCTAGTTTCTCTTAGCCCATCTCTGACATCTTGCTCCCTAACCTCTTAGTTCATTATAGACTCCCATTACAATACCTATGTATTTTCATTTTTTGTATTGGGGAGCCTTTCAATCAAGCCCAGCTAAGCAGAAAAAGAGCCACCCAACACCCAGATTATTCTCCCTCCATGGTTCTTTGAGGTTCAGCGTTCTAAAGTAAAACAATTCATGGCCTTATGGCCGCAGTTCATTCAGCCCGTGCTTAGGACATCTTGAATATAATGACTGGTTCCCTTTTAGATGATGTCAGAAACAGGAGGAAAGACTCAAAAACACAATGGGCAATATCTGGAAAGAAGAAGTGTATCAAGGACAGGACTTCTTTCTACTTTATATATAAATGTATCCATTTAGATATATCTATATTATCAAGAGCCATTCACAGTAACTAGATGGCGGCCCGATTCTAAAGAATCGGGTAGTCTAGAATCCATATATAGTTTATTTACTAATAGTTACGGAGTGCGGTGAAATGAATTTGTGTATACAGGCGGCTAAGTGGTGAGCACTGCGTGCGGTGGCTCAGTGGTTAGCACTGCGTGCGGTGGCTCAGTGGTTAGCACTGGGTGCGGTGGCTCAGTGGTTAGCACTGGGTGCGGTGGCTCAGTGGTTAGCACTGCGTGCGGTGGCTCAGTGGTTAGCACTCCGTGCGGTGGCTCAGTGGTTAGCACTGCGTGCGGTGGCTCAGTGGTTAGCACTGTGTGCAGTGGCTCAGTGGTTAGCACTGCGTGCGGTGGCTCAGTGGTCAGCACTGCGTGCGGTGGGTCAGTGGTTAGCACTGCGTGCGGTGGCTCAGTGTTAGCATGGTGCGTGTCAGTGTCAGCACTGCGTGCGTGGTCAGTGGTAGCACTGCGTGCGTGGCTCAGTGGTTAGCACTGCGTGCGGTGAGATTGGTCAGTGCAGCACCGCGGGCAGAGTGGTCAGCGCAGTGCCGTGGGCAGAGTGGTCAGCGCAGCGCCGTCAGCAGAGTGGTCAGCGCAGTGCGTGGGCAGAGTGGTCAGTGCAGCGCCGTGGGCAGAGTGGTCAGCGCAGTGCCGTGGGCAGAGTGGTCAGCACACACATACACACACATACACACACTCCGCTATACTTAGCACCGACCCTGCATGTTCCCCGCCGCCTGGATCCTGAGTCGACATGTCGCCGCCCCCGGACGACTGGATCCAACATGTCGTGCGGGTAGTTTGGTGAGACATCTTGGACGCTATATTGGATCTAGTAGTCGGGGGCGGCGACATGTCGACTGAGGATCCAGGCAGCGGACGCAGGGCTGGTGGTAAGTATAGCGGAGCGTGTGTGTGTGTGTGTGTAAAAAGTTGAGGGACGTGCCTACATACACACATATATCCACATACTGTACATTGCATATGGAGGGGTGAGGAGAGCGGAGGCTGGAGGGCAGAGGACAGGGAGAGGAGAGCAGAGGCTGGAGGGCAGAGGACAAGGAGAGGAGAGCGGAGGCTGGAGGGCAGAGGCCAGGGAGAGGAGAGCGAAGGCTGGAGGGCAGAGGCCAGGGAGAGGAGAGGGAGGGCATAGGCCAGGGAGAGGAGAGCGGAGGGCATAGGCCAGGGAGAGGAGAGCTGAGGGCATAGGCCAGGGAGAGGAGAGCGGAGGGCAGAGGCCAGGGAGAGGAGAGCGGAGGGCAGAGGCCAGGGAGAGGAGAGCGGAGGGCAGAGGCCAGGGAGAGGAGAACGGAGGGCAGAGGCCAGGAAGAGGAGAGAGGAGGGCAGAGGCCAGGGAGAGGAGAGCGGAGGGCATAGGCCAGGGAGAGGAGAGCGGAGGGCAGTAGGCCAGGGAGAGGAGAGCGAGGGCAGAGGCCAGGGAGAGGAGAGCGGAGGGAGAGGCCAGGAGAGGAGAGAGGAGGGCAGAGGCCAGGAAGGAGACGAGGAGAGGCCAGGAAGAGGAGGAGGAGGCAGAGGCCAGGGAGAGGAGAGCGGAGGCTGGAGGGCAGAGGCCAGGGAGAGGAGAGCGGAGGCTGGAGGGCAGAGGCCAGGGAGAGGAGAGCGGAGGCTGGAGGGCAGAGGCCAGGGAGAGGAGAGCGGAGGCTGGAGGGCAGAGGCCAGGAGAGAGGAGGCTGGAGGGCAGAGGCCAGGGCAGAGGAGGCTGGAGGGCAGAGGCCAGGGCAGAGGAGGCTGGAGGGCAGAGGCCAGGGCAGAGGAGGCTGGAGGGCAGAGGCCAGGGCAAGAGGCCAGGGCAGAGGCAGGGCTGGAGGGCAGAGGAGGCATGGAGGGGGCAGAGGAGGCCAGGGCAGAGGAGGCCAGGGCAGAGGAGGCTGGAGGGCAGAGGAGGCTCATAAATATCAAAGCTTAATATTTTTGGAAGTTGGAGTGGGCTTTTTAGATTTGGCTATCTTAGGATGATATCTGATTGTGCAGGTAACTATTACTGTGCAGAATTATTAGGCAACTTAATAAAAACCAAATATATTCCCATCTCACTTGTTTATTTTCACCAGGTAAACTAATATAACTGCACAAAATTTAGAAATAAACATGTCTGACATGCAAAAACAAAACCCAAAAAAGTTAGTGACCAACATAGCCACCTTTCTTTATGATGAAACTCAACAGCCTTCCATCCATAGATTCTGTCAGTTGCTTGATCTGTTTACCAGGGCTGTGGAGTCGGAGTCGCTGCCCGTTTTGGTGGAGTCGGAGTCGGAGTTGGAGTTGGTAGAAAATGTTCTGACTCTGACTTCTAAAATATATAATAGTAGTTCAATGCAGAATGTGCTGAATATTATTATTATGATTTATTATTATGTTCTATCTAAATATCTTGATTATTATCTCATTATAATGGTTAAAGCCTAATGTTACCATTGATCTACAATAATTTTATCACTTAAAAATAAGCCATGACTGAAGGAGTCGGAGTCAAAGGAGTCGGAGTTGGAGTCAGAGCCAGGGAAATTCAGGAGTCGGAGTTGGAGTCGGTGGTTTGATTTACCGACTCCACAGCCCTGCTGTTTACGATGATATTTGCGTGCAGCAGCCACCACAGCCTCCCAGATACTGTTCCTTCATGAAAATCATGTTTTTCTTGAACAATACTGACTTCTTCCTGTCCCACTGCTTGAAGAAGTTGTCTTCCAGAAACTGGCAGTAGGTCCGGGAGTTGAGCTTCACTCCATCCTCAACCCGAAAAGGTCCCACAAGTTCATCTTTGATAATACCAGCTCATACCAATACCTCACCTCCACCTTGCTGGCGTCGGAGTGGAGCTCCCTGCCCTTTACTGATCGAGCCTCTGGCCCATCCATCTGGCCCATCAAGAGTCACTCTCATTTTATCAGTCCATAAAACCTTTGAAGAATCAGTCTTAAGATATTTCTTAGCCCAGTCTTGACGTTTTATCTTATGTTTCTTCTTCAAAGGTAGTCATTTTTCAGTCTTCCTTACCTTGGCCATGTCACTGAGTATGGCACACCTTGTGCTTTTGATACTCCAGTAACGTTGCAGCTCTGAAATATTGCAAAACTGGTGGCAAATGGCATCTTGGCAGCTTCACGCTTGATTTTCCTCATTCATGGGCAGTTATTTTGCACCTTTTTTCCCAAAAACGCTTCTTGCGACCCTGTTGGCTATTTGCGATGAAATGCTTCATTGTTCACTGATCATGCTTCAAAAGTTTGGCAATTTCAAGACTGTTGCATCCCTCTGCAAAACATCTCACAATTTTGGACTTTTCAGAGCCCGTCAATTCTCTCTTCTGACCCATTTTGCCTAAGGAATGGCATTTGCCTAATAATTGAGCACACCTTATATAGGGTGTTGATGTCATTAACCACACCCCTCCTCATTACAGAGATGCACATCACCTGATTTACTTCATTGGTAGTTGGCTCTCAAGCCTATACAGCTTGGAGTAGGACAACATGTATAAAAAGTATTATGTGATCAAAATACTCATTTGCCTAATAATTCTGCACACAGTGTCTTTTATATGGTCATAAATCACTTAAAAAGCATTTTCATTTTTCTTGATCTGGAGTATGTCTCATTGGAAACTCAATACAAAGGCTGAACCAAATGATGATGGGATCTACTGATTAATCACTAAGTATGATCTATCCCTAGCAAATATCTGATATAGCGATACTGAAGATACTGTGTGAAGCTGCCCTGCGATAGCACAAATTGACCCTCAGTTACCTCTGGAGGTGCAGTACAGCAGAGGAATAATAGCAGTAAACCCTCTTATCACAAAGTCAAAATGATGAATGACACAAGCCCTTCCAACCAGCATAAATCACCCAAGAGTGATCCATGGCTGTGAACTGAATTAATAAGAGTGCTGACCTTTCCCTCTCCATACTCCCTGCAAATCTCTATCATGTAGAAATGAGAGACTTATTGATTTTTGGGGGGATTTGCCCAGATGTATTGTTATGACCCATCTACATCACATCTATAGTATTGATGCTGATTACATAAAAATAGTACTATGGCTGGTGACTTAACCTGAGACAGGTCAACTGCTCCTGTCCTTATAGAGAGCAGTATTACCCCTGTATGATGGTGCTATAATATCCTCATGATGTGAGATGCCACTATCTATATGGTGCACAGCTACGATCATGTTATCTGTATAGTATTATATCTTACATACGGTGTTATATATATATATATATATATATATATATATATATATATATATATATATATATGCATTGCTTAATATTCTGTACATGGAGTCTCGTCTAGCTGATGAAGCTTAACACTTCCCCCAGGATGTAATAGAAGAATAAATCGACAACACATGGAGGTCCCGGCGCCACACATGGTCCACAGCTACTACACATTCACCGCTTGTGGTCCATACACAGCGTGATCCCTGGATGACACCTATGATTGGTGTCACATATACTTACAGTCCCTAGATGGGCTCTGTGCAGAGAACACAAATAATGGAAGGCGCTGTCATATTTGTAATATTTTAGAAAAGGTGTTGGGTTAAGGTCCAGAAAATCTAACACCCAAAATATGCTAGGTCATCAGTCTTATCAGGTCAAGGTAAATGAAGAGTAATGGTAGCATAATTGATATAATAATAATAATAATAATAATAATAATAATAATAATAATAAAAAAATAATAGAGATAATAATGGTAGTAGTAATAATAATAATGGTGATAATACCAATAGTAGCAGTAATAATAATGCAGATAATAATAATAATAATAATATAAAGTGGTAAGTAATATTACTAAGCAGTAATTACATAATATGGTGAACACATAACCGTACCCACATGCCTATCCAGTATTAGGAACCATCAAGGTCAAGGGGAACTTGCAGAGGGGTAACCAAATGATGCGGAGGTGAGGATACCAGGGGCAATTATCCCAAAAAGTACTTGATATAGTTAACCCTCTGAATATTATGGACACAATTGGAAGAGATAATCTTATAGGTGCACATAAAAGCAATCCATAATAATATTACAATAATACATTAGAGATATTGACGTAATAATGGGCACACACAGTTTCACTGGTGCCTACTTTATCAAAGGCAGCCGCCCATTACAGCCCATTCTGAAGACATATTATGCAGACATTAGTAGTCCAAACCGATCAGTAATATGAACATAATAATAAAAGCCAATGTATGCGGGAATGACGCCAGTCTACAGCCATATATTCTGCAGATGAAGAATCCAATGCACTTTATAATAGTTGCATATTTTATGTGCTGATGCTCTGTGATAGATGAGCCATCGGAAGTGTTGACACATTAATATTTCCTTATTATAATATGTAATGAATTGTTCTCCATGGTCACGTGGTCCTGCATTCTTTACCTGCCCAGGCGGACTGTATATCCTTGTGCCATCACACACTGCCCTCCATCACATATGGCAGAACTTTCCATAGCCTTCAGCATTCCTTAAAGGCATCTTTCTGCTAAGCAACAGGTCCATGGTCATAAGCCGGAGCTTTATGGCTATCTTGCCATCCTGCCATTCTATTAATAGGTGATTCATTTTTGATTATCACATAAAGGGAATTCCAACTTTGTCCCATGGCGCAGTGCACAGCCCAGGCATAGATCACATGTAATAATGCCAGCCATCATGAATACTTCAATGCCCTGCTATTTACTTACCTTGGGCAAAGCAGCCGCTGACATCATATAGGGTTTTCCCCATCCACAGGTTCAGATTAGAAGCCAAACATGAATCCCCCTCATTATCTAACTTCTATCACCAAATGCAAAGACTAATCAGCCTCAGCAGCAATAGCCATGAACAGTATGGGAAGGGATGAGTTTGTAGGTAAACAGTTAACACACAAGTGCAACATAAATGACAGTATGCATGTAAGATACATAGGATGTAAGTCTGGGGGAAGGTCCCCTGTCTGCCCCTGTATTGAGGGGCTGCTGTGGGCAGCCTTACCTGGGGGGGCAGGAATCCTTGTCTACAGATTGGAGCCTTGATATTGCAGCTTTATCCTCTTCCAGATGAGCAGAGCAGAGATGAGGCTGTTACTCTGCTGCTATTAGGAGACGATGTGCTTGTCTCTGCTAACCTGCTGTGTGACTGCTGGCATACTGCAAACAGCCACCAGGGGGCCACACAGGCCTGTGCACACTGCTGCAACCTGCTGTGTAATATGTGTGTGCACACCACACTGCCACTGCTAATGCACCTGCCATGTGTAATGGACTCTGTGTATAATGATGGAGAGCATAGGACAAAATAAGAATGCAGCAGTACCAAGATGTATGCAAGCGTTCAATACATGAATATGAACGTTTCTGCTGCATTAAATGTACAGTACTTATAAAATGAAGGCACTTAGTGGACAAACTGGCCAATTCATGAGAGCCCACCAGCCACGACGAGGCAATCTTTATCTTAGGGTGCGCTCACGTCTGCTTATAAAATCTAGTGCAATCCGATAAAAAAAAATCAGGTTTCATTTGCACCATAGTTAAACAATACTGTGAGGTTTTTGAAGCTGAGAAAAAAAAATCGCAACATGCTGCGAATGGCAGCACATCTCATCAGAGACTCACCAAAGCAAGTTAATAGGTGAGAAAAAAAAAACAAGCATCCATATGACATGCATATGTCATGTGTCTGTATGCTATGCGTATTTAACATTGTCTTTTACATACCCTATAACAATAAGTGTACCAATTTAATATAGGAATAGTAATTTATTATAGTAAATTAATATAGTAATTTAGTATGGTAATGTAATTTGGGGGATGCAGTCACTGTGCCCGCCCCATATGCTTGAAGATTGAGACATCGAGGGACATCCATGGCACTATGACGGACACCTCTTTCTTTTTGATGGGGAATAAATTGGCTAAAGAGGGTGACTCTTGTGTCTCTTTCTTCACTAATGCTCTTTTGTTTTTGATTCACTCCTCCTGAGGAATATGTCTGATTCAGTGTATTCCATCAGAAAGCTGTGACTACTTCAGGATTTTCTATGTTTGATTTATCGGGGAGGGGGGAGTGTTATGTTTTTTTTCAAGGGTTTTATTGGGATGGAATAGTAAAACTTAAAAAAGTGTATTTTAATTTTTTCAACAAATAAATTGGTAAAAGAGGAATGATTTGAGAAGGTTTTTTCCTAATAAAATATTTATTGGTGTGGTTATTTGTGTCTTTGCTGACTTAGTCAGTAATCTCACGTATCTGTTTGATGCCTTGACACTACTAACTTCTGGGCTTGATGTCTGCTGAAATCACTCAGCTGACATCAACCCCAGATACCATTATCCCATTTGCCAAGACACCAGAGCAGCAGGAAAAGCTGGCACAAAATGCCAGGATTGAAGCATCATATGGGGGCACCAGTTCTGGCGTGACTGTGTCCTGCTATATTTGGGGCAACCTCTGTTTTGGATTACCAACCAAGTTTAAGCTGCCAGCTGCAGCTGTCTGCTTTGCCCTAGCTGGCGATCAAAAATATGGGGGAAACCACGTTGTTTTTTTAATTCATTATTTCTTTTTTACCTAAATACAAGGCTACCACATAAAAGGCACTAAAGGGGGGTGGCACATTATAAAATTGTTGTATCTGTAACCTAACTATTTATTCTTTAATCCATTCTTTCCATCTATCTATCTATCTATCTATCTATCATCTCACATGGCACACGTATGTCATATGGACTCTCAGTGAGGAAAAAACCTGCACACTCACATGGCATACGCATGCCATACGGATGTCATATGGAGGCTCGGTGGGAAAAAAATACATGGCACTCACCTGATGCTCGTCAACTTTTCTTGATGAGGATCTTAGTGAGATGATATACACTGAAGTAAGTGCACCCTTAACCCAAAATTTATATAGATGCTTCTTCTATAAAATTAAATGGCATTAAGCCTAAATTCAGACACAGCGTTTCTGCTCTGTTTTTTGTTAATCCATATTGCAAAAAAGCATCACAGACGCATTATCCATTTGTGCTGCTTTTTTCATCCATTTTCGAGGGACACAGTCAGACAGACTCATAGACACGCTAGCAAAGACATGCACACTTTCCTCTCTGGCAACCCACTGTGAACCCTGGCGATGTCTTCCTTCTGGGCATCAGCAGGACCTGTATGTAGTATGAGTACTTACAAGATCTGGCCCCATGTGACTCTCAGTCTGAGTCACATGGTGCAAGGTCCAGGAAGTAGTGTACCAACTACCAACAGATCATGCTGATGCCCGTAAGGAAGACATCGCCGGGGTTTACCTTGGGATCGCCGGGGAGGGTAAGTAATTGGATGTTAGTGGTACAGAAAGCACAGCAGAAAAAAATCACACTAATTGACGCTCATTATTTTCTGGAAGCATTTTCTGCTCCACTAATGCAGCAGTCAAAAACGCTGACATCAAGACAGCAAATTGAAAATCCCATTCACTTTGCTGGCAGACATTTTGACTGATTAATTTTTGGTGCAGTTTAAAAAAAAACGCAGCACCAAAAACGGATTAAAATCGTCCAGTGTGAACATAGCCTTGTAGCCTGTTGGTATGTGTTTCTAATAATGAGTTAATATTACTGACATTATAGACTATACTGCAATGACTTAGTACGGCCACTAGAGGTCACCATGAGATAAATAAAGAAAAAGCCTGGGAATCTGAAAGGAAAGGAAAGGAAGTGAAAAGGCTGAGGAAAGGCAGATCCGAGGGGAGGTCTGAGGAGAAAAGAATAGGCTGGGTTCTAGAAGACTGGAACTTGGAGAGTGGAGCTTTCAGAGACTTGAACTGGACGGTGTGCTCAAGAGGAAGCCATTTTTGTGTGAGTAACTAAATGTGTGACTGGTTACCGACTGTGTAGTCAGTTAGGGAAAACTAGGTAGAATCTACAGTAGTGCTGAGAACATTCCTGTGTATAGGACTGCTGATGGACTGATAAAAAGATTGTGAGAGCTCCTGTATACTGAGACTCTGTGAACGTGGATATTTTAGGGGAGCCCCATTGTGGACTACACAGTGAGACTGAGATTGATTCTAATCTACACTAGCACCTGGATATGCCAGAGAATTTAGTGATAGAAGAAGCTGATCAAACCTAGTGGCCGGAGATTAGAGTAAAATAAAAGGTTCAGTTTATTATCTGTTTGTGGGTACTAAATCAGAGAGACCACTCTTTGCTCTTGCAGAAAGAGAGAGAGTGCACTGTACAAACAATGTGTTGGTTAGATACATAAGGGTACCTTTACACGTCACAATATCACAATGCAACATCGACAAAAAGTCACGTGGTACGGCCATTGCAGTTGATATCGTTCGTGTGTTGTGTCGTGTAAATGGGCAATGCGACTTGAAAAAATCGTAGGTACGATATTGCAAGAAGATTGTGCAAGCCCTTCAACCGTACGATATTGCATATGCGATGTGGCATGATCGTGCTGTGTGACGGCGCAACCACGCTCTTGTTTGCAACTTCCCCTATTCCACTACAATGTTAGTGCTCAATCCCTGGGTTGCTCATACCCAGCGCACAAAAGTTGAGGACAAAAGCCTTGTTGCGTTGCCTGTCGATATCTCCCTGTGTGACATCTACTATGCGATCTTGGACAAGTGCAAAAACATGCGCGCTCCTGTGAAATTGTATGCGATATCGGAACGATATTGCGACGTGTAAAGGTACCCTAAGTCTATAGCAAGGGGAAAACAAGGGTATCCTGAACCTATTGTAATTAGTGTGGGAGGGGGTGTAAGGTTGTATTTCTGAGATAACCACGTGTCACAGCTACGGTAGAACCCCGGGTAGGTCCTGTACTGAATAAGGGTGGGAGTGGTATAGCCTTGGGGTAGTCCTTCTCCCCTCCGTGAAGCTGGCACTTGGTATCTCTCAGGCTGCATAATTTGTATTTTGTGTTCATGGCTGCCCATATTTTGTAGAAAAGTGTAATCCTATTATTTGCTTGACAAGTTATAAAAGAAGTTGATTTGGCATCATATTGTGGTCAGAGTCATTTAGAGAAGCAGCGTATCTCTGATATGCATACGATTGGCATTCCGTTCTTTACAGCCTTAGGGCCCCGTCACACTGAGCGACGTTCCAGCGATCCCGACACCGATAACAACCTGGCCAGGATTGCTGCAGCGTTGCTACGTGGTCGCTGGGGAGCTGTCAAACAGGCCAATCTCCTCAGCGACCAGGGACCAGGGAGCCACCTCCACATTGCTGGAAGCGGGAGGACGCGGTTAACTATGATAAACAGTGGGTATCACCAGGAATCTAGGAAGCGCGTGCTCTAGATACCCGCTGTTCATCATAGTTACCAGCGTCCTCCCACTTAGCGCTGGATAACCATGATAAAGACTGGGTATCTACGCAGCGCACACTGCATAGTTACCCGGTGTTTATCATGTTTACCAGCCTGTGAGGTCACTGATCACTGGTCTCTCGCTGTCACATGCATCGATGCGAGCTGACCAGCGGGAGACCAAGGAACAAAAAATACTCCTGAAGGATGTGCAGTGATCAGCGACCTCACAGCAGGGGCCTGATCGCTGCTACATGTCACAAATAGTGACTTCGCTGGGGAGGTCGCTGTTACATCACAAAACCTGTGACGTATCAGCGATCTCGCTAACAATCTCGCTTTGTGTGACGGGGGTTTAGACTCTATTACTAATTTAAAAACAGCTTTTGGAGATGTATAGATAAGTTGAGAAAGGCTAAATTCATACATCTCTGTGACACATTCTACAGATGTTTCTGTCCAGCCCACTGGGACGGGGTACTCGGTACTGGAGCGGGTCGCTGCTGGGGATGTCACGGAGGTCCTGGTCCGGACCGTGTCCCGGGCCCTGGCAAGTAAAAGGGGATTATTTACAGGGGATAAATGCTTGTCGTGACGCCACCCACGGCTTGTGGTCAATAATGGGACCACCGCTGCTGCAGAACCTCCGGGGATAATGTTAAAGCAGCTGTAGATGGAACAGTTCTCCGCGGGTAGAACTAGGTTCCCCGGGGCAGTGATGTTAAGGTCTATGGTGTAGGCTTGTAGTAGGTGCAATCCACTTACTCTCCTGCTGCTGCAGCCTTCCTTCATTCAGTGTCCAGAGCTGACAGGCTGTGGCTCTCCAGGTGAGATCTCTCCGCAGTCCTGCTTGAGAAAGACCACTGAGTCGAAACGTTGCTGTCCTGGGAATAAAGCCCATATAACTGAACTGAAGGAAGTGCTGCCTCCATTTTTTTGCTTAGCTATGTTCTTAGCTTCTTTGGTTCGGGCGATGACTATTTGTTTGTGTACCTGCCGCTCAGTTTCTTCCTTCTCCCATCTGCGCACGCAGCGTCTTATGTATTTCTCCCAGGTTACTATATTCTGCTGGGCCTATTGAGCCACCAGGGTCACCTAGGAAGCCCATCTTGTCGTCGCTAGCTTCGTCTCTCTTCCACCAGCAACGTAGTTGCTCCCCTCTCACCTCTGATGGGTGCAGGGGCTCTGGTAGCTGTAGGTGTCGGGCCCACTGGGACAGGGGTACTCGGTACCGGACCGGGTTACTGCTGGGGAAGTCACGGGTGGTCCTGGTCCGGACCGTGTCCCTGGCTCGACAATAAAAGGGGGAATATTTACAGAGAATTGTCAGTCGTGACGCCTCCCACTATATGCGGTCAGTAATGAGGCCGCCGCTGCTGCAGAACCTCCGGGGATGATGGAATAGCAGCATAGGTGGAATAGTTCCTGTGGGTAGAACTGTGTTCCCCGGGGCAGTAAGGGTTAAAGTCTATGGTGTAGTGTGCAAGCTGGGTGCAATTCACTTACTAGCCAGATGCTGCAGAAATCTCTCCTCAGTGCTGGTGCTGACAGGCTGTGGCTCTGCACGTGGAGGGTTGCTGTATCCTGTATGGAGGGAATTGCATTCAAGCAGATGGAATCAGACAAGGGAAGCAAGTTCAGGGTCTCCGTGTTTACTCTCAAAGTTCTTCAAGACAATTTACACGTCAGTTACAGTTCAGTACAGTTCTTACAAGTCTCAATTCAAGTACACGGGCACACTCTCCCCTCCGGGGTTCCCTTTACTCTCTGCAGCCAGGTCTCTGCTCTCTGTGACCCCTCACACGTTCTCTATGTCCTTTCCGGGCTGTTTACGTTCTCTGAGTCCACTTGGTGTGTGTGTCGCCGGACTGTATGGCGGTGACTCGGGCCCCTGTGGGTCCTCCTGGTCGTCACTGAGCTGCCTGTCCTTTGGGGTAGGGATCCCAGTCTGGATCTAAGACCCCCTGTCGGTTGTCTGGGGTACCGGATAAATCAACGGCCGCATCTAGAGCCGACACTCTACTCAGCCCAGCCTCCAGCAGTCCTCAAGTATGAGGCTCTACCAGGCTCTTTCCCTCGGAGTCTCTCGGTATCATAGGAGGGCTACTCCGCCTGCAGTCGGTTGCTTCAGCTGTAGTTCTAAGGCCAGGGTATCACCGTGCCTCACTTCCTTGCACACTCCTGGGGGTACTGGCTCCGGATAGGCTTTC
Source organism: Allobates femoralis (assembly GCA_033576535.1). Lineage (NCBI taxonomy): Eukaryota > Metazoa > Chordata > Amphibia > Anura > Aromobatidae > Allobates > Allobates femoralis. Next base: position 107,814,054 of record JARQOC010000002.1, read on the forward strand.
TCTCTCCTCCGGCTCACACTGGCTCAGTACAGATTCTGCGCTCCTTACACCCCACTTTGCCAGAACGTGTGCTTCCTTCTCCTGCTCAGCTTAGCTCAGCCTGCTGCTGTCTCTTGGCCTGTGCCGTGTTCCTCAGCCTGCTGCTGGTCTCTGTCTTTGCTGCTCGGCACCCTGGGCCTACTCTTGGTCTTTGCTGCTCAGCCTACCTCGGCCTACTGACTCCTTCCTCCTCCCCCTCACTATTTCTACTGTCAAGTCACCTGACTACGTGTGTGCCCAACCGACTCCTCTAAATCCACCACCCCTCTCTTGCCTAGAGTCTCCAATCTTAGGGCTGGATGCTACCATCTACTGCACGTGGGTTGTGTAGACTGTGAGGGTGTTGATGTGCAACAATTGTCCTACCTGCCTGGCTGCAGTTCCCTTTTGTGGCCTCCTGGATGCAGGGGCGCCACATAGGCATCCCTCCGGCAAGGCTCCGAGCGAGTCGATCTCTTTTGCAACGGGACACAATGCAGCTTCGGGCACGGACACATCAATCAGGGTTCCAGTGCGGCAGATTCCCTCACTTTCGATGTGGTAACTTGAGGCGCCAACCCAGCCGTGTTGCGTGGATGAGGTCTGGAAGCTCTGTCCTACATCTACGTAAATCCGGGTTCTGTGCTTCACTTGGGCCCAGGTCGTCTGTAACGGCAGCAGTCGCAGCACACCCCTCCGGGTGTCTTGGATTTCAGGACGTTCTTTGCCGCCTTCCGCCATACTGCCGTGGTCACTCAAGGTCTTTCCCTGGCCGGGTTCCTCCACGAATACTCTCTGTGGGCCCTCCGGGATCACTTGGGGTCTTCCTGCTGCAGCGCTCTCTTTGGCGTCCTCCGCTTCCGTCCTCGTGTACTCTGATGGCGACTTCTTCTCTTCCGGTTCTTTGTCCAGCCTCCTCTTGATGGCGATTTCCTGTTCTTCCGCCCGCTTCTCATTGGTAGGTGGGTTTAGGGGCGGAGGCTCTTCTTTGGGATTGATGGCTGGCTCCCCCGGAGTTAATGGGAGCCAGGGCGGGTCTTTCTTTTCGCGCCTTGGACCGGGCCGGCCCACGATGGGAGGTCTGGGCACACCTCCTCTGCACATGGTCTCAGGCTCCTATGGCCACCATTAAGCCCAGATTTGGCAGGAAAAGTCCAGAACACGTTGTCTAGGCACACGGGGCCCGATTCTTTTGGACCGGGTTCATCCTGTTCGTGACACCAGGTTGTCGAGCCCACTGGGACGGGGTTGGTACATCTCGGTACCGGACCGGGTCACTGCTGGGGATGTCACGGAGGTCCTGGTCCAAGCCGTGTCCCGGGCCCTGGCGAGTAAAAGGGGATTATTTACAGGGGATAAATGTTTGTCGGGACGCCACCCACGGCTTGTGGTCAATAATGGGACCACCGCTGCTGCAGAACCCCCGGGGATGATGTTAAAGCAGCTGTAGATGGAATAGTTCCCCGCGGGTAGAACTAGGTTCCCCGGGACAGTGATGTTAAGGTGTATGGTGTAGGCTTGTAGTAGGTGCAATCCACTTACTCTCCTGCTGTTGCAGCCTTCCTTCATTCAGTGTCCAGTGCTGACAGGCTGTGGCTCTCCAGGTGAGATCTCTCCGCAGTCCTGCTGGAAGGAATCATGCACAGGCAATCGAGAAACATGCAAGGGAGTCAGAAGCAGGGTTCTCCGTGTTTACTTTGCAATACTTTTGGTGCAGCAGTTCGGTTACAGTTCTTTACACGGGTTACTAGCGTTCCCCTCCGGGTTCCTCTCTACTCCCTGCAGCCAGGTTGTTCCTCTCTGTGACCCCTCACTCCTTCTCTGTCCTTTCCAGGCTTTACTCTCTCTTTCTGTGCGTGTGTCTCTGGACAGTTTTAGCAGTAGCTCGGATCCTGTGGGTCCTCGTGGTCCCACTTAGCTGCCTGTCCTTTGGGTGGGGACTCCAACCTGGAGTTAGAGTTCCCCGTCGGTGAATCTGGGGAAACGGGTGAATCATCGGTCCCCTTCAGAGCCGACACTGTGCCTCTAGCCTAGCCTCCAATAGTCCTTTCCTTCCAAGGCTCTATCAGGCTCCCTTCTAACTGTGTGACTCTGGCTCCATACAGAAGGCTACTCCGCCAGCAGTTGGTCGTTTTAGCCATGCTCCTAGGACCCAGTATTGCTGGTCCTCTCTTTCCTCACACTCCTGGGGTGCTGGTTCTGGATACGCTTTCTCTCCGTGGCTGCACTGGCACTTCGGATTCTGCGCTCCATTCACCCCACTCCTCCAGGACGTGTGCTTCTGTTCTTTACTGCTCAGCCTACCTCGGCCTACTGACTCCTTCCTCCTCTCCTTCCCTATTTCTACCATCTATCGCCTGACCTGCTTGCTGTCCCACCCACTGTTCTCTAAACCCACCACCTCTTTCCTGCCTAGAGTCCCAGGCTTCGGGTTGGGTGCTGCCCTCTAGTGGTGTGTGGGATGTCTGTGAGGGTGTTGTGTAAACTGTCTTCCCTTCTTACCTGGCTGCAGTTCCCTATGTGGCCTCCTGGTCGCAGGGGCGCCAAATTTGTTTTTTATCTCAGATAACACATATAGACTTGATTGAGCCATACACACATTAGCCTTCCAGATCTTTCATTACATCTGTGTGGATCAATGTAAAACAGATCACACTATGAAGAAAGTGACACTCCCTGTTGATGACTCTTTTCAGATTGTTACAGAAGTGTGCAGCCGCAGTGTAAGAAGCTTTGGTCAATCCTCCCTGCTTCCTTCACCATCACTACAATTCATTCTTGACATCATTAGAGGACAGCGATAAAAGATTCCATGGTAAGTGACTGTAGCACAATCCCCTGATGATGTCTAATTTCAAGGGTGGGGGACTGGGAAGGGGGGTGACAGAAGCTACCGGGAAGTGATGCAGGGACTTCGTCCTGTGACGTCCCCTCACACAAAATGTCACAGTACGTAAATGAAAAATTTTAAGATGAAGCAGTATAAAAAATTGTCTAGGGCTTAAAAAAGATATTTAGAAAGGGCATTTTATGTATCATTCAGCCCCTTTAACATCAGCAAAAATGTGAACTGAGCAGCTGCATGAAAGCCTTTTAAAAGGAATCTGTCAGCAGGTGGTTGCTATATGTTCTTAGACCAGCTTGAGATAGGGACTGTAGGAATTACTGGGCTGTGTGTTTTTTCATAAGAGAATTTAAGAAACTGTCATGAAAAGTTAAAAGATAGTCATGGACGAAAGTGATGGCACCCTTGAAAATTGTCCAAAAAATAAAATATTTCTCCCTGAAAACTATTGTAATTACACATGTTATGTTACATACAGTTGTGGCCAAAAGTATTGACGGTTCTTACGGTTCTTTTTGGGAGATGTTAAGGTGGCCACCCGGCTCAGTGCCCTGGTGGTGTCAAATTAAAGTTCAGATGACAGGGGAATAAAGGAAAAGGGGGAATTCATGATGCCACCTGCGGTATGCGGCCAGGACAGTCGCCGCTGCTTCAGAACATCTGGGGGTGATGACCGGCAGCTTGGATGGTTTCACTCCCCGCAGGTGGAGTGCGGTTGCCAAAGCAGCTGGAAGGAGGGTTTAGTTCATACCTTGGCAGATGTTCACTAGGTCATCAGCACCCCGGTGTCTTGTGCGGCCTCTGCGGCGGTGGTCGCTGCTAAAAAAGTCTCACACACCATAGATGGAGTTTGGTTACTTTTACTCAGTAGTTTCAGCATGGCCATCGGGTGCTTTCCATTGCCAATGTCCGGTTCAGTTGTCACCAGAACCGGGACAGTGCAGTCGAGCCTCTGTTGGTGTTCCTGTCTCTCTCTCTTACTTTCTGGATGTCTCTTTCTCTGATAGTCCCTATAAGGTAGTTTCTCTTCTGGGGTGAGCATGACACCACTCTGCCCCCAGGCTCTCAGCACCTCCACACACAGAGCTCAGGTACCAACAGCCATGGGTGCTCAGATGTACCCCTCCCGGGCACTACTCTCTAGTTCGGCTGCCTTCTCCAAGGTGTGTTGGGTGTTCGGTCCACAGCTCCTATTAGGAACTTGAGGCCTCCAGTTCAACAGTTCAGGCATACAGCTTCCACGCCGTGTTCAGGACCGGGTCCCTGTGTCGTCCACCAGCCCCTCTTACCCTTGCCAGATACGGGCGTACTACGGGGATCTACTTCTCACCCTGGACCCCATGGGCTCTATTCTTCCTCCACACCAGTCGGTCATTCCCTCCCGAGAAGAGCGTGAAAGTGCTCCAGCCACGGGAGTCAAGACTTCCTCCTCCTTACTTCTGCACTCCTCTCCTCCTGCTCATCTCTATGTCTTTTCGTCTCTCCTTTTTGGCTTCTCCTAGACATCATTTTTCCTTCCCAGCTACGCTTGGGTCCTCCCTCTGGATCCACCCACCATCCCGGGGTCCCTAAGTGTTGTGTGTGTGTGCGTATGAAGCTCAACTGCGCCATGCCAGCACCTGGAGAGCAGAGGCACTACTCTCCCTCTATGGAAGGAGTGCAGTACCTCTGGTGGCGGCCTACCTGGTGGGGCGCCACATAGTCCCTCCTGTCTTTTTTCCATCTTCCTCACTTCTTCTTTTAGTGCCAGTGCCATTTTGTTAATGTGTACATAAGGACTGAAAGCTGCATCTTCTTTTTATCTCTATCTTCTAACCTCCATTCTACAACCCTCATCATCTGAATTCTCAGCCTCATCTCATCAAGGTACTGTAAATAAACCAGTTAAAATCGAACCATTGCAACATCCTGGACAGAATACATGAGGCCGGGATTAACATGGGGAAGAGGATATATTGTGAGTAACTATCTACCATTGCTTGTACAGAGACCGTGCTCAAATCCCGTGAGACACATCTAACAAATGAGCATCAGTGGCAGAATATGGTCCATGTGAAAACAATAACATGAAGGTTATAATGGTACTTGTGGTATTTGTGAAAAAAGTGTTACGTGTAGAAATGCCACGTGCTTCGGACACTGATCTGTGAAGTGGGCCTAAGAGAAGGTTTCATTGCCAATAATTTCCTTCTCAATTTAACATTTAACTCTTTGAATGCCATAAAATTAACTGCTGATAGCCATTTTACACAAAATGCTTCAAGGCAGCTGTATACAAGTTGTTATTGTTGTCTGTATTGACGAAGAGCTCTTCTATTCGCTTTTTCAATTTCTTTATAGTGAAACCACAATTGCAAACATTACATCCTGCCCTTATATTCAATGCACCATACAACATGGTGGGTGGTATAAAAACCTTCAATTGTTTCATTTCAGTCAATGCCATTGGAAGTACTTAACGTTTTTTTCAAGTCATCACATCTGCGGTCTTCTATTGTGAGTAAAATTGTCAGCTGTTATATGTGCTGCAAACTCTGGTCTCGTAGTCTCCTGTGCCCATAGAGCATTCTGTATCTATTTTTTTAATATAAAATTAAAAAGACAAATTCTAATATGGTTCCTTTAATTATTTTGTAAAAATGAATAGTACCAGAACCTTGGCACATTTTGTAATGGTTTGAACATTTTCTATGGAACCCTTTCAGCCATATTCATTTCCAAAAGTAGATACTGATCAATTTACACTCATGGTTTCTTTCTGCATCAAAACATATATATGTATAATATTTATGTATGTGGCTGAAGTGCTGATCCAAGAAATTCCTGAAATGCGTCACATTTTATGAATATCAAAGTACCGGTAGTTGTTGTACATGATGTGCAGAGTGCATGTCAATTATATTTTACACATATTGTCACATATCCACCAGATTTTAAGTGTCACAATAACTATGGGAACATGGGGAACTGGGGGTCTGATTTGCCCCTCAACTAGGGAACCTTAAACTATCCCTTTGTCTAGGCTACTCCTGAAGGTGGAGAGGCCTGGGTCTCCACCTAAGCCCTGCTCCTGTTCAGCCTTAAATGACTTCCTAACACTCCCTACACTCCGGAAGCAGTCGAGTAAGGAAATCCACAGATAAAGACAGACATGGGAAAACCAAAACTCAAACTCACTGCACTCACACAGAGGGAGAATACATTACATGATCATGGAGCAATAAAGCACAAGCAGGAGATAAACAAGCAACGAGGAAATTTCCACCATGCACCAAACAAGCAGCAACTGTTTCCCAATAAATGGAATACCACGCTACAGCACCGCTATCACTGAAGCAAAGTTGCAGCTATAATCGGCATAGGAGACTCGGCTCCACCACACTTAAAGGTAGAGACAACTGTGATAGGGCAGCAGCAACCTAAAACTCCAGGAGCATATTACCAGCCATCAGGAAGTTACCTCCTGCCAGACTGATGACCAGTGAGCACAAAACAATTGATGCCCTTACTCTGGATGAGCAACCAAGAAACAATAAGGTTACTTATGAGATTCCATTGTGTGAACAGTGTCAGAAGATGCCATGACATCAAGTGAGTGCAGAGCGGAGTACTTTATGATGGAAGAGACCAATGGTATTTGTGCTTATGATTCCATTAAACATTCATCTTGCAAAGATAAAGTCAAAGCCTCATTGAGGCAATTAAAAAACAAGTGCTCATCTTCTGATCCTTTAAGTAGAAAAGAAGTCTCCCATATGAACAGGAACTATCCTTCCCTGATAGGTAAAAGATATATAAGGATGGTGGTAGGGATGAATGAGCAGTGAAATATTTGGACTTGCTGGAATCGCAACGAGTAGATTCTAATACTCGTGTATTCGTTATGAGAGCAAGTACAATGCAAGTCAATTGGAAATGCAAGTACTATTCTGCTGGACCCCAAAAGCAGTCTGGGGGCCTGAGAAAAAGGCTGAAATGGATGCATGAATATTTAAAAGCCGGGCCGGAAAAAGCTTTTTGCAACTGTAATGAGTCCTTTAATTTCCCCAAACCACTAAATAAGGAGGGAAAACTGTTTACCATGGCCTGTACATCCATATCTGCCGGGTCAGTTATGGTATGAATAATCTGGATGAGACCTAGCTTCAATGCAGTGTGATAGCTGAGAAGACAGCCTCCCGATCCTTGTAATGTGTGAAAAGTGGTTTTATGCCTGTTTTCTTTATAGCTGATTTCCGTGTCAAATTGTCCTCTTGTGGCTAGAGGTGTTGTAGATCCATATGGGAAGATTTTTGAGTTCACTTGCTGTAAAACTGGCTTATTTTTCAATTGTTCATATGCAGTGCTGTCTATAATATCCACTGAAGCACCCGTATCTATTGTAAAGGTGATATTGGTATTGCAGATTGGGAGTGTGATGCAGGGAGACTGCACAGAGCCAGTGGCAGAAGTGGTGAACACATAGTTTTCCATCCCAGATATTTCTTCTGTGTCCTGATTTACCATTTTTATATTTTCAGGCTTTGTCAGAGGCAGAGAAGACTTGTATTGTGCTGACCTGCAGACAGCTGCAAAATGATTCCCTTTTCCACATTTACTGCATGTCTGTCCTATAGCTGGACATTTGTTCAGGTGGTGAGGGAAATCCTGTCCACATCTATAGCATTTCCTCCCTTTCGGGGTTTGCTTCTCTTGTGTACTTTTATGCTTAAGATTATGCACATGTAAATTATCCCCACTCTCCACTGCAGTAGCCTGATAATCTGCTGTTTCTATAGCATGGGCCATTTTGAGTAAATCATGTAGAGTGAGATCCTGCTGCAGAGCTTTGCGCCTTATGTTATTGGATGAGCAGGTGACAATTACTTGGGTTAGAATGTCATCATCTACATCTGTGAATGCACATCCATGTGCCAGCTCTCTCAGCCGGGTGACATAGGTGTCTATAAATTCTTTTGGGAGCTGCTTAGCAATTCTGAATTTGTATCTTTCATATCTGATATTTTGTTTGGGATTGAAGTAGTCAGTGAGAGCTTTGGTGCAATTCCTGTATGTGTCTGTCTCGGCTGCAGGTAATGTGCTGTATACATCATAGACTCCTGAACCTGCACAATGTAAGAGTACAGCCTTCCTTCGTTTCTCCTCTTTTATGTCCACGGCTTCTAGAAAGTTCTCAGCCACTTTCTCCAGTTATGGGAGAGATTAGTAGCATCAGTGTGCAGGGAGGGTTTTCACAGGAGTGTGCAGGAAGAGTTGTCACAGTAGTGCGTAGGGAGGGTTGCTTTTTACCACCTGGATTTTGTCTTCCTGTGACAACCGTTCCTGCACACTCTTTGACAACCCTCTCTGAACACTCCTGTGACAACCCTCCCTGCACACTCCTGTGACAACCCTTCCTGCACACTCCTGTGACAACCCTCCCTGCACACTCCTGTGACAACCCTTCCTGCACACTCCTGTGACAACCCTTCCTGCACATTCCTGTGACAACCCTCCCTGCACACTCCTGTGACAAGCTTTCCTGCACACTCCTGTGACAACCCTTCCTGCACACTCCTGTGACAACCCTTCCTGCACACTCCTGTGACAACCCTTCCTGCACACTCATGTGACAACCCTTCCTGCACACTCCTGTGACAACCCTTCCTGCACACTCCTGTGACAACCCTTCGTGCACACTCCTGTGACAACTCTCCCTGCACACTCCTGTGACAACCCTCCTTGCACACTCCTGTGACAATCATTTCTGCACACTCCTGTGACAACCCTTCCTGCACACTCCTGTGACAACCCTTCCTGCACATTCCTGTGACAACTGTGGCGCCCCTGCGGCTAGGCGCCACAGGGTAGTATTGCACTTAAATATTAAAATGAGTTTTCCCCTGTAAAGTTGTCAGTTCAGGGTTAAACCTGTAGAGTCTGTACTTACACCCACTTAGGACCTCACTTATGGTGAGTTTACACGCCGCGATATCGGCGTCCAACTCCGATCCAACTCCGACAAAAAGTCACATGGTTCGTGAGTTGGAGCCGATATAGTTCCTGCATTGTACTGTTTGAAGGTACAATACGATGCAGGAACGATGGTAATCCGATATCGGGGGTCGAATGAGCGTGCTATTCAACCGCCCGATATCGGATGCCTTTTGGAGCCGGATCATTGCGTGTAAACATCCAATTACGATGTGTACTCGCACGTCACCCATTAACTCCCATGTTAAATGGTCGTTACTGGGTTGGTGGGCGTACACATCGTAGGGACGTTGTTTCCCGATATCGCAACGTGTAAACCGCCGATGCGATATCGGGAAAAGCGCACAAAAAATGCGCGCTCACGCGCCGTTGTATAGCGATATCGCCCCAATATCGGGACGTGTAGCCCCACCATTAGAATAGGGGGGGGGATGGTAATTTAGTAGGTCCCAGGAGGGTGGAGGTGGAGCCTAGGATAGGGTAATAGGAGAGAGAGACAGTTTTTAGTCAGACGGTGCTGGGAAGGCAGGCAGGAAGGTCAAGCCTGACAGCCCAGTTGACAGGAGGGAGCCCCATCTTTAAGTGAGGGCCCAGGACAGTAGGCAACGGACCAGGACTGGTTGGAGCCGGCTGTTCGCGTTGAGGGAACACCGGCAATGCAGGAAGCCGAGGCAGATAGCAGCTCAGCTCTATCTGCAAACTGACGAGCTGCAGGCCCATAGAGACAGGGTTGCTGACAGCGCCACATGGTACCTTTTTCCTCAGGACCAAAAACTAGATCCAAGATCACAGGAGCAACGGCCCGAGTATCGGTGGCGGGGGTAGCAATCACCCCGTGAGAACCGGTAAAGGATACCCGTGCCCCACCATGGGAGATCAGGGGACTGGCGGGGGAGGTCTGCGAAGGTGGTAGAACTAGAAAGAAGGAGGGAGACCCTGAAAGACAAAGAATGCAAACATCTAGAGACTCCATAAAGCTGGCAACATCACCCTGCAAACCAAACTGTACCGTGTTTCGTTTTGCCATCTGCCGGTACTCAGTAAAGTGGAGTTAAACTTCAACTGGTTTCCGTTATACTTCACGCCGGTGCCCGGAGGGCTCAGCACCACCACCAGCTCAGCAGAGGGGTAAGAACTGCAACACCAACACCTACAACTACTCCCTTCATCCACATTCTATCACCGCTGCCCTGAGGTAATAGCTCCACCTGTAGGGAGCTGTCCCACACTCAGCTGCACTCACCATCACCTCAGCGGCCGGCTTGTAGCGCTGGTACCATATTACCAGGAACTACAGGTGGCGTCACGATCCGAGTACCCCTAGCCCTGGCCGCATCATTTTCTAGCGTCCACCAACAGGATAGAGCCAGCCTGGTGGAACCAGGTAAAGTGCGCCCAAAAGACTTTATTATTGACTATTTAAGTGGCCGCCATTACATTGCCTCAGGAATTACAACTGCGCCATAGCGAAGGAAAGAGCGGGAAGATAAGCCTCGCCCCTTCGTTCTGCTGACGAGTGAAGAGAATAATGGTGGGCTCACAAATGTAAGAGACTATGTGCTGGCCCAAGGGCGTGCCTCGCCCCCTCAGCATCCATGGGCCATCAAAGAGGCGCCAAAAAGTATCCCCGCCCCCCTTGCTCTCAATCAACCAAGGGGGCGGGTCGAGCGCCAACCCATACCAGTTCGGGACTACAAGAACTAAGCAGGGTGCGACCAGGAGCAGACTCGAGATAACTGGTCAGGCTCCGGACCCGTTACCTGTAACCGGCTGTGAGGCAATGGCAGTCCCTGTTGCTGCGACCCTGGAACCTGTTGCCATACTATCTGTGGAGCCCGGAGAGGAGGATACCACTGAGGCAGAGGACTTCGTCCAGTTCCTGAAGGAGCCCGAGCTCAATGAGGAGGAGCCAATTGCAAACATGAGCGGCCAGGTCAGTGTCGGGGAGGAAGAGGCGAATCTGGAGGAGGAAGGAGCCATCGGTGGTACGGAGGAGGCTGGGCCCTGCGAGCTATGGAGGGTCGCGGTACCAGCATCAGTAGCAGCAGCTGGAGAGTGACTCTATCTGCAGTTCCCCAGGGCCACCTGGACCGGGACCTGTACCGTGGGGATGTGATAACCTATGAGCGCCACGCAGGTCCCCGCGGGTGGTTCGCAATCCGGGTCAGTAAGGTTGTGCAGTAAGGAGTTTAACCCGGTATTGCACTGCAGAAAAATGAAAATTTTGCCTTTAAATACGTGTTTTTGCATTGTCTCGTTTGTTTTTCTTACAGCACTTGATGGACAATGATCAAGAAACCTGTTACCTGGTCCCAGTTGGGCGATCATGGACTAGATTATAGTCACTGTTTAATGCAACGTTACAAGAAGTGCGCCTCCTGCAAGGGAAGAACAGAAGTGATCTTATTGTTTATACATGGTAAAAATGTAAATATATTATTGATGGTAGTGAACTAAGGGTGGAGGAACTGGATTAGCCCCCATGCACATCAAGTTAGGAAAAGAAAGTGCCTGGGGTGGTCTAAGTAAAGCCAGGCCTCCTAAGCAAAGACGCCCGAACTGTTCATTGTTATATGTGGAAAAATGTTATTTTATTCCAGGTTTGGTTTAACACCCGCGGACGGGTGTGTTTCACCAAGGGGGTGTGTGGCGCCCCTGCGGCTAGGCGCCACAGGGTAGTATTGCACTTTAATATTAAAATGTATTTTCCCCTGTAAAGTTGTCAGTTCAGGGTTAAACCTGTGGAGTCTGTACTTACACCCACTTAGGACCACACCACCTTGAATAGGGGGAGACCGGTAATTTAGTAGGTCCCAGGAGGGTGGGGGTGGAGACTAGGATAGGGTAATAGGAGAGAGAGACAGTTTTTAGTCAGACGGTGCTGGGAAGGCAGGCAGGAAGGTCAAGCCTGAAAGCCAGTTGACAGGAGGGAGTCCCATCTTTAAGTGAGGGCCCAGGACAGTAGGCAACGGACCAGGACTGGTTGAAGCCGGCTGGTCGCGTTGCGGGAACACCGGCAACGCAGGAAGCCGAGGCAGACAGTAGCTCAGCTCTATCTGCAAACTGACGAGCTGCAGGCCCATAGAGACAGGGTTGCTGACAGCGCCACAAGGTACTCTCCCCTCAGGACTAAAAACTAGATCCAAGATCACAGGAGCAACGGCCTGAGTATCGGTGGCGGGGGTAGCAATCACCCCGTGAGTACCTGTAAGGGTACCTTTACATGCGGCAACTTTTATAGGAATTTCACTGGCAGCTTACTGGTTGCAGTGAAATCATGGACACATTGTTCTATCTTGTTGCTGTGTACAAATGGAACAATGTGTCCATGATTTCACTGCAACCAGTAAGTTGCCAGTGAAATTCCTAGAAAAGTTGCCGTGTGTAAAGGTACCTTAAAGGATACCCGTGCCGTCTGTGGGAGATCAGGGGACTGGCGAGGGAGCTCTGCGAGGGTGGTAGAACTAGGAAGAAGGAAGGAGACCCTGAAAGACAAAGAACGCAAATATCTAGAGACTCTATAAGGGGAACCCTGAGCTGGCAACATCACGCTGCAAACCAAACTGTACCGTGTTTCATTTTGCCATCTGCCGGTACCCAGTAAAGTGGAGTTAAACTTGAACTGGTTTCCGTTATCCTATCCCGGAGGGCTCAGCACCACCAGCAGCTCAGCAGAGGGGTAAGAACTGCAACACCAACACCTACAACAACTCCCCTCATCTACATTCTATCACCTCTGCCCTGAGGTAATAGCTTCACCTGTAGGGAGCTGTCCCACATTCAGCTGCACCCACCATCACATCAGCGGCCAGCTTGCAGCGTCGGTAGCATATTACCGGGAACTACAGGTGGCGTCACGATCCCTGTAAATACTCCCTTCTCCCCCAACATCTACTTCAAGTGATATCTAGGGCACGGCACCGGGATCCCGTCACCTGATCCCTATTCAACAGTCCCGGTGTCCGAGTACCCCTAGCCCTGGCCGCATCAGAACCCTTCCTGCACACTCTGTGACAACCCTTCCTGAACATTCCTTCGACAACCCTTCCTTCACACTCCTGTGACAACCCTCCCTGTACAATCCTGTGACAACCCTTCCTGCACACTCCTGTGACAACCCTTCCTGCACACTCCTGTGACAACCTCCTGCACACTCCTTGACATCATTTCTGCACACTCCTGTGACAACCCTCCCTGCACACTCCTGTGACAACCCTTCCTACACTCTCCTGTGTCAGCTGATTGTTTAAAAAAGCTGGCCGGCTTCTTACCGCCTGGCTTTTAAACAATCATGCATCCATTTCAGCCTTTTTTTAGGCCCCTAGACCTAGTGGCGTAGCGTGGGGGGGGCAGGGGGGGCTGTCTGCCTTAGGCGGCACATGTGTGGGGGCAGCAGCAGCCTGCAGGCTATTCACCTCAGTCACCGCGGTCGCGGTGGAAGGCGGCTGCATTAGGGACCCTGCACCCGGGGCCCTGGGGTGATGGGCGCAGCCTCTGATTGTTGGCAGTGTCACTCAGGCCCAGCAGAAGAGACTATACCAGGGAGCAGCAGATCAGGACCTGCGATGATGTCACAGGCATGTGACCCGGGTGGGCGGAGCCATGGAGTATACCCAGCGTGAAGGAGCAAAATATCATACAAGAAGCTGGAGAGAAGATGGAACCAAATAAACAAGGGTACAAGAGGTGTGTGAGAGAGGGGTGCATAGGGTGGCTGGCTGTGCACGGGATGAAGGATGCAGGGGGGTGGAGTATGGAAACTGCAGGGGATAGAGGAAGGAGAGTTTAGGAGGATGGGGAGTGCAGGAGGATGGAGGATGGGGAGTGCAGGAGGATAGGGAGTGCAGGAGGATGGAGGATGGGGAGTGCAGGAGGCTGGAGAGAGGGATGCAGGAGGATGGGGAGCGCAGGAGGATGGGGAGTGAAGGAGGATGGAGAATGGGGATGGGCTGAGGATGGGGAGTGCAGGAGGATGGTGGAGTGCAGGAGGATGGAGGATGTGGAGTGCAGGAGGATGTAAAGTGCAGGAGGATGTGGAGTGCAGAAGGATGTGGAGTGTAGAAGGATGGCAACTGCAGGAAGATGGAGAGTGCAGGAGGATTGGGGATTGCAGGAGGATGGGGAGTGCAGGTGGATGGAGGATGGAGAGTACAGGAAGATAGAGAATGCAGGAGGAAGGAGAGTGTAAGAGGAATGGAGGATGTAGGGAAGATGGAAACTGCAGGGGGATGGAGGATGGAGACCGCATGGGGATGGAGAGTGCAGGAGGATGGAGGATGGAGACTACAGGAGTATTGAGACTGCAGGGGTACGGAGAGCCAGTGGATGGAGGGTGCAGGGGGTGATAGAGGATGCAGGGAGAATGGAGAGTGTAGGAGGATGGTGTGTGCAGGGGGATGGAGAGTGTTGGGTGGTGGGGGAAAGAGGTCCTTGAGTCCTGCTTGTTGCCATACACTGTGGTTGTGTGTAGAGGTGGCGGGCACAGTGACAACCCCAATAGGTGAGTGGCCATTTGGTCCAATACTTAGGAGCGGTAGCTGCGGCAAATGTTTCGACCGCCCGGGCGCCACAAACAGTTGCAATGCCACTGCCTAGACCACTTTGTAGGGTCCAGCAGAATAGTACTCGCATATCCCATTGACCTACAATGTACTCGCTACTCGTAGTGAGTAAACTCGCTGAGTAACGAATATCCCGAATGTCATACTATTCTGCGAGTGTCAAATAGTAACGAGTATAGGGGTGGTAATATGAAGAAAAGTTCCTGTATCTCTCTTCTTCCCAGGGATCATCAGAAGGCTGGTGGAAATGACAGTAATAGGCCATGAGTCTGTCTGTGATCTTTTAACCTTTTTTCGTATCATTTGCTGCTTCCTCTCCCACATGAATTATATCAGAAGCAAAACTTTTCATGCTGCTGCCCAACGTCAAATGAGGGATGTACTTGAAAAAACATCTTTAGGTTTAAATATAATATCAAGATCTAAACTCCAGCACTTATATTTTAGCTCTGGCAGAAAGAGTGACTTTGTTCCAAAGAATTGATCTAAAATATAATTAGTGTAGGGAAAAGTAAATCTTTTACTGTCAGTTTATAAGGATTGCCAATTAAGAAAAAGAAGTCTGGCATCACACAAAGATCCTATGAAACAAGCTAATTTTATTCAAGAAAAATTAGAAAGTCTATACGGAGAGAACAAAGTTTTAGCAGCAAAATTATTTGGAAGGACCTTTGATATAGTCTAAGGATACCGTCACACCTGGAGATATCGCCGGCGATTCCACAGGTGACGCTGGACGCTGGCCTGTCGCCGGCGACATCGCCAATGCGTCGCCTAATGTAAATGGGCGAGGGCGACACGTCTGAGTGGTCGCCTGGTTTCACATCAGAGTCTGAAACCAGGCGACCATTACTGGGCGATGTGTGCTGATCGCCCTGTGTAACATCTCATGAGCGATGTCAAAGGCGACCGCACACATCGCCTATACCATTCCTGTAGGCGTTTCAGGGGTATTTACTAGCTCTGGCGGTCTGCGTGGATTGGTGCCAGCTCGAGTGTTGCGATTGGTTGTCTTGTTCCTTGTGCCATATTTGATGATGTGTGCGTCCAAAGGTGTTTTAACCCAGGAGCATAATACTGTACAGTAGTGCATTGATGTCGCCTCTGTGTTTGCGGCTGTGTTCAAAAGTGCAGAGATGTGCCACAAATGTGTGTTAATAGAAACGCAATTGCCATTACATCCCAACTAAAGTCTGCATGAGCGCTGTAGTGGCAGCCTTCCTGTATACAAAAGCATACAGTGAATACTGTGGCTTTTGCGGCACCTCTGGGCCCCCGTCAACATGTGACATATCTCCCGTGCGTTCATTCGCCCGAGCGTTGTCAATCTTTTGGCGCCTCCTTCCTGGTGCTTTCCCTTCCCCTGCAGAATAGTCAAATGGCGGCACCCAGGCGAGCTGCAGTGTGGGGGGAGCCTGAGCTCCTTCTGCTCATAGCTACATGTGACACCAGGGATACTGGTGTCACCAGCACCACACCCATCCGTGCCTCCACAAGCAGGATGTCCTGCGGAGGGTGCAGAGGCGTCTTGAGAGCAGGTTGAGGGTTCTGCGCAGCACAAAGCAGATCTGTAAAAAGATTGCAGATCTGAAATTTAAAACACCGGATGCATCACCAGACTGGTAACAGGATTGCTCGGATGAGGGGTGAGTAGCCTGACAACATCACACATACCCTTCTGTGTAAAGAAAGACATATGCAGACCAGCACATGCCACTGTATACCCCAACATATATAGGGCCAATGTATATGAGAGCTTCTTCATGACTCTGCAGCTGCAGGATCATCTTGCTGCTTCATCCACATACACCCTATAGTCCCCTCTAACCTATATGTCTACTTTACCTAGCCACATACTGTCATATGTTTACCCTACCCACATATAACATAATGTTGGCGTATCCTGCCATTCTTTCAATCTCACTCATCGTGACCTAATGAACTTCATACAGCACTGTTTATTCAGTACCCACATGGCTGGCCATGTTGTTCTTGTTACAAAGTATGTTGTTGCCTCAACAGGTAGGGACATAAGCCCTGACCATCCCCCATCCCCTGCAGGAGGACCACCACCACCAAGCCAACCCAGGGTCACCAGGCCAACCGCCGGCAGGAACACCGCCACAAGCAGAAGGGCCCACATCACCCCACTTGCCAAGACCATCTGGCGCAGAGGGGACCCCAAGAGCTGATTCCACCCCACCTTTGAAAGAAGAGCTGTCTAGTGGGGCCGATTCCGCTCAGTGGTCCCCTCAGGACCCCCAAACGGCCAAGAAGGTGCGTGTAATGTCATTATTACTCATATATACTGTGCACTATATCTGTCTTTCTTGTTTTTTCCCCCTTAATTTGTATGTCGGGACCTTTGTGATGGGCTAACAAATACACATATATTCATCTTATTACAGATAATCCCAGCCAAGCCGTGGATTGGGCAGTAAGCCCCTCACCATCCCCACCCCCCCAAATGGTAAATCCACAGCCCCCTGGTAAGTGTAAACACTTCTATGAAAATACACCTGCTATGTGTTCCAAACATGTTGCTGATGTTGATGTTCTGTATACTCTGTAGGTGGCCCATCCCTGCAGGACCTGGAGGCGGCCCATGCAGAAGCGGCTGGCAAACTGGCCCAATTACACCGCCTCATTGAGGCCTAGAAACGGAACCATCCCACCTCTGCCCCTCAAGATGTCCATCGTCTTCATTCCCATGTTTGATTTTTAAAAAAAAAAAACATTTTACCCACGTTTATGGGATTTGTGATTGGAATTGTATGGACCATGTTGGTCCTGTGTTTTAGGAATAAAAGTGTTTTTTATACCATGTACTCTTGTACATGTTTTTGTGAATGAATGTATATGTTCAATATTTGTTACCCCTGTAATGGGGTTTGACCCCATACCATTATTATGTACGAAAGGTTGACACGATACCACAAGTACATCTTTTGTGTCCTCAAAAGTGATTATTGGTCCCAGGAAAGAGATGCATGTCCCAATATGGTGTACCACAAATGTATGGTGACATAATTTCAGATTTAAAGGGGTACATAATCAGTGGGGACATATATTCAGGCCCCAGGGACAGGCCTTTGTGGTGACACTGTATGGTGCCTGTGTGTGTTATCCCACATATACATGTATTGCATTGCACATATTCTGCACACACATGGAGAAGGTAATGTTTAGGTGAACACTACATATGGGCCACATAACTGCAAACACACACATATCTGTGCACACACATAATTTCAAGGCTCCAATATTATCTTGACCAAGAATGCAAGAGTGATTTTATTAGGCAACGCAGTAGCACAGCACACATTACATTACATCGCTATACAAATTCAATGTACAATAAATCGTTACGCGAGTGCCGTGTTTTGCCTTGTCGGCGACGCCAATGCGTCTAGCAATAATCCGTGACACATCACACGAGAGTTGTCTATAAAGCACCGAGCCAATACACACATGCATGCTTACATGTAACGATGTGGTGCGGCGAACAAGGACACATTAAATAATGATTGGTGTTTGTTTGGAACCAATCACACGTCTTCAAGGCGTCACACAACATTATGTTAACGCCTATCTCCGAGATGCAGCTCAAAATTACGCCCACATCACTAGCGTGGTGGCTCTGTGTGACGCGGAAGCGGCGACCAGCGTCTTGATCGCCCCTGGGCCTTGGGCGACGCTCAGGCAATTTCCGGTCATCGTGGTAAACGTAGTCATAAGGAAGCACGGACACTGTAAGTCTCTGTAACGGGTAATTTACTGTAACCAGCAAGCAGTACATGGTATACAGTTGTAGATAGCAGACCGGGTGGACTCAGCAGTGGTAGGTGTCCCTCAGAGATCCGCGGTGTTCCTCCATTCTAACTAAGTAAGTTGCCGTTGTCGCCCAGGAATACCAAGTCGGGTACAGAGAGGCTGCTTGAATGCCCTATCCAAAGTATACGTGATGGTTTTGGGGAGCCTTGGATCCCTTGGTGGGTACACCATTGGTTAGACGACTGGATTTGGCAGTGGTAGGGTGCTCCTGTAAAGCTGCTCCTCCACGCTTCTGGTTCGCATAGCAGAGCTGAACTGCTGCTAGCTTCGGTACCAGCAAACCGGCTGTATAAGGGCGCGGGGTAGTTTTGGAACCGCATGTTGATGCCCAAGTTCGGTTGGTAATGCACCGGGAGTAATGGTGCTCAACCGTGGTGAAAGTGAGGAGAATGGCCGGTAGAAGGTGGCCAGGGGGCTGCACCGACTGTGCAACCCCCTCTCCTAGGGGATGAACAAAGGGTTAATGTTAATAATATATGTGGGCAACATGTCTCTAGGGGGTGCCCACCCTCGCTAGAGACATGTTGTCCGCTCAGGTGGGCATGTGAGGGGTTAATCTTGGCATTTATAGTATTGCCGGCTATTGTCTGCATTTACTATTCTATGAATGAACCCAGCGGCTCCTCGCTGTGTAGTAGATACAGTACGTAATGTACATACTGTATAAGCGGCTATCCAGGGTCCTGAAAGCATTAACATTAGGTCTATGGGCAGCGCATCGCCATAGACCTAATATTAATACTTTCAGGACCAAGGCTAGCGGCTTATACAGTACGTAAATTACATACTGTATCCACTCCACAGCGAGGAGCCGCCGGGTTCATTCATAAAATTGAAAATGCCGACAATAGCCGGCAATACTATAAATGCCAAGACTAACCCCTAACATAGCCACCTGAGTGGACAGCATGTCTCTAGGGAGGGGGGGCACCCTTTAGAGACATGTTGCCCACATCTATTGATAACATTTAACCCTTTGTTCATCCCTGCGGCAGCAGGGATGAACAAAGTGTACGGTAACCGGATTGCTCCTGATTACACATCTTGAGCAATCCGGTTACCGCATTGCGGTTTGCCGGACACATTTTGTGAACAAAGGCTAGGGTCACACACAAAGTATACGGCTGCCGCAGGCATTCACATGTGCCTTGCGGCAGCCGCATGGGCTCCAATGGGAGCCCATTATAGCAAGCCTCCTGCAGTTTGCAAATTGCTGTGAAAAATGCAGCCTGCAATTACGCAAGCGGTAACCGGATTGCATGTAGGTTACTATAATGGGCTCCTATGGGCTGCGGTTTCTGCTCCGGTTTTGAGCACTTTTACTGCTCAAAACCAGATCAGGATACGCAGTGCCCTGCCGCACGTGTGACCCTAGCCAAATTTGTGAATAATATTTGAGAGAAAGACCGTTCGTGTACACAGTAAAAGTCTTACGCTGGGTTCACATGTGGCGTATTCGGTAAAGTGGTGCTTTTTTGTGCACGTTTTGCGCAAAAAGTGTGACTGCATTCAAATGCTAGACTTTTTCCAAGACCATTTTATAATGTAGCCTAAGGGAAAAGCGCAACGAAAATGGCGCAAAGAATTGACATGGTAATTCTTTTTGCAGACGCACTTTCATTGCAAAGCCAGAATATGCAACGTCTGAATGCATTTCAGCAAAAGCCATAGCTTTCGCTGGAATGCGTCTCCAGCGTTGCATTTCACTGCATTTACACAAGCGCTCAGAAGCGCTGAGTAAGGGTATGGATACACATCCGTGTGAAAAAACGCTCCGATTCACTGATGCGAGAGTCGGACGAGTGTGATCTGAGTTTTGCTCAGTGTGGCTTGCGAGTGCTTTCAGAGTGCAATCCGAGTTTTTCCTCAGCAGCTAGTTACTGTATAATCATTTACAGGTGCATTTTGTACAGTTGTCTGAGCTACAGAATGGTAATGTAGCAATTAAAACTAGCATCAGACTCGGATGGTGCAAGTGTGGTCTGAGTGCAATTCGAGTTTTTTGTCGGACCCATAGGCCATGTCCACACACCTCCGCTGTAAGTATTTAGCGGTTCTCCGCTAAATACTTAGGTTTTTTCAGAGAAGCGGAGGTGCGTGTACGCTGGCGCTTTCTGCTGACGCAGCCCATGGTTACCTGATGTGTATCATGGTAACCACTTCACACAGCAGGCTGCCTAGTGTCCGCTTAAGCCGAGCGAACAGGGAAACGCTGCTAGCAGTGTTTCCCTGTCTTGCTCTGGGAAAGCGGATACTAGGCAGCCTGCTGTGTGAAGTGGTTACCATGATACACATCAGGTAACCATGGGCTGCGTCAGCAGAAAGCGGCGGCGCACACGCACCTCTACTTCTCTGAAATAACCTAAGAATTTAGCGGAAAACCGCTAAATACTTACAGCGGAGGTGTGTGAACATGGCCATAGACTTGCATTGGTGAGTTTCGTCCGTGACTCGCATAGAATCGCAACATGTTGCGATTGACTCGCAATCCGAGAATTGGATGCGGAAAAAGCGTATGAGACTCGGAAATGTGCTGTCGGACATTAGTTAACATTGATCCGAGAGCAATGCGATTTTTCCGCACAGTAAACTCGGACGAGTTTCACTGATGTGTGTCCAAGCCCTAAAGCAGGAATACCAGGAAATATGCTGCGTATGAATGCAGTCTTACCGTATATACTCGTGTATAAGCCGACCCGTGTATAAGCTGACCCCCCTACTTTTGCCCCCAAAAACTGGGAAAACTTATTGACTCGCGTATAAGCCGAGGGTGGACCCCAGCACAGGTATACAACCCCCAGCAGTGAGGTATACAGCCCCCAGCAGTGTGGTATACAGGCCCTCCCAGTGGTATACAAGCCCCAGTAGTATGGTATACAGCCACCAGGACAGGTATACAGCCCCCAGCAGTAAGGTATACAGGTCCCCCCAGTGGTATACAGCCCCCAGCAGTATTGTATACAGCCCCCAGCAGTGACGTATACAGGCCCCCCAAGTGGTATACAGGCCCCAGCAGTATGGTATACAGCAGGCCCCCAGTGGTATACAGCATCCCCCAGTAGTATACAGCAGGCCCCCAGTAGTATACAGCAGCCCCCAGTAGTATACAGCAGGCCCCCAGTAGTATACAGCAGGCCCCCAGTAGTATACAGCAGCCCCCAGTAGTATACAGCAGGCCCCCAGTAGTATACAGCAGGCAAGTGCCGGCAGGAGGGGGCTGTATCAGATAGTGCACTGCTCCTCCAGCCGCGGGATGCATTGCACTATGTGATGCAGCCCTCCTCCTGCTGGCACTCGCCCCCCACACTGTGCAGAGCCCCCCTGCTGCACTAACTTACTATCCAGCATCTTCATCACCGCGGGCCCTCGCGTCCATCCTCACGCGCTGTGTTCCCGCTCTCATGTGACCCGTCGGTCACAGTGGGAAGACGTCATCGCGCCGGGTCACGTGAGACCCGAACACAGCGAGCAAGCAAGGACTGGAGGACCCGCGGTGATGAAGACGCTGGAGGGTAAGATAATGCAGCGGGGGGCTCTGCACAGTGTGGGGGGCTCTGCACAGTATGGGGGGGCGAATGCCAGCAGGAGGGGGGCTGCCTGTATACTACCACTGGGGCTGTATGCACGGCTCCCCCTGCCGCTGTGTTGGGCGGGGGGAGCCGTGCATATCTAATGAGCGGCACCACGTGACGGGCCACTCAGTCAGCAGCCTCCCCCCGCCTGCTCCAGCCTCCCCAGCACCCGGACACAGCCCCCACACACCACATACCGTATTGACCCGTGTATAAGCCGAGGGTGGGACTTTTCAGCCCAATTTTTGGGCTGAAAAACTCGGCTTATACACGAGTATATACAGTAGATCATTCAGTTCAGCTCATCAAAAATGGAAGCAAAAACAAAAGTGTTGCATTTAGATTTTTGTTTAGTATACATTTTATAAATATGTATTCAGTTAGGTCCAGAAATATTTGGACAGTGACCGAATCTTCATGATTTGCTCTCTGCATGCCACTAATTTTTATTTAAAATTAAGCAATTGAGATTGTTCTGTCTTCTTTTAGGGGTACTTCACACACTGGAACATCGCTAGCAATGTCACTGAAACGTCACGGGTTTTGTCACGTAACAGCGACCTCTCCAGCGATGTTGCAGTGTGTGACACGCACCAGCGACCTGGCCCCTGCTGTGAGGTCGCTGATCTCTGCAAATCATTCAGGACCATTTTTTGGTCTCTAGGGAAGGGGGGCACCCCCTAGATACATGTTGCCCACATCTATTATTAACATTAACCCTTTGTTCATCCCTGCGGCAGCAGGGAGAACAAAGCATAAGGTA
This sequence comes from Allobates femoralis, assembly GCA_033576535.1. Lineage (NCBI taxonomy): Eukaryota > Metazoa > Chordata > Amphibia > Anura > Aromobatidae > Allobates > Allobates femoralis. The sequence goes on from JARQOC010000002.1 coordinate 107,836,620, forward strand.
ACCGGATTGCTCTGAATTACACATCCTGAGCAATCCGGTTACCGCATTGCGGTTTGCCGGACGCATTTTTTGAACAAAATGTGTCTGAAGGCAATTGTGCTTACCGCATCCAGATCTGGATGCGGTAACCACAATTACCCTACCAAGTGTGACCCTAGCCTAAGTCATCAATTTTCCTGCATACGGCTCTGAGGCTACGTTCACACATAGTGTAATGGGTGCTTATTCCTGCATTTACGTAGCGCTCGTATAAAAGTAGTGTAAAACAAAGCTAGATATGCCTTCCAGCAAAAGCTATGGCTTTTGCTGGAAGACGTGCAGACATCGCATTTTGCCATGTATTTTTGCGCGCGCGCTTTCACTGCAAAAGCGCACGTGCAAAAAGAATTGACGTGCCAATTCTTTGCGCTTTTTTCGGCGCGCTTTCCCCATAGACTACATGTTAACATCGCCCCTGAAAAAGTGTGGCGTCGGCATGACGTCATGCAATTTGTGCACTAATGCGCAAAGAGGCGGCACTGCCAAATAAGTGGCAAAATACGCCGCGTGTGAATGTAGCCTGACTCCGTCAAAATGGACACTGACTCCGACTCCACAACTCCTATTCCGACTCCACAGGCCTGGTTATAGGCATGTGAAATGCATATTCGATGCAGTGAGATTTGGGAATTGACTTTGCTTTTTATATTTTAAATTTTTTCATTATTATTATTTGCATAAATCTACACATTTTTCTCCATTGTATTTATGACTGTAATTTAAGTAGTTTTATTATATTATACTAGATGGTGGCCCGATTCTAACGCATCGGGTATTCTAGAATATGTATGTAGTTGACATACTGTGACTGACAGAATTTGTTCAGTCAATGTGAGTGAACTATATAGCAGCGCTATGGTATATGGTGGTACATTACAGTACATGTATAGCAGCACTATGGTATATGGCGAAACATTACAGCACATGTATAGCAGCGCTATGGTATATGGCGGTACATTACAGCACATGTATAGCAGCGCTATGGTATATGGCGATACATTACAGTACATGTATAGCATTGTTAAAGTATATGGCGGTACATTACAGTACATGTATAGTAGCACTATAGTATATGGCGGTACATTACAGTACAAGTATAGCAGCGCTATGGTATATGGCGGTACATTACAGTACATGTATAGCAGCACTGTAGTATATGGCCGTACATTACAGTACATATATAGCGGCGCTATGGAATATGGCGGTACATTAGAGTACATGTATAGCAGCACTATAGTATATGGCCGTACATTACAGTACAGGTATAGCAGCACTATGGTAAAAGTGAAAATTAAAAAATCCTCAGTGAGGATACTCACCTGTCTGGCGGTCGCTCCACCTCCGTGTTCTAGGCCCTATAGGCCTTTAGGACCTGTCGTTGCTTGGGAATCCAAACAGCTGATCGGTCACATGTCCGCTAACTTCCGGGGGGGCAGGATGGAGCAGGGGGCTGGATGATGACGAGGAGGGGGCAGGATTGTGGCAAGGGGGGAAAGGATGGAGCGAGCGGGGCAGGATGGAGCCGAGGGATCAGGATGAAGTCGGAGGGAGAGGATGGAGCTGGGGGGGCATTTTTGGACCAAAGAAATGCAGTGGATGTGGTGTATATGGACTTTTCAAAAGCTTTTGATACGGTGCCACACAAAAGGTTGATACATGAAATGAGAGCAATGGGGATAGGGGAAAATATGTGTAAGTGGATTAAGAACTGGCTTAGTGATAGGAAACAAAGGGTGGTTATTAATGGAACACACTCAGAATGGGTCACAGTTAACAGTGGGGTACCACAGGGGTCAGTGTTGGGCCCGCTTCTATTTAATATATTTATTAATGACCTTGTAGGGGGCATACAGAGTAGAATCTCAATATTTGCAGATAACACTAAACTCTGCAGGGTAATCAATACAGAGGAGGACAATTTTATATTACAGGAGGATTTATGTAAACTAGAAACTTGGGCTGATAAATGGTAAATGCGCTTTAATGGGGATAAATGTAAAGTCATGCACTTGGGCAGAGAAAACAAAAGGTATAATTATGTGCTTAATTGTAAAACACTGGGCAAAACTGTCACTGAAAAAGACCTGGGTGTATGGGTAGATGACAAACTCATATTTAGTGGCCAGTGTTAGGCAGCTGCTGCAAAGGCAAATAAAATAATGGGATGCATTAAGAGAGGAATAGATGCTCATGAGGAGAACATAATTTTACCTCTATACAAGTCACTAGTGCGACCACACTTAGAATACTGTGTACAATTCTGGTCTCCGGTATATAAGAAAGACATAGCTGAACTAGAGCGGGTCCAGAGAAGAGCGACCAAGGTTATTAGAGGACTAAGGGGTCTCCAATACCAAGACAGGTTATTAAACTTGGGGTTATTTAGCTTGGAAAAACAAAGGCTTAGGGGTGATCTTATAATAATGTATAAATATATGAGGGGACAGTACAGAGACCTTTTTAATGATCTCTTTACTCTTAGGCCTGAGACTGGGACAAGGGGGCATCCTCTACGTCTGGAGGAAAGAAGGTTTAATCATAATCACAGACGTGGATTCTTTACTGTAAGAGCAGTGAGACTATGGAACTCTCTGCCACATGATGTTGTAATGAGTGAGTCACTACTAACATTTAAGAAGGGCCTGGATGCCTTTCTTGAAAACTATAATATTACCAGTTATACATACTAGATTCTTTGATAGGGCGTTGATCCAGGGAATTAGTCTGATTGCCGTATCTGGAGTCAGGAAGGAATTTTTTCCCCCAATGTGGAGCTTAGTGTTGCCACATGGTTTTTTTTTGCCTTTCTCTGGATCAACATGTTAGGCTATGGGTTGAACTAGATGGACTTAAAGTCTTCCTTCAACCTTAAAAACTATGTTACTATGTTACTATGTTACTATGATGGATGCGGGGGGGGGGGGGACAGGATGGATGCGGGGGGGAAGGATGGATGTGGGGAAGGGCAGGATGGATGCGGGGGGCCAGGATGGATGCGGGGTGGCAGGATGGATGCGGCGGGAGCAGGATGGAGCCGGGGGAGCAGGATGGAGCCGAGGGGGGGGCAGGATGGATGCGGAGGGGGCAGGATGGATTCAGCGAGGGGGCAAGATGGATGCGGGGGGGCAGGATGGAGCCGGCAGGGCATGGAGCCAGGGGGGCAGGATGGAGCCAGGGAGCCGGATGGTGGCGGGGGGCAGGATGGAGCGATCGGGGCAGGATGGAGTCGGCGGGGCAGGATGGTGGCGGGGGGGCAGGATGGCAGGATAGTGGTGGGGGGGCAAGATAGTGGCGGGGGGGCAGGATGGAGCCGGCAGGGCATGGAGCCAGGGCAGCAGGATGGAAGCGGGGGGCAGGATGGAGCCGGGGGACCGGATGGTGGCGGGGGGGCAGGATGGAGCCGGGGGAGCTGAATGGAGCCGGCAGCGCATGGAGCCAGGGGGGCAGCATGGAGGCGGGGGGGGGCAGGATGGAGCCGGCAGGGCATGGAGCCAGGGGGGCAGGATGGAGCCAGGGAGCCGGATGGTGGCGGGGGGCAGGATGGAGCGATCGGGGCAGGATGGAGTCGGCGGGGCAGGATGGTGGCGGGGGGGCAGGATGGCAGGATAGTGGTGGGGGGGCAAGATAGTGGCGGGGGGGCAGGATGGAGCCGGCAGGGCATGGAGCCAGGGCAGCAGGATGGAAGCGGGGGGCAGGATGGAGCCGGGGGACCGGATGGAGCCGGGGGAGCTGAATGGAGCCGGCAGCGCATGGAGCCAGGGGGGCAGGATGGAGGCGGGGGGCCAGGATGGAGCCAGCAGGGCATGGAGCCAGGGGGGCAGGATGGAGCCAGGGGGCCAGATGGTGGCGGGGGGACAGGATGGAGCGATCGGGGCAGGATGGTGGTGGGGGGCAGGATGGCAGGATGGTGGCGGGGGGCAGGATGGCAGGATGGTGGCGGGGGGCAGAATGGTGGTGGGGGGCCAGGATGGAGCGAGCGCGGCAGGATGGAGCCGGGGGAGCAGGATGGATGCGGTGGGGCAGGATGGATGCGGAGGGGCAGGATGGATGCAGGTGGGCATGATAGATGCAAGGGGCAGGATGGATGCGGGGGGCAGGATGGATGCAGGGGGCAGGATGAATGCAGCAGGGCAGGATGGAGCCAGAGGGGCAGGAAGGAGCGAGCGGTGCAGGATGGAGCGAGCGGGGCAGGATGGAGCAAGCGGGGCAGGATGGAGCGAGTGGGGCAGGATGGAGCAAGCGGGGCAGGACGGAGCGAGCGGGGCAGGACGGAGCGAGCAGGGCAGGATGGAGCCGGGGGGGCGGGATGGAGCCGGGGGGGCGGGGCAGGATGGAGCCAGGAGGGGGGGGAGAATGGAGCGGGGGTGGGGGCAGGATGGTGCCAGGCAGGGGGGCAGAATGGAGTCGGGGGGCAGGATGGATGCGAGGGGCAGGATGGTGTCAGGGGGGCAGGATGGCTGCGGGGGTGGGCAGGATGGCTACGGGAGGGCAGGATTAAGTCGCGGGGGCAGGATGGCTGCGAGGGTGGGCAGGATGGCTACGGGGTGGGCAGCATCCCCCTCGCCCCTCTCTGTTCTCACCCGTCTTTTGCATCATTACACTGTGTAAATCGGTCATGTGACAGGACGGGCGGTGTGACATCACATCACCCCGCCCTGTCACATGACCACTTTACAGGGAGAAGATGGGTGAGAACAGCGGGAGGCGAGGAGGGAGGCGAGGAGGCGTGGAGGGAGGCGGCAGGTACCGGTGCTGGGGGTCACCTCGGCCGTGCGCATGTATCCTAGCAGTAGCGATGCCTATGTGACGCTGTCGCCAGGTTACAGCTACTGTATAATCTTCTAATTTTGAATGTGCACGGCTTTTTGCATACGCGGCGCTCTTTGGTTGCTGCGGCTGGCGGCAACCAATGAGCGCTGGCGCGCGATTTCGGCGTCAGACAGATACGGTTAGGAGATTATATAGTAGATACTAATGTCCTTATTTATGGTTTATTGATACACACGATTCTTGAGTGACTGATCCAGCAACCTTGAGCCTTTTTTCAACTGGTGTAAACCAGACAGCCCCGGACCAGACTCTGGCGTGGTGTGAAGCCAGCCTTAGAGAGATCAAACTTAGGCTAGGGTTACATTTGCGGCATCATTTTTAAATCCTGATCTGGTTTTGAGCTGTCAAAAAGCTCAAAATCGGATCAGGAAATGCTCCCCATAGGAGCCCATTATGGTAACCGGATTGCTCTACATGCAATCCGGTTACTGGCTCCGAATCTGCAGCCTGCGCTAAAAATCATGAAAGCTGCAGTTTTCGGAGCAGTTCTGGCAACTGCAATGCGGTAACCGTATTGCTCAGGATGTGCCGCAGGGATGAACAAAGTGTTGAATGTTTATTAAAGGGAACCAACCACCCCAAATGACCCCCCCGGACTATTAATATTGTTCCCTACACCCAGCACATACATGTGCTGCAAGGTTTTTTGCTAAAAAAAACTGCTTTTTAAAAGTTGAGATAATGATTTATAAAGTATTTAACGAAGGGACGGGTGGGCGTTACTTAGCTGGGGCTTGCAGCTGCCAGTCATCCTCCTGTCTCCCCTCGCAGCAGTAACGGCCAGCCCTTTCTTGTCGTCACAGCCTGCTGAGCCTGGTGCACGGGATCTCATGCCCGTGCACACGTCATCAGCTACAGCCGGGTCGCGAGCGCGCACTCTGACTTCCACAGCCGAGCGCAGGAAGTCAGAGCGTGTGTGCTCGCGACCCGGCTGTAGCTGATGACGTGTCCACGGGCATGAGATCCCGTGCACCAGGCTCAGCAGGCTGTGACGACAAGAAAGGGCTGGCCGTTACTGCTGCGAGGGGAGACAGGAGGATGACTGGCAGCTGCAACCCGGCTTTAGCCCCAGCTAAGTAACGCCCACCCGTCCCTTCGTTAAATACTTTATAAATCATTATCTTAACTTTTAAAAAGCAGTTTTTTAGCAAAAAACCTTGCAGCACATGTATGTGCTGGGTGTAGGGTATGATATTAATAGTCCGGGGGGTCATTTGGGGTGGTTGGTTCCCTTTAAAACATGAAATAATAATAGTAGTTGTGGGCAACATGTCTCTAGGGCGTGCCCATTTCCCCTAGAGACATGCTGTCCACTCCTGTGGGCATGTGAGGGGTTAATGAGCCTCTTGTACTATTGCGGGCTTTTGTCGGCTCCCCTCACAGTACAGGAGATACTGTGTGTAACGTACGTATAGTATCAGCCGGTGTCCTTGGTCCTGTAACCATTAACATTAGGTCTATTGGGGTGCGCTGCCCATAGACCTAATGCTAATGGTTACAGGACCCTGGACAGCAGCAGATACTATACATACATTACGTACAGTATCTCCTGTATTGTCAGGGTAGCCGCAGCTACATTCATAAATTTGTACAAAGCCGACAAAAGTCGACAATAGTACAAGAGGCTCATTAACCCCTCACATGCCCACAGGGGTGGACAGCATGTCTCTGGGGGGGTGTGGGCACCCCTAGAGACATGTTGCTCACGATTACTATTAAAGGGATCCTGTCACCTCCAAAATGCCACCTAAGCTACCAAAACATGTCTCTGTAGCATCCTGTCACTAATCTCACACTCCTTTTGTCTCCTAAAAGCATCCTGTGAAAGTGCATAAAAAACATTTTAATACTTACTCATTAGGGATTATAATTAGCAGGGGCTATATTCTTTAGCACTTAGGGCTGTTGTTTTGCAGGATCCACCCTCTCTCTCTGTCTGTGCTGCTTTGCTTGTGCAGGCTTTGCCCTCCCCCTCTCTGTCACTCACAGAATGCAAATCATTAGTCCTGCCTTCAGCTCCACATCACAGCAGAAGATGCACAGAAGGCTGGATCATTCAGGCTGCAAAACAACATGTCCAGAGGGCTAAAGAATATAGCTTCTGCTAATTATAATCCCTAATGAGTAAGTATTAAAACGTTTTTATGCACTTTCACAGGATGCTTTTAGGAGACAAAAGGAGTGTGAGATTAGTGATAGGATGCTGCAGGGACATCATGTTTTGGTAGCTTAGGAGGCATTTTGGAGGTGACAGGAACCCTTTAATATTTCATGTTTTAATACACATTTAACACTTTGTTCATCCCTGCGGCAGCAGGGATGAACAAAGTATACGGTAACCGCATTGCTCCGGGTTACACATTCAGAGCAATCTGTTACCGGATTGTGGTTTCCAGCACATATTTTTGTAAAAAAATGTGTGTGAAGGCCATTGCGGTTACTGCATCCGGATCTGGAGGCGTCAACCGCAATTGCCTTGCCAAATGTGACCCCAGCCTTACTCACAGATTCCCTATAAAAAAAAACTACAGAGAGGGCTTTTAAAAATGTGATCATTTTTTGCAAATTTCTTACCATCGAATATTCATCTCCTGTACAGGTGGATACATTGCAGAATCAAGATTCTGGTTAGCAGGCAAACCAATCTGAAATATTGAAGAGCTTGTTTCCAAGCCGTTTAGTTTCTACATTTAAAGCTCTTCAGTGGCACCATTCATTCGGTAAGTAGTTGTTTCTTTATGAATCTTTCAAGAGGATCCGCAGAAAACATTACAGGAGAGCTTCTAAATGGAATCTGTCACCTGTAAGGTTTCATAAGTAACAAGAGCATCTCAATGATACGTACAGACGCACTGATAAAGCCTAAAGTACCAATTCTAGCTTTGTGTCAGATTTTTGTTGCTCTGCAGATGTGAGCCCCTTCAGAGACCCTATATGGCTTTTAAAAGTAATATTAGCTACTCCATCTGTGCATTTGGCTATTATAAAAGAATTTTCAGCTCCCTTTCCTTTTAATCCAGTGAATGACCTGTTGATCTGTAAATTGTTTATTTCCTTAATCCATTCAAATTTCTATAAAATTGTAACTATAAATGTAAAAAGATGACATGTAACAGGCATCTCAGAAGTTTTAGTGCTGTGACTGGACCATCACCGATTGTTGCCAGTGGTGAACCACCAATAGCGGCAGACCACGCCACCACTATGGGACCTGTGAGTCAGGGGGCCATGATGCCAACTCCACCACTGTTCTCCCGCCCAGAATTGCTCATGACGCTACAGTTGAAATCAATTATGAAAGAGGGAAAATTTCCTCCTTTACCATTCTCCCTTGGCATCTGAGATCTGACATCTTAGCACAGCGAGTGCAATGACATCACTACTGCGCGCCCTCTATTCCAAGATGTGCAGAGCTTCAAAACACACTAGACAAAATAGTGAGTACATTGGTGGCCAACAACTATTATACTATATGGAGGACTATGGGAGTGCATTATAATATATGAAGGAGAATGGGGGGGTGCACTGTATATGGTGGACTATGGAGTGCATTATGCTATATGGAGAACTATGGGAGATGCATTATACCATATTGAGGACTATGGGGTTGCATTATACTATATTCAAGACAATATGGGACACATTATAATATACTGAGGATTATGGCGTGCATTATAATACTACATGGAAGGCAATGAGAGGCTTACTATACAATATGGAGGACAATGTCGGGGACAATATGGAGTATCATGGGGGTGCATTATACCATATAGAAGACTATGGGGGTTGCATTATACTATAGGCGAGGCAATATGGGACCCATTATAATATACCGAGGAATATGGTGTGCATTATAATACTACATAGAAGGCAATGTGGGGATTATTATACAATATGGAGGACAGTGTCGGAGTGCATAATACTATATGGAGGACTAAGGGGGGTGCATTATGCTATATGTAATGCAACATGGGGTCCATTATATTATATTGAGGACTATATCGTGCATGATAATACCATATGGAAGGCAATGTGAGGTGCATAATACTATATGGAGGACTATGTGGGGCCAATTATTCTATATGGAAGGCTATGTGGGGGCATTTTAGTATTTGTAGGACTATGTGGAGGACATTATACTATTCAGTGGGCTACATGGGGGCCATTTTAATATTTGGAGGGCTATGAAGGAGCTTTTATGCATTGTCAAGCACTATTTGAGGGCCATTATACTATATGCAAGTAACTATACAGTGTGAAGGTTTGTATGGGGTCCATACTACTGTGCTACTGTGTGGAGGTCTAGTGATGGCCATAATACAGTGTAAATAAGTGTGGAGGCCATTATGCTGTATGTCATTTCATTATACTGCATGGAGGGCCATGTGGAAGTCACAATTGGGGATCATACTGTGTTGCGATTACCATTCATTACCAGTGTAGTTGAGGGGGGTACAGTAGGATCATCATACTGTGTATGTGGAGGGATTCATTGTGGGTGATCATAGTGTTTGTGGGGCACTTTTGTTGGCATCATACTTTATGGGTGCAATGAAAGGGGAATCTAGGGCCTCAATGCCAGAAAAAATATTTTGTAAGGGCTGTAAAGTTGTGAGATATGCTCTAATGTGACCCGGCCGAATACTATTATTTAGTTTTGTGTGTGGGTTAGGATTTCTGCCATGGGGCCCTATGATTTCTATGTATAGTCCTGAGTGCTACAATGAAGGTGCAGAAGTGTTTGGTAGAGATGAGCGGTGTTCGAATCGAATTGTTCGCCAACCTCAAATCCGAGTTGTTTTTGGCGATGTTTGAGTCGTTCGTCGAATCAAAACAATTTGCTTCAAATTCGGCAGTTCGAGGTCATCTTCGATTTCAGTTCGATTTCAGTTCCACAATGTATATACATACATTGCGAAACTAAAATGAAGTAAGATCAAGGGTTAAAAATAAATAAAAATCGATACTCACCTCTCTAATCCATCCAGCGACGCTTCCAGCACTGTCTACCTGTCGGAGATGTGATACTGGCAGCGTTTCCCAGTTAAATGACGAGTTCTCGCGATAACTCGTCATGTAACCGAAAACCGCTGCCGAGATTATGACGTCACTGCAGGTCCTACAGGCCCTCACTAGTAGTGAATAGTAGTGAAGATCTGTAGGACCTGCGGTGACGTCATAATCCCGGCAATGGTTTCCGGTCACATGACGAGTTATCGTGATAACTCGTCATGTGACCGCAGGTCCTCACTACTATTCACTACTAGTGAGGACCTGTAGGACCTGCGGTGACGTCATAATCTCGCAGCGGTTTCCGGTCACATGACGAGTTATCGCGAGAACTCGTCATTTCACTGGGAAACGCTGCCGGGATCACATCTCCAACAGGTAGGCAGTGCTTGAAGCGTTGCTGGATGGATTAGAGAGGTATCGATATTTTTAATTTTTAACCCTTGATTTGACTTTATTTCAGTTCCGCAGTGTATGTATATACATTGCAGAACTGAAATTGACCACCACACTAGTGTTTTAGTGTGTTCGACGAACATTCTACGAACACACCTCCCATTCGATGAATCGAATCGAACTAGAGCACAAGGTTGGTGCCTCATCTCTAGTGTTTGGTTGAAAAATGTACCCCTAGATTCCAACAAGCAATTCTCCCCTCCCCATGTTTGTAGAAGAAGGATTAGCAGTGTACAATCTATATACTCTCTGTAGACCATGCATCCTAAAGGGGCAAAGTGGTCAACCAGGTGCTGCAATGTCTTGAGATAGAGAATATGGATATCTATTTTGGGATTCAATCTGTTATTGTGTGTATGTTATTTATTACCAGTCATATTGGATTGAAATAGGATTACCCCATTTCATTTGTCTGTAACATGATATATACCAGATCATTGTGATAAACTACACTATTGTTTTTCCTATTTCATGTGCACATTTCTGTGTGTCTGTTTTCACACTAAAAAGTCATTTTAGCCTATAGAAAAACCGTAATGCTATTAAAGATTTGCAATGGGGCCTATGAGCTTCAAGTACTGTAAAGGCCTAAACACTTTTATAGATAGCAGGCACCATATTACACAAAGGTTATAGCAAAACAGTATATGGCTTGCTACAACCTTATATGTGCTTTTTATATAATGCAATATTAATAGTACAGCAAGCAATATTTCCCTGTTCTAGGCTCCCAAGTTGTTCTTTTCTTCAGTTTCATTAGCTACAAAGATACCGAGACAAGAAATCTCTCAGGCGCGGCTCCTGTGCTAATTTCTATGATTGTCAATGAATATATTAGATACATGTCTTTCGGCAGGCGCACTATATTATTCTCCCTGTTGCTGAGACACTGTATGTCTTAGCCCAAGGACAATCTCAGTCAAAATTGGTCATAAAGATGACGCGACTCCAAAAACCTCAAATACTTTGAATTCCAGACATGGGAAATCTGAAAAAGCAAAGCAATTTGTAGTTGGCACTGTGAAAGGAACAAAGATTTAGTAGTAACTTATTAAATTAGATAGAAGCAATTCCAAGTTGCAAACGAGGGACATATTGTGCAATCGTAATTCTAAATTGTAACGCGCTGCGGAATATCTACATATTAATTGGGCAGTTTTGCTGCAACTGCAATATCAAGTTATCACTAGAGCAAATAAATGATATATTTTACTCTCCATTAAGATGAAAAGTGTTATTCTACATACAGAAAATGAGTTTTCTGTTTCATTTCTTTAGCAGCGTACTGGAGAAAAATAACAACAAATTGAAAGTAAATTTAAGAAACCTTGTGGTCGATAAGCCATCATTCATGGAGCCTCGGAGCAACAGGCCTTAGTAATAGGTTTATGTCAGATTGAGTTCCGGAAATATAATTCCCCTTGTGCAATTTATTAGGAGAAAAGCCATTTACCTATTGAAAATGGTAAATTATAGTGTGCCGCCAAATAAGAAAGATAAGCAGATATAGGAGTAGAAATGAGGTCTAGAGCTACTTAAGGAATAGAAAATAACAAGCCACTAGTAATGAAAACACACACTAGTCTTATTAGGCTGTGTTCACACTGGGCGTTTTTGGGCTGTTTTTGCTCAACAGTTTTTGTAGCCAAAACCAGCAGTGGGTGATTAAATCCAGAAGTGGTGACATGTTTCTATTAGACTTTTCCTCTGATTGCTCTACTCCTGGTTTTGGCTACAAAAACTGCTGAGCAAAAACAGCCCAAAAACGCCCAGTGTGAACACAGCCTTACTGCTATAATGCATATGTAGATTATGGGTCTTCATGCTGTTACCTCTACGGGGATTGTATTTTCTATTCAGGTCTTAATTTTAATAAACCAAAGCAAATAAATACATGATAAGTTATAAAGAAACATAGGCTTAATGGTCCTGGTACTACTATATACAGTAACTGTCTATACTGCAACTGATATAGGCTGGTTTCACACTGCAGTTTTTTTTCCTGATCAGGTTCGATCAGGTTTGTGTGCCAAAACCAGGAGTGTCTCCAAAACTCAGAACAGGTACAACCTCTCTGTCCCGCAACCCCAAACAGCTCTTCAAAACTTTCAACTCCTTACTTCGCCCGCCTGCTCCTCCCCCTTCTCCCCTCATCTCTGCTGAAGACTTTGCGACCTTCTTCAAGGAGAAGATCGACAAGATCAGAAACAGCTTCGGTCCACTATCCCCACAACTCCCCCTCCCACCTACACTGCCCTCCTCCTCCATCAGCCACTTCCCCCCCATAACTGAAGACCAACTCTCCTCCCTCCTGTCAAAATCACACCTCACCACGAGCGCCCACGACCCGCTCCCATCCCACCTCATTCCAAACCACACCTCCATTTTCATCCCAGCCCTCACCCACCTCTTTAACCTTTCACTTAGAACTGGTGCCTTCCCCTCGGCCTTCAAACACGCCCTAGTCACGCCCATCCAAAAAAAAACCTCACTTGACCACTCCCTTCTTCTCCAGATCCTGGAATCCCTCAGCATCACCCACCTTGCCCTCTCCTGGATCTCCTCATACCTAGCGGACCGGACCTTCAGCGTCTCCCACTCCCACACCTCCTCCTCACCCTACCCCCTTTCTGTCGGAGTCCCCCAAGGTTCGGTCCTTGGACCCCTACTTTTCTCCATATACACTCTCGGCCTAGGGCAACTCATTGAGTCCCACGGCCTCCAGTACCACCTCTACGCCGACGACACCCAAATCTACCTGTCCGGCCCTAACATCACCTCCCTACTCTCCAAAATCCCACAATGCCTTTCCGCCATCTCATCCTTCTTCTCTGCTCGCTTCCTTAAACTCAACATGGACAAAACTGAATTCATAGTCTTCCCCCCAAGAAATTCCACCCCACCTCCCAACCTATCCATCTGCATCAATGACTGCGCCCTCTCCCCAGTCCCCCAAGCCAAGTGCCTCGGGGTAATCCTTGACTCCTCCCTATCCTTGAAGCCCCACATCGAGGCCCTCACCACATCCCTCCGGCTCCAGCTCAAGAACATCTTGCGGATCCGCTTCTTCCTCACCCACGACTCCACTAAAACACTCATTCATGCTCTTATCATCTCCCGCCTTGACTATTGCAACCTTCTTCTCAATGGCCTCACGGCTAACTCCCTCACACCTCTCCAGCCTATCCTCAATTCCGCTGCCCGACTAATCTACCTGTCCTCCCGCTACTCCCCTCTCTCCCCCCTCTGCCAAGCCCTTCACTGGCTCCCCGCCTCCAAGAGATCCCAATTCAAAACACTAACCATGGCATACAAAGCCATACACAACCTGGCCCCCTCATACATCTCCGACCTGGTCTCCCGATACCTACCCTCACGCAACCTCCGCTCCTCCCAAGAACTCCTCCTCTGCTCCCCTCTCATCACCTCTTCGCACAACCGAATCGAGGACTTCTCCCGGGCATCTGCCTTACTCTGGAACTCCCTGCCCGAACACGTCAGACAGTCGCCTACCTTGAGAAGCTTCAAGTGTCACCTGAAGACTCACCTATTCCGTCAAGCCTACAACCTGCCATGAGACCCAGGCGACCGCCCCATACCTGACATTCCCCCATCCTACTGTATCCCAACCTGCCCCTCGTAGACTGTGAGCCCTCGTGGACAGGGTCCCTGCCCCTCCTGTACCTGTACGTCCTGATCGCCTAGATTTAGTGTACTTGTTCTTGTCTCCCTTATCCTTATGTAAAGCGCCATGGAACCTAATGGCGCTATATAAATAAATAATAATAATAATAATCTTTCAATTGTAGTTTTTCTCTGCAAGTTCCTCTCCTGGTTCCTTTCCTGGTTTTGGCACACAAACCTGATCAGGAAAAACTGCAGTGTGAAACCAGCCATAGTAGAAGTTGGTGGGGATCACATGTAAAAACAGAAGTATGTGTAAATCATTTTTGAAGAGGTTGTCAACAATTAGACAATAGGAGGTCAAATGAGGTGGATATAATTTATTCCTCCCCTACAGGCACTACTCCTCTGTACTCATTGACCGGAATCATTTCTTGCAAATCATGGAGGATGTCTGCTGGAATCAACATCTCATACGGTGGTTACTGAAGTGCTTCACCACTGAGCATCCATTGAGCCGCTACAATGTCCAAAAAATCAGGATGAGTACTTTTCTGGCATGATGTGTGTGGTTTGAGCAAAATTTGATGTATTTTGCCAGACAACTGCATTATGGTTACACAATGTGACTAAGAATAGGGTGTTCTTTCACACTTATCCAAAAAAGTAGTCTTTAAAAGGGTTTTCTACTACTGGACAAGTAAGAATTGATACTTCCCAGGCTGGCGCTGCTTCTCCATCCTCATTGGTACATCCTCTTCCAGTCTGCTTGGATAACATTCAGCGAGAGAGTCATGTAAGCACTGCAGTCTAAGAGTGAAAGCTAATAAATTACAACATCCACATTTTGTTCTCATTTCTATAGCTTCTCTTTTGGAGCTGATATTACGGTGCTTTCATATGATGCTCTTGCCATATTTGGATCCAAGATACCATCAAGGGATCTCTCTTTTATAAAAGAGCTTAGTGTCTACTATGTGAACTAACTATAAGTAGGATTGCTCCTAATTTAAAATCCAACAAAAAGATTTATCTCTGCTTGGTGTCAAGATGCACAATGTGTTGATTTGTGGAAGAGGAACCGGAGGAGCTGGAAGAGATAGAGATTCCGGCCTTTCATCGCCCTCATGTCAAGTAATACAAGAGCTGTGTGTATGACAAATGTCAGGAAGCAACGTTGAACCCATTACGTCACCATGGATGGGATAAAACGCAAAACAGTGATCCAACTGTAAAGTTAGTCAAGGAGCTACTGATGCAGGAGGGTTCGTACCCTGGTCCAGATGCCCAATCTGAAGTTCAACAGCTGTGGAAAGAACGAAGTAAGTTACTCCTGTATGAAGATAAATTGTGTAGAAGGCATACAAACCCTAAAACTCACAAACTGGTTTGGCAAATTGTTGTACCAAAAAGAGATGTCAAGATGGTCTTAGAAGCCTACCATGACAGCGCAGGGCATTTCAGTTGGAAAAAATTAGAAGTTCTGCTGAGAGATAGATAGATGAAATTGGGTTGGCATGAGAAGATCCATTGAGAATTGGTGCAGGAACTGTGGCCCATGCAACCTAAGAAGAAAAGACAAAGATAGTCAGAGAGCCCCACTTCAGCCCATTGTAACAAAACAACCATTAGAACTTGTAGCCTTGGATCATGTCAAGTTAACCCCAAGCAGATCAGGCTATGTCTATGCCCTTACAATAGTTGACCATTATACCCATTTCTTGGTGGTAGTGCCCATGAAGGATCTTACAGCCAGAACAGCGGCTAGAGCGTTCCAGGCCTACATCTGCATACTGCATGGATATGTGGCACCCCTGCGGGGGATTGCCACAGGTTACACTGGTGCAAGATAGGATTGACACCTTGGTTTGTTCAGCACACAACACCTTCCACTCCAGACCTGAAGGGGAGCTCTACTGGCTGCATTAAGTCAGTTCCCCTTTAAGGAGATCCAGGCTGAGAGGAGGAGACAGTTGGTCCTAGGAGACAGTTGCTAGGGAGTAGTTCGTGTGAGGAGAGGAAAAAGGTGGAGGCAAAGCTGCTGGTCTCTGGAAAAGACAGATGCCAGGACCAGAAGGGACAATTGTCAGCTGTTCACACCCCAGGGAAGGGGCCGGAGGCAAGGAGAAGAGGTAGGGAATAAGAAGAGGGATTAAAAGACATTCCCCTTGAGCACAACCGGACACTGGAGTCCGATGCTGTGGGCTTACAGAGCCACAGTAAAAAAAGCCCAGCAGTTTCAGGTGAAGTTTAGCCCTGAAGGAAGATAGTGGAGATATTAAAAACTAACCAAACAGAGGACCAGGGGCCACAGGATAAACCGGGTTCCCGCAGAAGGGCCTGATTGTTAGTTTTAGACAATAGAGAATTGGAGAGCTCAAACTCAGGCAAGACTCATCCCTCAAGGCAAAGAATAGAGATAAAGGAGGCCTCATATCTTTCTAAGGAGTTGATCCTAAATTGCACCAGGGACCTGGTTATTACTCAGAACTGTACCTGTTTTGTGACTACCAGTAAAAAGGTACCGGAACAACTATCCCTGTGTGTATGTGTGACTGTTCATCGCCTATAACCCACCATCTTCCTCCTTCACTGCTCTCCCTCACCATCTTCCTTTATTGCTGCCCTGAGGTAAAGCTCCACCTGTGGGGAGCTGTACCACACTTTGCTGCCCCCTCCATCACCTCAGCGGCCAGCTGGCAGCGCTGGTACCAAATTACCGGACACTACAGGTGGCGTCACGTCCCCCTGTCCCCCTGTAAATAATTCCCTCACAACCCCCTTCAAATGATCCCCAGGGCACGGCACCGGGATACCGTCCACCTGTGACTCCCTACTCAGCAGACCCGGTGACCGAGTACCCCCCACAGCCCTGGCCACATCATTTTCTGGCGTCACGAACAGGATGAACCAGCCTGGTATCTACCAGGTGAAGTGTGCCTTAAGACTTTATTAATTGACTGTTTGTGCGGCCGCCATTACACCGCCTCAGAAATTACAGCTGCGTCACAGCAGGAAAAAGTGCGGGAAGATAAGCCCCGCCCCCTTCCACTCTGTCGGAGAGACTGAGGAAAGCGCAGCTCCCTGTGAGAGAGAGACCTGAGGTGCCCACTCCAGCTGCAGAGCCGCCAACGGCTAAAGAAACCAGTTTTCATCTTACAGGCTGGCAGTCATTAACTAGGGGGGCCTCACCATGAGTGACACGGATGATGTGCGGGTCCCTGACAGGGGAAATGGCGAGAACGCAGTACCTGAAGCAGCAGCCCAAATAATGCCTATAACCATGCCGTATGTACCGGGTGCCAAGTGGTTACCAACATATGAAGGTAAACCTGGTACGTTAGCAACATTTAAGCATAAGATGTGTGCAATGCTGGACATGTATGCTATGACACAGAAGCAACAGGCTACCGTTGTGCTGGGACAATTAATAGGCGCTGCGGAGCTGGAGGCTGAGTCCTGGAGAAATGCTGACAGGGACTCTGCTGCTAAAGTGTTTGATAAGCTAAAATTGGTGTTTGAGAAGCGTACACAGTCTGAATTGAGGATGCTGTTTTATCAGTGTAAGCAGAGACCGCAGGATACCATCAGAGACTATGCCCTCCGTTTACAAGGGGCACTCCGGTCCTTGAAACAGGTAGACCCGGCAAGTGTATTGGAAGAGGATAAAATGCTTGCTGAGCAGTTTACAGAAGGATTAAGATCAGACTATCACCGCCAACAAGTGCATATGTGGGTATTGGATCACCCAACAGTGAGTTTTAGTGACTTAAAAGATCGTGCTATAACTGTGCTAAGAGATCCAACACCTGCAGAACCTGCCAACCAATCTTGGCAGGCTAATGCTTCTTCCATAGACTTCAAACCTATTTCTGCAGAACCTGCAAAAGCAGAAGAGAGTCAAGCTGTAGCAAATGATAACATGCAAAACCAGGTGCTGCAGTTAACTAAAAACATGGACTACGTACTAAAGCTCTTGCAAAATATGCCTGGGGCACCACTACCAAGCAAAATCCAACTAGCTGATAGCCCTGAGGATGTCCCATGGATGCAGAGAAAAGCCAAGTCGCCCGGCAGGGGACCAACACACCATTTCAACGTAGACCCGTGTCGCCCGCGCAGGGGACCAACGCACCATTCCAACGCAGAACCGGGTCGCCCGCGCAGGGGACCAACGCACCATTCCAACGCAGAACCGGGTCGCCCGCGCAGGGGACCAACGCACCATTCCAACGCAGACCCTGGGATTACACAGATTCTTCAGGACAACCCATCTGCCTGCGATGCAACAAACCAGGACACTTTGCAAGAGGATGCCCTTTAAACACGAGATTCCTGGGTCCGAGGGCCAACTCCCAGGAGTAGAGCAACTGGGCCCAAAAGACTGGTGTAAGCGGTACGTGGGAGGCCGTCCGTACCTCAACATTACACTAGAAGGAATTCCCATGTCGGCCCTATTGGACACCGGGTCGCAGGTTACTACGATCCCGCATATCCTTTATAAGCAGTATTGGTCTGATGATGATCTTGAACCCCCAAACCCCAATTTTTATATTATTGCAGCTAATGGCCAACCACAGAAACAGGTGGGGTACAGAGCAGCTACAATAAAGTTGGGGAGGGAGGAGTTGAAAGGTCAAGGGTTATTTGTAGTTGAAGATAATCCTAATGAAAAATGCCCTTACATGGTTATTGGTACAAATGTTATTGAAAACTGCTTTGGAGAAGTGTTGTTTTTACTCCGACAGATTTCTCAAACTGCTGGTTATGGCGGACAAGAGTCATCCAACGAGAGATCCGAGCCCTCATCCACAAGCAACAGGTAAATCTGTCTGGGGGAGAAATTGGCAGTGTGCGGGTAATAGACTCGGTTCCTATTGTAATACCACCAAATAGTGAAATGATGATATGGTGTCGAGCAGCGATAGGTTGTAGAGGACAGGAATACCAGGCAGTTGTAGAGCCGGTATTTTCAGAGCACAGACCTACACTACTGACAGCCAGAGGGGTGGTGGATGTACGCAAGGGACGAGTACCAATCCGTGTGTTAAATTGTGGGGCAGAAGAAGCAAAGTTACCCCGGTATGCTACCGTAGCAAAGCTGTATACTGTTTGTAACAACAACATACAGGCAGTAGAACCTGTTTCCTCGCCTAGTCCGGCGGAGGATAGTAACTCTAAAGGACAGCAGGAGGAGTGGTGTCAGCAGTTGCATGTAGGAACTGATGCCACCCCTTCTCACCTGAAGCATGGAGTGTACCGGGTAGTGCAAGAGTTTGAGCAGATATTCAGCAAACATCCATTAGATTTTGGGAGGATTAAAGGGGTACAGCATCACATACCCACAGGAAATCATCCACCAATCAAGTTGAGACACAGACCCATTCCACCAGGTCACTATCAACATGCCAAAGAAATGCTGAGGGACATGAAGGAGGCCGGGGTTATAAGAGATAGTAGTAGTCCCTGGCAGCCCCTTTAGTCCTAGTCAGGAAGAAGGATGGCACAATGAGGATGTGTGTGGATTACCGGGAAGTCAATAAAATCACTCACAAAGATGCTTACCCGTTACCCCGAATAGAGGAGTCTCTTGCTGCATTAAAGACTGCTAATTATTTCTCCACATTAGATCTCACTAGTGGGTATTGGCAGGTCTCCGTTGCAGAAGAAGACCGGGAGAAGACTGCATTCACAACGCCAATGGGATTATGCGAATTCAATAGTATGCCATTCGGGTTATGCAACGCACCAGGAACGTTTCAGAGAATCATGGAAAGTTGCCTGGGACATCGAAACTTCGAAACCGTACTTTTATACCTGGACGACGTCATCGTGTTCTCTAGAACCTACAAAGAACACCTGAAACACCTGGCGGAGGTATTTGAGGCTTTAGCAAAGTACGGAATGAAACTCAAACCATCCAAATGTCACCTGTTGAAACCTAAAGTCCAATACCTGGGACACGTGGTCAGCGCAGATGGAGTAGCACCAGACCCGGAAAAGGTAACAGCAATTCAGGATTGGCAAAGACCAACGACCATCACCGAGGTACGTCAGTTCTTAGGTTTGGTTGGATACTATAGAAGATTCATTAAGGGCTATACAAAGATGGCTGCGCCCCTACAAGATCTACTGATAGGCCAATCTAAGAAGAGAAGATTTCCAGAGTCACCATTAGAATGGGGAGAGGAACAAGAAAATTCCTTCCAACAGATGAAGCAGGCTCTAACCGGTGAGGAAATTCTGGCTTACCCCGATTATAACCTACCATTTGTCCTTTATACCGACGCAAGCAATGTAGGCTTGGGAGCAGTCCTTTCTCAGATGCAAGATGGTAAAGAACGAGTAATTGCCTACGCTAGCAGAAAACTTCGACCCACTGAGAGGAACCCAGAAAACTATAGTTCCTTTAAGTTGGAGTTCCTAGCCTTGGTCTGGGCTGTAACAGAAAGGTTCAAGCATTACCTCGCAGCTTCAAAGTTCACTGTCTTCACAGATAATAACCCGTTGACACATCTGGATACCGCAAGACTTGGAGCATTGGAGCAACGTTGGATGGCTCGACTGTCGAATTATGACTTTACTATCAAATATCGAGCAGGCCGCAATAACGCAAATGCAGATGCCCTTTCTAGAAATCCTCAAGTACATCCACAAGGAAGTGAAGAAGAAGATGACCTAGAGGAAATAGAACTCCCAGCTTTCCATAAAAGTAGAAAATGGCAAATCGCTGAAGATCGAGTCTACCAAAATCGTCAGACTGCTGAACTAAACCCGTTGCCTCACTATGGATGGAAAGAGACTCAAGACAGTGATCCAGCAGTAAGTCTTGTAAAGAAGTTAATAACCCAACCAGATTCTAAACTTGAAAAGAATGCTCCACTGGAAGCTCAATACTTGTGGATAGAAAGAAGCCGGTTATTCATTTATCAAGGTCAATTGTGCAGGCGGTACATCAACCCAAGAACACATGAAATGGTATGGCAAGTTGTGGTTCCAAAGAGAGATGTTCAAATGGTATTGCAAGCGTATCACAATGAATCGGGACACTTTGGATGGAGAAAATTAGAAATACTGTTACGTGAAAGATTCTATTGGATCAGCATGAGAGCCTCCATAGAGAGATGGTGTAAAAATTGTGGACCATGCTCATTAAGAAGAAAAGACCGTAACAGCCAGAAAGCACCCCTCAAACCTATCATCACCAAAGAACCATTAGAACTGGTAGCCATAGATCATGTCAAACTTACACCCAGCAAATCAGGGTACACTTATGCTCTTACCATGGTAGACCATTATTCCAGATTTCTTGTGGTAGCTCCAGTAAAAGATTTAACAGCTGAGACAGCAGCAAGAACATTTCAAGCTTATTTCTGCAGACCCCATGGCTATCCAGACCAGGTATTGACAGACCAAGGACCCACCTTTGAAGCTGAAATATTTCAAGAGTTCTGTCGCCTATACGGATGCAAGAAAATACGCACTACGTCTTACCATCCTCAAACAAATGGAATGTGCGAAAAGATGAATCACGTGGTAATTGAAATGTTAAAAACTCTGCCCTTAGAAGAACGCAACCAGTGGCCAGAAAAGTTACCAGATCTAGTTGACATTTACAACAACATCCCAGTAAGTTCAACAAATTGCACCCCTGGCATACCTCATGAGAGCAAGACCAGGAAAATTGCCAGCAGACTTTGAGTTAGGCATAGTAGTTCCTGAAGCAGATACTACAGATACAGATTGGGATAGTAGAAGGAAGGAACAATACCAAAAATCCAGGAATGCGTTGAGAGAAGTTTGGAAAGATCAAGAGGAAGACAAGAAACCAACTTCAACAAGAGTGCACAAGGAACGCCCTTAACACCAGGTGAATTGGTTTTGAGAAGAAAAAGGAGAATGCACAAACTAGATGATCAGTGGGAAAAAGAACCATACACTGTATTACCATCCAATTTTGACAATCAGAAAACCTGTTTAATCAGTAAAGATCATGGTCAAACTACAGCAACAGTGTCCAGAGATCATTTGAAAAAGTGCCCTCAACAGCTTCAACCAGAAGAAGATGTACCTTGTCCAAAGCCAGAAGAGCAAGAGAAGCCAAAGACAGTCCAGACAATCATTGGAGAGTTACCAGCAGATTGGCCTCAAATAGAAGGTACATATCTAATCCCAACATTAATGTTTCCATCAGCAGTAGAAGTGCCGAGAATACAAGAACCACCCGTTGTACCGGAACCAGAGATCCCTGCAATCGGTGAACCTGCCAGTCCACTAGAGAGACTACGCCAATACTACGGTATTACAGCAACACGTAGATCTGATAGACTGAGAGATAGAGCATGCACTGCATCAGGTACAGACATTAGTAACACACCAGTGCTACGCAGGTCAACCCGTAGTAACTTTGGTCAGCCACCACTTAGATACAGAGAGTAGGTGATAAAATGTGGGAAAATGTAAAAATGTTTAAAATGTAAATATGTTATTAATGGTAGTGTGTAGAAGGGTGGAGGAACTGGACTAGCCCCCATGCACATGAAGTTAGGAAAAGAAAGTGCCTGGGGGTGGTATAAGTGAAGCCAGGCCTCCTAAGCAGATACACCCGTATTGTATATAGTTATGCTTTTTCTTTGAATTCTAAGAAACTAAATTTGCTGGACTCTTGAACTTTCCCTTTTTCTTATTTTCAAAATGGACCATAGCCACAGGACTGGTAGTGGCAAACCCCTGTTTCAACACCCCCTAAACAGCCTGCAGCGAATGGACTAGCGCTGTATGGACTGGTAACCTGTTTTTTTTATTTTTCCTTGTTTTTTTTTTTGTACATTTTTCATTTTTAAGACTTTGTTCAATAATCAAATGTAAATAGTTATAACATGTTGTGTTTATGAAAAATGTTTCAGTCCCGGAGGACTGTGTTTAACTAGGGGGGAATGTGGCACCCCTGCGGGGGATTGCCACAGGTTACACTGGTGCAAGATAGGATTGACACCTTGGTTTGTTCAGCACACAACACCTTCCACTCCAGACCTGAAGGGGGAGCTCTACTGGCTGCATTAAGTCAGTTCCCCTTTAAGGAGATCCAGGCTGAGAGGAGGAGACAGTTGGTCCTAGGAGACAGTTGCTAGGGAGTAGTTCGTGTGAGGAGAGGAAAAAGGTGGAGGCAAAGCTGCTGGTCTCTGGAAAAGACAGATGCCAGGACCAGAAGGGACAATTGTCAGCTGTTCACACCCAGGGAAGGGGCCGGAGGCAAGGAGAAGAGGTAGGGAATAAGAAGAGGGATTAAAAGACATTCCCCTTGAGCACAACCGGACACTGGAGTCCGATGCTGTGGGCTTACAGAGCCACAGTAAAAAAAGCCCAGCAGTTTCAGGTGAAGTTTAGCCCTGAAGGAAGATAGTGGAGATATTAAAAACTAACCAAACAGAGGACCAGGGGCCACAGGATAAACCGGGTTCCCGCAGAAGGGCCTGATTGTTAGTTTTAGACAATAGAGAATTGGAGAGCTCAAACTCAGGCAAGACTCATCCCTCAAGGCAAAGAATAGAGATAAAGGAGGCCTCATATCTTTCTAAGGAGTTGATCCTAAATTGCACCAGGGACCTGGTTATTACTCAGAACTGTACCTGTTTTTGTGACTACCAGTAAAAAGGTACCGGAACAACTATCCCTGTGTGTATGTGTGACTGTTCATCGCCTATAACCCACCATCTTCCTCCTTCACTGCTCTCCCTCACCATCTTCCTTTATTGCTGCCCTGAGGTAAAGCTCCACCTGTGGGGAGCTGTACCACACTTTGCTGCCCCCTCCATCACCTCAGCGGCCAGCTGGCAGCGCTGGTACCAAATTACCGGACACTACAGGTGGCGTCACGTCCCCCTGTCCCCCTGTAAATAATTCCCTCACAACCCCCTTCAAATGATCCCCAGGGCACGGCACCGGGATACCGTCCACCTGTGACTCCCTACTCAGCAGACCCGGTGACCGAGTACCCCCCACAGCCCTGGCCACATCAGATATCTGGAACAGGTCCTCACAGATCAAGGTCCAGCTTTTGAAGAGGAAGTGTTTCAAGAATTTTGTAATATCTACAGTCGCAAAAAAATTACAATAAAACCGTTCCACCCTCAAGTAAATGGCCTATGTGAGAAAATGAGCCAAATTGTAATGGACTTATTGAAGACATTGCCAGTGGAGAAGAGGAACATGTGGCCAGAGAAACTGCCGGATTTGGTGGACTTATATAATCATGTTCCGGTGAGTTCTACAAACTGTACTCCAGCTTATTTAATGAGAGCATGCATCTGGATATGGGAATTTTAAAGCCAGATGTTGAAATCCCAGAAACCAGTTGGGATACTGCTCGTCAGCAAAAATACTGCAAAGTACAAGAGTGAGTGGAAAGGAGACTCTTACAAGCAAGAGAAAAACAAGAGAGAGCTTATAATCAACATGCTCCCGCAACCCCTTTGACACCAGGTGCACAAGTACTTAAGAGAAAGCGGCACACCAACAAATTAGATGACCAGCGGGAAGCAGTACCATATACTGTACTACCATCTAACTTTGATAACACCAAGGTTTGATTAGTAATTAAGGATGAAGGAAGGACAACATCAGCTGTGTCAAGAGATCATCTAAAACTATGCACTGAAACCATGAAGATTTGAAAGAATGAAACAGAGATTCCAGTTCCCATAACAACACCAACTAAAGAAGGAGATGTCTTCCATACCGTCTTTGGAGACTTTCCAAAACCCTGGACTCAGTAACACAGAGCAATTATTGTACTCATGCTTGTGTTCCATTAAGTGCAGACACCTGAGCCAGTACAGCAAGAAATACCTGGCAGACTCAGACTCCGGTGTCCGGGTTGCTTCTTGGGGTGAATCGATATGGTTCCTCTGCTCCCACTTTGTTCCTTGCCTTGCCTCCGACCCTCACTCTTGCGCCCCTGCACTGGCTAGGCTTCCATCTGGTACGGGCCTTGCACGGCTCTGTTCACCAGGTGCCTTCCTCAGTACTGCTCCGTACTGCACTGCCTAATTCCTCCCCTGGGCCTGAATTTATAGGGGACCTTGCCTGAAGGCGGCAAGTAGAGCTCCCTCTTCAGGTCTGGGGTGGAAGGTGTTGTATGTGTAGGGTCCCTGATGTGGAAATCCCTCTGTGCACCAGGTGGTTCTGTGGCTACCTATACCGCAGGGTGCCACAGTATCACTCCCCATAGGTGGAGCGGGGCCCCAGGGATGGCATGAGACAGTCCATTGCAGGGACGGGGCTCTGACCGTTTAGAGGGCAGCAGGGCGTGAAAGTAATAGACACACACAGTTTGTAAAGTTCTTTACATTTTACTTGCCGATTGGGCAAGGTCACCCAGACGGATGCTGTACTCCTCCAAAGTGCAGCCAGTTTAGCTCCCAGGAGATCAGGATGGCTCTGCCAAAACAACATTCATGGGCCTTCCCAGGTTGCTCTCTCCCTGCGCTGGATTCTCACTTCGCTTGCCCTGCATCTTCATGAACAGGATCTCAGGCTGATGGCTGCAGGCCTTGTCGGGCGACTGCAGCACCATGTCTCCTGACCCTAGTTTTAGGGTTATCCACGGGTTGTGGCCATTATTCTTACAGATAAAGTGGCCTCCGGTTTTCCTGGTAGGAACCTAAAGTACCCACCCCAAATCGGGGCTGGTCCCCTCTGGCAACCAGTGCTTCCACCCAACTGGGGTCGGGACCGGATTCAGGGCACACGGGTGGATCCCTAAACTCCTGCATACCCTAGTCCTGCGTCCGCTCTGGACACCTCCCTCCTCTCGACTCTCTCTTTCTCTCTTCTGTAACCTACTGCTAACCACTCCTCCTGGCTAGAAGATAGGGCCCTCCCTAATCAGGGTCCACCAGAATCCCCTAGCCCTGAATTGGGATAGTGTTGAATGCAAACTCAGGTTTGCGACCCTTATAACCTTGGAACTGTGACACTACACCTGTGGAGACAGGTGTTCTTTAAACTGGTGTGAATGTAAGAGGGTGGACCTGCAGTCCTGTGCCCCACTGAAGACATCAATGATTTAATTGTATTCTGTGTTATTTCATTACAAAGAGTGTATTAAGCAAACTGTAATATAGTGACAGGAATAATGTAGGATATGTTATGAAGTGGTGTGTCATAAGGTATGATGTATGGACTGTACTGTTTATAGATATAATAATGTATAGTGTAAGGGTGCATACTTCCGATCAGAAATTGCAGCATTTTGAACCCAGCGTCCAAAACGCTGCGTTTTACAGTACCAGCATAGCGGATGGGATTTCGAGAAATCCCAAGCTCACTATGCTTCTCTTGACCACAGCGTGTGTTGAGCTGCTATGCGGGTTGCCGGGCTTCTGCATCTCCACAGCATGTTAATTTCGTGCTGCGGGATCAGAAGGGATCACCATCAGGTGAGTGCAGGGAAAAGCCACCCTGCACTCAACGCTAATCGTGGGTACAGGGCAGCTGCGGTCACCCTGCATTTACCCGTGGGTTCCTGCAGGTCTGGAGGCATTGCATTCAATGTGCAATGACTCCAGATCGTGTGCATATACCATAAGACATACTCTAGAAAAAAGTACTCTGCAGCACACAGCTACTCCCAATGATGTACATGTGCTAACAAGCTATATATACCTGAGAAAAAAGTTTAAAAACTTACGTTTTTTCAAAAAACTCAAAAATCTTATCTTTTTATTTCTGAAGTTCTTGGTACACACATTGGCCAATGTCTGTTTGCTCACCGACTGCGACAAAGTGACTTCAGGTCCGATGAGTCCTACGCTGATATCCCTATCCTCCTTGTCCGCTCCCCCACTTCTCAGTGGGCAGACACCACCTCGACCCTAGATCACCTGTGGTCAATGAGGGTGCAGATTGCAGTAAGGAGCCAGCAACTCCATAAAATACAAAAGAGAAAAAAACTGCACAGCACACTCAGACAATGTGAACTGGTGCCAGTTTCAGCGTCACTGCTGGCACCAGTTCACATTGTCTGAGTGTGCTGTGCAGTTTTTTTCTCTTTTGTATTTTATGGAGTTGCTGGCTCCTTACTGCAATCTGCACCCTCATTGACCACAGGTGATCTAGGGTCGAGGTGGTGTCTGCCCACTGAGAAGTGGGGGAGCGGACAAGGAGGATAGGGATATCAGCGTAGGACTCATCGGACCTGAAGTCACTTTGTCGCAGTCGGTGAGCAAACAGACATTGGCCAATGTGTGTACCAAGAACTTCAGAAATAAAAAGATAAGATTTTTGAGTTTTTTGAAAAAACGTAAGTTTTTAAACTTTTTTCTCAGGTATATATAGCTTGTTAGCACATGTACATCATTGGGAGTAGCTGTGTGCTGCAGAGTACTTTTTTCTAGTTTATATCCAGCGTCACTGCTGGCACCAGTTCACATTGTCTGAGTGTGCTGTGCAGTTTTTTTCTCTTTTGTATTTTATGGAGTTGCGTGGCCCTTACTGCAATCTGCACCCTCATTGACCACAGGTGATCTAAGGGTCGAGTGGTGTTCTGCCCACTGAGAAGTGGGGGAGCGGACAGGAGGATAGGATATCAGCGTAGGACTCATCGGACCTGAAGTCACTTGTCTCAGTCGGTGAGCAAACAGACATTGGCCAATGTGTGTACCAAGAACTTCAGAAATAAAAAGATAAATTTTTGAGTTTTTTGAAAAAACGTAAGTTTTTAAACTTTTTTCTCAGGTAATATAGCTTGTTAGCACATGTACATCATTGGGAGTAGCTGTGTGCTGTAGGATACTTTTTTAGTTTATATCCAGCGTCACGCTGGCACCAGTTCACATTGTCTGAGTGTGCTGTGCAGTTTTTTTCTCTTTTGTATTTATGGAGTTGCTGGCTCCTTACTGCAATCTGCACCCTCATTGACCAAGGTGATCTAGGGTCGAGGTGGGGTCTGCCCACTGAGAAGTGGGGGAGCGGACAAGTAGGATAGGATATCAGCGTAGGACATCATCGGACCTGAAGTCACTTTGTCCAGTCGTTGAGCAAACAGACATTGGCCAATGTGTTTACCAAGAACTTCAGAAATAAAAAGATAAGATTTTTGAGTTTTTTGAAAAAAACGTAAGATTTTTAAACTTTTTTCTCAGGTATATATAGCTTGTTAGCACATGTACATCATTGGAGTAGCTGTGTGCTGCAGAGTAACTTTTTTCTAGTTTATATCCAGCGTCACTGCTGGCACCAGTTCACATTGTCTGAGTGTGCTGTGCATTTTTTTCTCTTTTGTATTTTATGGAGTTGCTGGCTCTTACTGCAATCTGCACCCTCATTGACCACAGGTGATCTAGGGTCGAGGTGGTGTCTGCCCACTGAGAAGTGGGGGAGCGGACAAGGAGGATAGGATATCAGCGTAGGACTCATCGGACCTGAAGTCACTTTGTCGCAGTCGGTGAGCAAACAGACATTGGCCAATGTGTGTACCAAGAACTCAGAAATAAAAAGATAAGATTTTTGAGTTTTTTGAAAAAAACGTAAGTTTTTAAAACTTTTTCTCAGTATAATATAGCTTGTTAGCACATGTACATCATTGGATAGCTGTGTGCTGCAGAGTACTTTTTTCTAGTTTATATCCAGCGTCACTGCTGGCACCAGTTCACATTGTCTGAGTGTGCTGTGCAGTTTTTTTCTCTTTTGTATTTTATGGAGTTGCTGGCTCCTTACTGCAATCTGCACCCTCATTGACCACAGGTGATCTAGGGTCAAGGTGGTGTCTGCCCACTGAGAAGTGGGGGAGCGGACAAGGAGGATAAGGATATCAGCGTAGGACTCATCGGACCTGAAGTCACTTTGTCGCAGTCGGTGAGCAAACAGACATTGGCCAATGTGTGTACCAAGAACTTCAGAAATAAAAAGATAAGATTTTTGAGTTTTTGAAAAACGTAAGTTTTTAAACTTTTTTCTCAGGTATATATAGCTTGTTAGCACATGTACATCATTGGGAGTAGCTGTGTGCTGCAGAGTACTTTTTTCTAGTTTATATCCAGCGTCACTGCTGGCACCAGTTCACATTGTCTGAGTGTGCTGTGCAGTTTTTTTCTCTTTTGTATTTTATGGAGTTTGCTGGCTCCTTACTGCAATCTGCACCCTCATTGACCACAGGTGATCTAGGGTCAGGTGGTGTCTGCCCACTGAGAAGTGGGGGAGCGGACAAGGAGGATAAGGATATCAGCGTAGGACTCATCGGACCTGAAGTCACTTTGTCCAGTCGGTGAGCAAACAGACATTGGCCAATGTGTGTACCAAGAACTCAGAAATAAAAAGATAAGATTTTTGAGTTTTTTTGAAATAAGTTAAGTTTTTAAACTTTTTACTCAGGTAATATAGCTTATTAGCACATGTACATCATGGGAGTAGCTGTGTGCTGAGAAGTACTTTTTCTAGTTATATCCAGCGTCACTGCTGGCACCAAGTTCACATTGTCTGAGTGTGCTGTGCAGTTTTTTTCTCTTTGTATTTTATGAGTTGCTGGCTCCTTACTGCAATCTGCAACCCTCATTGACCACAGGTGATCTAGGGTCGAGGTGGTGTCTGCCCACTGAGAAGTGGGGGAGCGGACAAGGAGGATAGGGATATCAGCGTAGGACTCATCGGACCTGAAGTCACTTTGTCGCAGTCGGTGAGCAAACAGACATTGGCCAATGTGTGTACCAAGAACTTCAGAAATAAAAAGATAAGATTTTTGAGTTTTTTGAAAAAACGTAAGTTTTTAAACTTTTTTCTCAGGTATATATAGCTTGTTAGCACATGTACATCATTGGGAGTAGCTGTGTGCTGCAGAGTACTTTTTTCTAGTTTATATCCAGCGTCACTGCTGGCACCAGTTCACATTGTCTGAGTGTGCTGTGCAGTTTTTTTCCCTTTTTTCTCTTTTTCTCTTTTCTCTCTTCTTTACCATAAGACATAGATATAGCAGTACTGGTTATGTGCAGATAGAATAATGTAAGCTGTATGTAAGAATGTACGTGAAAGGTGAAGATCTGCACAGATTGATTGCAGAGACCAAAAGAGTTAAAGCTGGGATGAGCTCACAGAGGGAGGGAGAGGCCAGTCTCTAGGTTGAGAGGGGAAAGCAACATTTTACTTCAGTCAGGAGTCTGCCAGCCTAGAGAGAGCTACACAGGAGAGAGAGCTTAGCCTAAGGCTGAAGGTGTCCAGTATAAGTGTTGTGTGGGAAGCGGAGTGAACAGAAAGAAGCAAGTTTCAAATAAGCAATGAGTGGGTGACTGAACCTCAAGTGCTGGGCAGCTGGAGAAGGTTTTGTGAGGTAGGCATAGAGAAGGCAAGTGAGTCCAGTGAGGTGGTAAGGCTAGGGGACCTGCAAGAAAACATGGTGCTGCCCATCTTATGCACAAAGGGAGGACGAGGTCATTGTGAGCATCCTCCTGCAAGTGATTACTGTCTGTGGTGGTGTATTAAGTGAAGTGAGCCTAATTCAAAGCAAAGGAAACATTCATAAGTAAAATACCATCGCCAAAAATCATTAAGATTGTGCCTCTGTGCTTCACAGAAGATAAGATGTGTACTGCCTGCTGTCCAATGTTCATTCAAGCTGTTTTCAGTAAAGTTTGCCTTGTTGTTACCAAAGCTTCTGTCGTCCCTCCCTGGCATACTTGGGTTGTGGGTAAAGAGTGTGACTGGATTGGTCTGAAGGCACTAAAAGTAAGAACATCAGCACCCACACACACCAGAGACTCTCAGTTTAATTTAGCATGCCGGGGTGGACCAATCACAGCACTAGCCTATGGCAACCACTGTCTTAGCAAAACCACGGCATTGCTTCATGAATCCCCCTTCCCCGAAGGACCTTGCACATAAACAATCCAGTGGGTGTTGGAACTGTTTCTTATTATGTTCTGTAAAGTTGCACCATGCAGGAAGTTATGTGCTGGTTATCTCATGTTTGACCTTACTGTTGAAGAACTGTTAAATGAACTGTTAATAGTTAAAGTGAACTAGCTTTTTCGTTGACATGCTGAATCGTCATCTGGTCCTGGCCAACCAAAGCTAAAGGTAACATGCGGCCTACAAGGGTGACAGCTCACATGACACAAGTCCACACACCCAGCCAGGACCGGGATTTTCATGTAGCGTGACGGAGCATCCAGAGTCAATCCCTCACCCTTGACTACCGCCTACAGTGTAACCCTACATATCTCTATAATTTGCTTTCTTTAAGCTATTTTACATAAATTGTTAGTGAGATATTTTATTACATATTTAATATTTTACATGCATGCTTGTTAACCAAGAATAAGTATTGAACTTACAACAGGATGCTAAAAAAAGTTAGTCTCAGAATATTTTATGATGAATTTTCTGACATCCATACAGGAGCACTATCCCTTAGCGGCAGAAACATTCCTACGTCTGCAGATAAAGCATTATTAGATCACCAGTCTGTACAGAACGGAGAGTCAGCTGAGGAAAGTACTGTAGATAGGAAGATATGTGACAGAAAAGTGGTGGGAGTCGGAGACAGCTGCACTGTAATATTTGTTGTTAGTAATTATGTATGAGAAATGTGAAGATGAACAATAGTTACTAATCTTCATTTTACTGTGTGTCACATCCAGGAGGAGACAATGATTGTCACATCCACAAATGTATATACCATGTACACAATACATGGGAAGAGATTGACGGTGTAACACTAGGACTATAAAAGGAACATGTTCCAAAAAAAGTTGAAGTGTTATGTCTGACATAGTGTTTCTGTAAGCAAACATTTCAACGTAGGTCACATCCACTTTTACAATATAGGTTAAATATCACAATGACATATTTTCACCAGAATAGTTAAAATGGCGGTACCCTGCCTTATGGTCATTACAGTTAAAGGGGTTTTCTCCAGGATAGATGCTAAGGGTCAGAGTGCATGGATCATGAGTAGCTTGGGTGAATTAAATGTAGTGCTCATGTGTGGCCACTACTTATTTTGCTTGTGACTGACGGCTCGGCAGTAGAGATGAGTCGACCCGTGGATGTTTGAGTTCAGTGGACCCGACTAGACAAAAAGAAAAGTTTGGTTCAGGAACCAGACTTAACCCAAACTTGACCCCAGACAACGAACCCCATACGAGTCAATGGGGATCCAAATTTTAGTGCTGAAAAATGACTGTAAAATGGTCATAGTAAGGGTTAGGTGGCTGCAAATGGAAGAAAAATGGGAGTAAGAGGAGGACAATTGCCCTTCAAACAAATGTGAATAGGGAAATTACGGTACTTAAAGAGGTTCTGTCACCACAGCAATGGTGATTACATACCAAGTAAATGAAGAAACGAAACATTTGTAACTGTCACCCCACAGAGATGGATTTCAGAGTTTCCTCATAGAGCAACAATGTTAGGCCTTGTCCACACACCTGCGCTGTCAGTATTTAGTGCTTCTGCGCTAAATACTTAGATTTTGTGAGAGAAGCGCAGGTGAGAGTGTGCGGCTGCTTTCTGCAGACACTATCCCTGGTTACCCGATGTGTATCGTGGTAACCAGTTCATGCAGCAGGCTGCCTAGTGTCTGCTTATCCTGAACGCACAGGGAAACGCTGCTAGCCTTAGAAAAAAGCAACCCAACAAAGCCTGTTTTCCCAGTTCCCCCTACAGAGTCTACTTTTTTGATATTTTTGTGTAAATTATAGCAGTTGCAGTTAAAAAGCATGTCATTGTATTTTTGATCATACTGGCGGTCCTGCTAATAGCCCTGATTCTGAAAGTCTCATCCCCTTTGCCTTTGTGTGACTTCCCAATGCTGTTGACTGAGTTGACCGGAAGCATTTATTTTGGAAAAATTATTGTTCAAATCATCTAGCCTAGTCTTAATGAGACAGCTATGAATAATGGAATAGCACTACGTTGTGATTGTTGTCAGTAATGGGATTAATCAGTAATGGTAAGATGTTTTTTGGCGTGCAAACGGAACTGTTTCACAGTCGGAGGTGCAATCTGAGGGGACTGGTTCAGATCCCACAATACTTGAAGCAAAAAAGAACAGGTGCACACTCCTTTTTGAATGCAAAAGAAAAATTTCTTCAATCAGGAAGACACAAAGGCAACTTTCAACAACGCGTTTTGACCAGGGTTATGGTCTTGTTCACACTAGTTTCTATGAAGGAAGAATGAAAACATAAAATAAGTATTTACAATAGTACAGCATGTACAAGTTCTGTACATGTTAAGATACAATATATACATTATTTATGAAAACCAAATTGTAAAGACCGGGCACTACTGGGATTTTGTGTTGGGAGTTTCCCCGTATATCAGTGGTCTTAGATGAGGCAGCTATGCACCTGGGTGTGCTCACTCAAGTGTATGTTAAATAAAACAGTCCAGAAAGAAAAGGGCACTCACCCATTTGGTCGGACCAGCAGAAGTGCCATTTAGGGCATGAAACAGGCCGTTGTCCAGCATCCCTCCACGTCCCCCCCTCCCTCCATTGCACTGTATAGAATCTTGAATGGAACCCTGAAAAGGGAATACATTTCTAAGAAGCACCAAATGGGTGAGTGCCCTCTTTTTTCTGGACTGTTTTATATACATTATTTACATATGTTAATGATGAGACCACTGCAAATGTCTCTAAAGGGCACTTGCTCAAAATGAAAATAAGTTCATAAGAGAAAATCATGATTCAATGGTCAAGCAACTGAGTGAACAAGACCATAAGCCTGGTCGAAAAACATTGTTGAAAGTTGCCTTTGTGTCTGCCTCAATAAAGAAATGTTTCTTTTGCATTCAAAAAGGCGTGTGCATCTGTTCTTTTTGCTTCAAGTAATTAAGAGTGGACCAGGTGCAAGACAAAGAGTATGAACTGTAACTACAGTGGGGAAAAAAAGTCAGCACTAATTGTGCAAGTTTTCCCACTTAAAAAGATGAGGTCGGCCTGTAATTGACATCATAGGCGACCCCAAGTATGAAAGACAAAATGAGAAAACAAATCCTGGAAATCACATTGTCTGATTTGGAAAGAAGTTTTTTCAAATTTTGGTGGAAAATAAGCATTTGGTCAATAACAAAAGTTTATCTCAATACTTTGTTATATATCCTTTGTTAGCAATGAAAGAGGTCAAACATTTTCTGTAAGTCTTCACAAGGTTGACACACACTGCTGCTGGTATGTTGGTCCATTCCTCCATGCAGATCTCCTCTAGAGCAGTGATGTTTTAGGGTTGCCGCTGAGCAACACAGACTTTCAACTCCCTCCAAAGGTGTTCTATAGTGTTTAAATCTGGAGATTGGCTAGGCTACTCCAGGACCTTAAAATGCTTCTTATTAAGCCACTCCTTCATTGCTCTGGCAGTGTGCTTGGGATCATTGTCATGCTAAAAACACAGCCACGTTTCATCTTCAATGCCCTTGCTGATGGAAGGAGGTTTGCACTCCCATGCTTTACCGTAGGTATGGTGTTCTTTGGATGCAACTTAGCGTTCTTTCTCCTCCAAAAACAACGAATTGTGTTTCTACCAAACAGTTGTACTTTGGTTTCATCTGACCATATAACATTCTCCCAATACTCTTCTGGATCTTCCAAATCTTCCACCGTGCACACAATAGACCTCGAGGCTGTAGGTCAGAGGAGGGTGGGGAGAGAGAAAACAGGCGCAGATCTAAATGTAAAAGTACAATATTTCTCAGAAGTACACTGGGCAAGAGAACTCACCTTTATTGTGTCTTGTTTCTTCGCATATCAACCCACTGGGGGTCTTACAGGGGTCTTTGTCTCCTTGGTATGCTGCTGCTATCCTCCAGAGAGCGGAACTCCCAGCTATGAGCCCGTGGAATGAAGCAAGTAATTAAGGTATCCAGAGGATTGAGCGCTCCCAAGGAGATTTACCTTATGATAAGGACACTGACTCCTTTTTCCTTCTTGGAGATTTATTTCAAATGGCTTCACGGTAGTAAAAAGTCATAAAAGTCATAAAAGCATAATTAAAACAACGCGTTTCGGCTATAAATATCATAAAATAGCCTTCCTCAGGTATATACCTTATACCTTAATTACTTGCCAAATCTTCCACCGTGTAATTTAAACGCTGCCCCCTACTACTACAGAAAATATAACATTTGAGTAAGCACCCAATTTTATGAAATGGCAGAATGGTGGCTCAGTTGTAAGCACTGCAGTCTTACAGTTCTGAGTTTAAATCCCACAAAGGACAACATCTGCAAGAAGTGTCTATGGCTAGGGTCACATTTGCGGTAATTTTTTAAATCCGGATCCAGTTTTCAGCATGAAAAATGCTCAAAACCGGATCCGGATCCACAGCCCATAGGCACCCATTATAAATTTGGGTTGCCTAAATGGCTCTGCAGTTACCGGCTCCAGATTTGCAGCCTACGGGAAAAATCCTGCAGGCTGCAGTTTTCGGAGCGGTATTCCAGCCGAAACCATTTTTTTTATAATGGGCTCCTATGGGAGCCCATGCGGCTGCCGCAAGGCACATGTGAATGCCTGCGGCAGCCGTATGCTTCGTTCATCCCTGCTGCCGCAGGGATGAACAAGGGGTTAAATATTAATAATATAATATATTAATAATATATGTGGGCAACATGTCTCTAGGGGGTGCCCACCCTCCCTAAAGACATGCTGTCCACACAGGATGGCAAATGAGGGGTTAATTCTACTGTTAACTCTCTCGCCGGAAATTGACGGCAATTAACAATACTTCTGTATTAAAGCCGCAGGCTCCTGCATCAGGACCAGTATCCTACATAATGTGCGTAAGCACATTACAGAACAGCATCCTTAATAAGGAACTGTCTGTGGTGCTTATGCCATTTGCGTAGTGTAGTGGCTGCTGTCCAGGGTCCTGATATCATTTACAGTAGTTCTATGGGCACCGCACAGCCATAGCCACAGCCACAGCCTGCAGATTCCTGGTTAGGGACACATTTTGTGTCCAAAATGTGTGTGAAGGCTATTGCGGTTACCGCATCCAGGATGTGGGAACCACAATTACCCTTACTAGTGTGACCCTAGCCTATGTTATCCCTGTGTTTGTGTGAGTTTCCTCTGGGTACTCTGGTTTTTTCCCACACTCAGAAGACATACTAATAGTCAATTTAGATTGTGAGCCCCATTGGGGACAGCTATGATCATGTTTGTAAAGTGCTGTGAAATTGATAGCACCATACAGAGCAACCAATTTTAAAAAAGGCCCCTGAACAGCATATTTTGCCTGTTGACCCTCACTGCCCAGATTGCCTGAGATTCACGACAGAGTAAAGAAATTTAAAGAAGGAAGGTGTAATGCTCTAGCGCGTACCAGAAATATATATACATGTGTTACATCTACAATGTAACAGTCTGTCAAGTACGTACACAATTTTAACGTTTAAAACTATTTATTTGTATCAACTTGTAATAACAAGAAAAATTAATAAAATTTCAAAATAAAATTTCTAAAATCAGTGTTATTCTTTCCTCTGCTTGTTGTAGTGGATCAAAGATGACTTCAAGCTAGGATGATAACGTGTGGCTTGCATTGTTATTGCTTGAATACTATCTTCTACACAGAGGAAGTTCCTGTTAGACAGCCAAAGAGGAAGGTACTGGAAGGAGCTGGTTGCTGGGACCAAGCCAGGCCCAGGACCAGAGAACACTGACCCAGCTGTTCTGCCCACTAGGGAGAGGGTTGGAGGCCAGTGGAGGAAGTAGGAGAAAGGAAGAAGGGAACATACTAGGTTTCCCTTTAGCCCACCCAGACACCGTAGTTTCGATTCTGCTAATAATCCAAGTGTTGCAGAGAAAGCCCAAACAGACCAGAAGGATCTAATCCCCCTGAAGGAAAGGGATCCCAGACACTCAAACTTGACCAAGTGCAGGACCAGGGACCTACGCAGAGAATAGGGATCCCACAGAAATGTCCTCATTGTCGGTTATGGAGTAGTACCCTTAGAGGAAGAAGGAGTGGCAAGTTCAGTTTCAGGCAGGACTTACCCCAATCACAATAACAGAAGAGGCCTCACAACTTTCCAAGGTGAACGTAGCAAATTGCACCGAGAACCTGGTTACTCTCCTGGACTGTACCTGTTACCGGACATCAATAAAAAGGTACCGAAACAGTGACTATTGTGTGTGTGAGTGCTTGCTTTACCGCCGCTGCCCACAGCGTTCATTGCAGAGGTGCTACAACAACTCCCCTCATCTACCCCCGTGCCCTGAGGTAAAGCTCCACCTGTGGGGAGCTGTACTACTTTGAGCTGCACCTCCATCAACTCAGCAGCCAGCTGCAGCGCTGGTATCCATGTTACCAGGTACCACAGGGCCCCATGGGGTGCCATTCATCTAGTGGTGCAGAAGCATTGTACTGTGCGGCCCATTGCTCAGACAGCGGAGCATTTGGGTAGCTTTCAGACACTCTGCACCATATGTATCAGTGTGAATGGTGTCCTATGCAGGCCCATAGTGTGCGTGGCAAGTCGCCTCCCACACCTTGTTGTAGGTAGAGGGGATTTATCAGCCTACATCTGGGCTTGCTACACAAGTGGGGTCTGACTGCATCCTGTAAGTGTAGTATTGTTTTTTGTCTTTGGCACTGATGGTAAGTCTTTTTTGATGCTGCTTTTTCTAGTAGTTTTTGTACAATTTTGATAGGACTCATGAGCATGGGAATCCGTGACGAGGATCATGAGCTTAAGTGTCTTGGCCAACACATGAACCAATATCCCATTTATAAAAGTTTTTTGTTCATCATATTTTTATTCATTTCAGGGTGTAGTTGGGCCCCATGGGGTGCCATTCATCTAGTGGTGCAGAAGCATTGTACTGTGCGGCACATTGCTCAGGCAGCGGAGCGTTTGGCTAGCTTTCAGACACTCTGCACCATATGTATTAGTGTGAATGGCAGTGGCGTAGCAACGGTTTGTGGCGCCCGGGGCGGTTGAAAAATTTGCCGCCCCTTTGGAAGTTGATAATCCGGAAGTATACATAGTATACACTGGCTGCCCCTATATACAAGAATATAACTACTATACTAAAACACAAAGAGAAGGGGCGCAATTGGGGGGTAAGTATTGGGCCAAATGGCCACTCACCTATTGGGGTTGTCACTGTGCACCGCCACCTCTGCACAACCCCAGTGTATGGCAACAAGCAGGACTCAAGGAGGGCCTGGGGCCGAAGCAATTTTTGCCGCTGTACTGTGGAGTTCATAGTGTAATAAAAATGCAAAAAACGTTATTCTTAATATTATGTCACAATACCGGGATCTGAGGATCTTCTATTTTGAGGTCAGGGGCTCTCTGATGCCGTGTTGCTGTCTGCCTCGCTGTCGTCCTCTTTTCACACTGCAGTGCGGTGGACAAGAGAGCATTAACTGGTTAATAACGAGAAGTATGGAGTGTACTACCTGAGCCATAAACTCTCCCCACACCAGTAGGATTACTATATGGATTTTAGTATTAGGGTACGGACACACTGGCGTGAAACTCTGATGAGTGCGATGTGTGATTTTCTCACATTGCAATCAATCTCTGAGAGCAGATTGGCGAGTGTCGGACGCTTTTTTCTCATCCAGATTCAGGATGAGAAAAAAGTTGCAACATGCTGCGACAGTATGTGATTCCCGCACGAGACTCACCAATGCAAGGCTATGGGTCCGACAAAATCACTGACCGCACACGGATCATCCAAGAGGCATCTGTTTTTTTCACTGATACATTCTCATTCTGTAGCTGAGACAACTGTAAAATGTTCCTGTAAATGATTCTACAGTAATAGCTGCTGAGGAAAAAAACAGATTGCACACGGATGTAATCTGAGAGAAATGTCGGACACTCGCACAGCAGTTGCCAAATGGACCAAAAAACGGATGTCACTCATCCGACTCTCCTGGATGAGAAACAGACCGATTTTAAGGCGGCGGGAGACAGTGTACCACCACGTCCTCAGCTCCGTGCTGTGCACAGTGTACCACCAAGTCCCCAGCTCCGTGCTGTGCAGTGTACCACCATGGCCTCAGCTCCGTGCTATGCACAGACAATATACGGTACACTGTCTGTGCACAGCACGAAGATGAACATGGTGGTACACTGTGCACAGCACGGAGCTGGGGACATGGTGGTACACTGTCTATGCACAGCACGGAGCTGGGGACACGGTGGTACACTGTCTGTGCACAGCACGGAGCTGAGGACATGGTGGTACACTGTCTGTGCACAGCACGGAGCTGAGGATATGGTGGTACACTGTCTGTGCACAGCACAGAGCTGAGGACATCCCAGAAGAGGCACAATAACCACAGACAGGCGGCAGGAGAACATTGAGCCCGCCCAGGAGAACTACAACTCCCAGCACACAACACACTGCCCAGAAACCATATAGTAATGCCAGAACAGGCAGGAGAACTACAATTCACAGCATGCCACACCCTTCCAACACAGGAAGGTGGAGGCTGCCGCATGGAGGAAGAGACACCTGGTACAGCTGCCATTATCACCACACACAGTCCCACTCCTCCTGCGCACCCGTCCTCCTCTGTCCCTCCTGCACCCCCGTCCTCCTCTCCTCCTGCACCGTCCTCCTCTGTCCCTCCTGCTGCTCCTGTCCTCCTGCATCCCCATCCTCCTGCATCCCCGTCGTCCTCTCCTCTGTCTGTCCTGCTGCTCCTCTGTCCCTCCTGCACCCCCGTCCTCCTGCACCCCCGTCCTCCTGCACCCCCGTCCTCCTCTGTCCCCCTGTTCCTGTGCTTCTGCCCCCCCCGTCCTCTTCTCCTCTGCCCCCCTGTTCCTGTGCTTCTGCCCCCCCTGTCCTCTTCTCCTCTGTTCCCCTGTTAATGTCCTCCTGCCCCCCTGTCCTCTTCTCCTCTGCCCCCCCTGTCCTCTTCTCTTCTGTTCCCCTGTTAATGTCCTCCTGCCCCCCTGTCCTCTTCTCCTCTGCCCCCCCTGTCCTCTTCTCCTCTGCCCCCCTGTCCTCTTCTCCTCTGCCCCCCCTGTCCTCTTCTCCTCTGCCCCCCTGTTCCTGTGCTTCTGCCCCCCGGTCCTCTGCCCCCCCTGTCCTCTTCTCCTCTGCTCTGTTCCCCTGTTAATGTCCTCCTGCCCCCTGTCCTCTTCTCCTCTGCCCCCCCTGTCCTCTTCTCCTCTGCCCCCCCTGTCCTCTTCTCCTCTGCCCCCCCTGTCCTCTTCTCCTCTGCTTTGTTCCAATGTTAATGTCCTCCTGCCCCCTGTCCTCTTCTCCTCTGCCCCCCAGTCCTCTTCTCCTCTGCCCCCCCCTGTCCTCTTCTGCTCTGCTCTGTTCCCCTGTTAATGTCCTCTTCTCCTCTGCCCCCCCTGTCCTCTTCTGCTCTGTTCCCCTGTTAATGTCCTCTTCTCCTC
Organism: Allobates femoralis; assembly: GCA_033576535.1. Taxonomy (NCBI): domain Eukaryota; kingdom Metazoa; phylum Chordata; class Amphibia; order Anura; family Aromobatidae; genus Allobates; species Allobates femoralis. Next base: position 107,876,946 of record JARQOC010000002.1, read on the forward strand.
TGCCCCCCTGTCCTCTTCTGCTCTGCTCCTGTTCCCCTGTTAATGTCCTCTTCTCCTCTGCCCCCCCTGTCCTCTTCTGCTCTGCCCCCCCTGTCCTCTTCTCCTCTGCCCCCCCTGTCCTCTTCTCCTCTGCCCCCCTGTTCCTGTGCTTCTGCCCCCCCGGTCCTCTGCCCCCCTTGTCCTCTTCTCCTCTGCTCTGTTCCCCTGTTAATGTCCTCCTGCCCCCTGTCCTCTTCTCCTCTGACCCCCTGTCCTCTTCTCCTCTGCCCCCCCTGTCCTCTTCTCCTCTGCCCCCCCTGTCCTCTTCTGCTCTGCTCTGTTCCCCTGTTAATGTCCTCTTCTCCTCTGCCCCCCCTGTCCTCTTCTGCTCTGTTCCCCTGTTAATGTCCTCTTCCCCCCCCTGTCCTCTTCTCTGCTCTGCCCCCTGTTCCCTCTCTTATGCCTCTCTCCTCTCCCCCTGTCCTCTTTCCTGCCCCCCCTGTCCTCTTCTCCTCTGCCCCTGCAGAGTTTTCCTCACCTCTCCGGGTCCATGGGGGGCCGAGCCGACTGAGTGGAGGAGCTGCCAGCACCGCAGCCGCATCCACCGCACCGCCACAGCACTTGGAGCCATCACGCTGACAGGAAGCAGCAGAGCTCCCAGCGGCTTCCTGTCAGCGTGATGATCGCTCTCAGCGCTGGGGGGCCGGCCGGGAGCGGAGCACAGTACATGCGGGCACCGCGGCCGGGCGGCAAGCCGGCGGCGACACCCTCCCTCCCCCACAAAGACTCCAGTTTTCATATGGAGCCTGGGGGAGGGAGGTAAAGAAAAAAAAAAAACCGCTCGCACTCCCCTGCCTTGTATATGCAGCCCTGCTGCCGCCCTCACACACACTGCCGCCCGGGGCGCACCGCCCCCCCCGCCCCCCCCACGCTACGCTACTGGTGAATGGTGTCCTATGCAGGCCCATAGTGTGCATGGCAAGTCGCCTCCCACACCTTGTTGTAGGTTGAGGTGATTTATCAGCCTGCACCTGGGCTTGCTACACAAGTGTGGTCTGACTGCATCCTGTAAGTGCAGTATTGGTTTTTGTCTTTGGCACTGATGGTATGAGGACATAGTGAACAGGGACACACAGTCCGTGTGAAGATCCCCATTGATTTTAATTAGTATGGCTGTGAACGTGTCTCTAGTGAGTGTGAAAATGGACACCATTACTGGAAACATGGACATGTGAAGGGGGCCTTAAACAAGGGGCAGGGAACTTTGATTTAAAACAGCACTCCAGTGGTGAAATAAGGCTAGGGTCACATTTATTAGTGAAATTGCGATCACCGCATCCAGATCCGGATGCGGTGAAAGCAATTGTGGTCCCACACATTTTTCATCAAAAATGTGTGGAGGGAACCGCAATGCGGTAACCGGATTGCTCAAGATGTGTATCCTCAGGATGCTGTACTGTAAAATGCTTAGGCAAAGTGCCTATCATAGTGGTCCTGATGCTGCAGCCGGCGGCTTGTAATTGAAAGAATAGAAGAAAGCCGACAATAGCGGCAAGGGGGTTAACAGCTAAGTTAACCCCTGACATGCCGTCCTGAGATGCCGTCACATATGCCTTGTGGCAGCCGCATGGGCTCCCATGGAGCCCCTTATAACAATCTGCTGCGGCAGAGATACCGCTCCGAAAACTGCAGCCTGCATGATTTTTCACGCAGGCTGCAGAGACGGAGGCGTTAACCGGATTGCTTGTAAAGCAATCCGGTTTTTATAATAAAATTTCTGGACAAAGTACCTCAAGGTCCGCGCTGCTGCCGAAAGGATACAAAGGACACCAGAAACAACGGAATGTCTGGATCAAGGTGATGACTCGGTTTATTATCCTACGCGTTTCAGAGCCACATATCGAGCTCCTTCCTCAGGGAACATCCAGGATGTTCCGTTGTTTCTGGTGTCCTTTGTATCCATTCGGCAGCAGCGCGGACCTTGAGGTACTTTGTCCAGAAGTTTGATTGATGACCGCAGTGATCTGTGGAAGTATGGTCCCGGCAGCAGCTGCATTTCTGAGCAATCAAGCTGGTTGTGTGTGACACAACCTTATCAGGTGAGCAATTCAGATTTTTGCACCTTTAATCTTGTCTAAAGAGATAAGACCCTATTGCGCATTCTCAACCCTTTAGATATTACGGTTTTTATAATAGGGTCCTATGGGGAGCGTTTCCTGATATGGTGCTGCGCAGCCCATAGGTCTTACTGTATAAGCCTTCAGGACCTCGGACAGCACACATACTATACCTACAATAGGTATAGTATGCGCAGCTGTCAGGGGAGCCGCCGGGTTCATTGATAAAAGTTTACAGAGCCGACAGGACTCGGCAATACTGTACATGAGGAGTTAACCACTGACATGCCCACCTGAGTGGGTAGCATGTCTCTAGGGGGGGTGGGCACCCCTTAGTGACATTATGGCCAAAATTAATATTAACATTACGCTTTTTTAACAGTTTAAGCACTTTGCTTATCCCAGTGGCAGCCGGGATAAGCAAAGTATACGGAAACCGGATTGCTCAGGATTACACATCCTAAGCAATCTGGTTATCGCAATGCGGGACACAGAATCGCTCTGAAAACTGCAGCCTGCATGATTTTTCACGCAGGCTGCAGAGCCGGAGGCGATAACCGGATTGCTTGTAAAGCAATCCGGTTGTTTATAATAGGCTCCTATGAGGAGTGTTTCCTGCTCCGGTTTTGAGATTTTTAAAAGCTCAAAACCGGATCAGGTTTTAAAAAAAAACGGATGTGTGACCCTAGCCTAACTCTCTGTGTGGCTAGACACAAGGAGTGGCGCTGTTTGTAGGAGGTTTCACCCATACAAATAGGTGGATAAAAATCTGCATAAAGAAACGCATGTCAAAAACACATGCAAAAATGCATGTTTTTGCAACTGCATTTTTCCTACCAAGAACTGCAGAAATGGTACAAAACTTTCTGCATCAAATACTTTACATGAGCACATAGACTTATGTAGCCATCAATATATTGGAAATGAAATATGATCTTGTTCAACGTTCTTAATTTATGGATAAATAGATTGGACATTTCTTGTCGTCTGTATCCTGTAATTAAAAGAGGGGTGCATGGACAACTAGTTCTGTGTCTTACTTTTAATGATACAGCAAAAGTGAGTCTCTTCCTGAATTTAATTAATTGCATTTAACCTAATTGTGTTTCATCTAATGTATTCTGTACTTCTGCTAATAGTGTATTAATGGGCAACTGCACAATATCACATTACACATCACTTTTCTTTGCTAAAGCTTAGAAATTATACATTTCTGCACAGTATATTTTTTTACCAGCATACATTCATTTTTACATTTTAGTTGTATTTATCATTTAAAAAATGTACGGTAAATATCAATCAGTACAGAGTTACACAAGTTTACTAATATTCCATATTTTTCAGATTATAAAATGAGCTTTTTACCAAAAATATTTTTTAGCGAAAGTGGGGGTGCGTCTTGTAATAACAGGATGTTCCCTATCTGACTGTGGCTGTGGTGGGGGGGATGAAGGGGTTGGAGGTGGTGGAAAGATTAGGTCACCGGAGGCTGAGAGCAGGCTGCATGTACGACTAGTGGCTTCATGGGCTAATGTAATATTTACTGCATCTCCCTGTCCATCACCTCTCAGCACTAAAGCCAGCATTAAGAGATGGGCGGGATGATAGGTGAGGGAAGGAGCACATATTTGCATTACCTTAAATAGCCAATCAGCGAAGCTGCAGCCATGGGCAATTGTGTGTCTGGATATTAACTGCTTCCCATGCATCATCCTTGGCGTGGGAAGCAATGAATATCCCAGCGACGGACAATTGTACCCACCTCCCATTACTCCCAGTACCAAAATGTCCTTCTGTCTTGGCCGGCATCTGGTAGTGTGTGGAGTGGCGCAAGACAGTGATGTTATCACTGCGCACACTGCTCACATGATCAGCTGCCAGGACAAGAAGACAGGAGGATGTTGTGATGCTGCCGGAGGAGCAATGGGAGGTGAGTATAATAGTTTATTCTTTGAAGTGTGCCCCAGGATGTAGGGATTATATACCAGGATGGGGGATCATATACCAGGATAGGGGATCATATACCAGGACAGTAGATCATATACCAGGATATGAGCCCTGTGCTAGGATGGAGGATCATCATCCTTGATGGTGAATATATACCACGATGGGGCATATCAGGATAATAATAATAATATTTATTTACTTATAAAGCACTATTAATCCAACAGCAGTTTACATACATCAGCAATGCTGGGGCAAGGATGGGGCAAACATACAACAGTATGGGGGACATATATGCCTGGAACAGGCCCAGGATGGTGACATTACCCCCATAACTGTGTCAGCAGCTGATCCCCCAATAATAGTGCGTCAAGACCACATTTTTTGCTTAAAAGTCTTTTTCCCTATTTTCCTCCTCTGAAACCTATGACTTATGGAAAACTTATAGTCTGACAAATACAGTACTCTGTATCAAATGCATATAAATATCTGCATTGGTTATGTAAAGGTCACACAGGTCACACAGGTGCATGGCTTGTTACAGTCACAGCTGTGTCTTGCGTTTATCACATGACCAGGATAATCTGTCAGCAGGTTTTTGTTGTGTAATCTGACAGCAGCAAGATGTATGGACAAAAACCCTTATTCCAGCAGTATGCACTAGGTGCAGATATTGTGATAGAATCACATTTTTCTCCACTGCAGAAGAAGTAGAACCCAGAATCCTGAGCCCTGTATAACCCTTCCCGCACTGCTGATTGGCAAATTTCTATGTGTATAGTGACAAAAACTGCTAATCAAGGGTGGGGGTGGGGGTGTGGTTGGCCCAAAAGGACTCCAATACTTAGTCTTCCATAATCTGCCAATGAGGAATGAGTGATTTTATTGACACAGCAAAGTGACACATCACTGGAATCAAGGTCTCTGCTTTTAAATGATGGTGCTCTCAGATTATATGGCAAAAATCTTGTTACAGATTGCCTCTATTCCATATTTATTGGGCCCTTGTCAGTCTAAATATACCAGCCCACAGCTGCCCCAGAATTGTCGCATTACACTAGATTCGTCAATTCTGCTGCTTCGGCCAGGCTCTTCCCAATTGACCTGGTGCTATGGCAATCAGGGTAATGATTAATGGTGTTGATGTCAGCTGTGAAATGTCAGCTGGCATCAGACCCAGGGGTTAGAAATGGAGAGAGGTCTATCAGAGACCCACAAAACTAACCCAATAAATGTAGAGTTAAAAACCATACAAAAAAAGGAAAAAATAGTTTATTCGAATATAGACTCCCCTATACTTTCAGTTGTTCACCAATTCATTAAAAAAATGTTTCCACACAGCTCTGACATAATCCTCAGTGAGACCCGTCAGCTCTGATGAGTGTTATCACCGTACCCAGCATCTGTGAAAAGCTGTACTGTACTGCTATTCACAGTCACCGGAGCTGCACTCGTGGAATACCTCAGAGCTCCGTGCAAACATTTTTACTGTGTGTCTGTTTTTTTTAAACTACACTCACTGGGTTGGAAATAGAGGTGTCTGACTCCTCTTCATTACTAATCCCTTAGCGTGATGCTGGCTAACATTATACAGTTAATATGAAACCCAAAAATATTACCCCAATTGCCACCGCACCAGGGCAATCAGGATGATTCAGGGCAAAGTGCCAGAATTGAGAGGACTAATGGATGCACCAATTCTGGGGCAGCTATGAGTTATTATACTTAAGCTAGGAAGGCCAAATAACCATGGGTCTTCCCAGCCTGATACTGTGGTGCCCCTGCGACCAGGGTGGCCACATAGGGAACTGCAGACAGGCAGAAGGTAGACAGTTTGTGCAACAAACACCCACACAGCACACACACCCATAGGAGACAGGACTCAACCCGGAGCCCGAGACTCTAGGCAGGCAAGGGGTGGTGGGTTTAGAGGAAAGTGGGTGGGGAATGTAGGTCAGGTGACAGAGAGCACAAATAGAGGAAAAAGAGGAGGAATGAGTTAGTAGGCCGGAGTAGGCTGACCAGTAAAGACAAGACCAGCAGAAAGTGACACACATCCCGGTGGGGTTAGGCTCCCTGGAGATGCAGAATCCACAGAGTCATAGAAACCATGGAGAGAAAGCTCGTCCATAGCCAGCATCCCAGGGGAGTGTGAGGACAGAGACCGGACCGGTATCACCGGGTCCAAGGAACACGGCAGCACCAACTAACTACCGGCGGAGTAGTTTTCCCTGATTGTGCTGGAATTACATGGGTTAGATGGAGTCTGGTAACACCTTGGAAGATAGGGTTTCTGCAGACTAGGCACACACCAGAGTGTCGGCTCTGAGGGGAACTGAAGCAATATTCCGGCTTCCCAGACAAACCGACGGGGAGCTTGAATTCCAGGTTGGAGTTCCCAACAACAGGATTGAAGGCACAGCAGCAACCACGAGGACTCACAAGGGGCCGTGCTGCTGCCATACAACCCGCGAAGAAGAGAGATAGGGAGAGAACAGCCTGAGAGGACACTTAGAAGGAGTGAGGGGTCTCAAAGTGACAGCCTGGCTGCAGTGAGTTCAAGGTTTCCAGAGTTAACTGAACTGTGACTTGTGTTGAGAACTGTTCTGAGAATTGCTGTGAACTGTTTGAAGAACTTACAAGTAAACCTGGTGAACCCTGCCTGAGTGCCCGTGTTTGATTCCAGGTATACAGAACTGTTTATCATACCTTTTACCCTGCCAGGAGCAGCCCGACCCGCGGTGGGCTTATCGATCTGGCTGCAGCCCCATCATCCATCCTCCTGGCAGAGCAGCGCTGCAGCCGTGGTCCCATCATTGACCACAATCCGTGGGTGGTGTCACGACAACCATTATCCACTGTATATATCCCCTTTTACTTGTGAGAACCCGGGACACGGTCCGGACCAGAAACGCCGTAACATCCCCAGCAGTACCCCGGTCCGGTACCGAGTACCCCGTCCCAGTGGGCTCCACAATACTACCAGCCAGAAGCTGTTTGCATTACCTCGGCAGGTTATCAAAAATAAGGGGGAACCCATGCTGATTTTTTTTTAATTACACTGGCATGCAAAAGATTGGGCATCCCTGTGCAAGATTACTGCAGCCTAGACTGCAAATGGTCATATGGTTAAAGATGTCACATTTCCTAATATTTTCATCTTTAGCATTTTAAAAATTACAAAAAGCAAAATGGGCCAATGTAAAAGTTTGGGCATCCTTGGAGATTTGTGTGCTCAGATAACGTTACCTAAGTGTTCAGACCTTAATTGCCCTCTTGGGGTTAGAGCTTGTTCACTAAGGCCAAGTTCACTAAGGTTAAGGCCAGGTGATGCAAATTTCACAGCTTTATAAAAACCTAGCAATCTCTAACCTTGTGCCAAAAAACAGAATGATGGGTTCTTCTAAGCAGCTGCCTAGAACTCTGAAAATAGAAATGATGGAGTCCCACAAAGCAGAGAGGGCTATGAGAGGATAGCAAAGCGCTTCCAAGTTGCTATTGTCGAGCCCAAGGCCCTGGGATATCGGGTACCAGGCTCGATGGCTGTTTAGGGATGTCACGGGTGGCAGCGCCTGATCCCGTGGCCTGGGTGACACTTGAAGAATGGTGTATTTACAGGGGATAAGAGTTTGTCATGTGACGCCATCTGTAGTACCTGTGATGGATCACCAGTGCCGCCACAGTCCGCCGGAGGTAGCTGGTAATGCGGCTGAGATAGCAAAGCCCCCTTACAGGTGGAGCTGGTCCTTCGGGGCAGCGTAGTGTAAAGGGGCAGCTTGGAGTGGAGCTGTAAGTCAGTGTAGGGGATGTTGGAGCAGTTTATAAGGGGCACCGGGAACGAGAGGAAAGATGCACACACACTGCAGAAAGTCTCTTTTACCTTTTACTGGTGGTACGCTGGTAAAGACGTCCAGGGCACTGACAGGTGACCAGGTGCACAGTGGGTCCCCACAGCAAGTGGGTATAAGGCCTCCTCTGTTCCTCTGTGGCAGCTGAAGCCCAGCCTGCATGCAGCCAGACCAGCATCCTCTCTCTTCCTGTCTCTGCACTCTGCTCTCTCCTCCTGTGCGGTCCACGGGTTACCGTCTCTGATCACTGCCTTGTTATTCCTCACTGCGGTGGCTGGCTCCCTCTCTCTGGACTCAGCAGGGGAACTCACCTAAAGTCAGTGAATCTAGCTCTACCTACTTTGCCGGGGTGGAAGATGTTGCATATAGTAGATACCTGCTGTGGAAACCCAGCTGTGCATTAGGGACGTCTGTGGCTTCCTGCATGAGCAGGGTGCCACACTATTTCTTCAGTTTAAAAAGTTATTAAGGAATGGCAGTTTAATAGGAACAGTGGAGCTCAAGATAAGGTCTGGAGGAAAAACCTAAATTTCACTGAGAGCTGCTTGTAGGATTGCTACAGAGGCAAATCAAAACCCCCACAAAACAGTGGCCGTAACCCAGCTCTGTGGCCCTGGGCATGTGTGGCGCCCCGCCAATGCAGGCGTCACAGAGGGGTACTGCACCCGTAAAACAGGTGCAGATGCTCCAGCTGCATGTGGACCCTAGGATGGTGGGTGGACCCATTCCCAGCACTCCAAATTAGTGTAGGGTGGGAGGTTACCCGGGAGGGGATAAATTCACCTCTAGGGGGAACTAGAGTGGGTCAGGCAGTGAGCCTGAAGGGTCAAGAAGGGCTCTTGGTCTTAAGGTTTTTGCTGCTAGGTCTCTCGGCTAAGGGACCAGGAGGAGAGATGGAAGAAGAAGAGAGGGTTTAAGGAGAATGTGAAATGAGCTTTCCAGGAGAGCAGCCGGACTGGGAAAGAGGAGCCAGCGAGATAGTTTCTCCCAGACAGCTTACGGGCACCGGAGCCCGCAGACTGCTGGAGCTATATGCACGGCAGAGAATCCGGATTCCCGTGGAGTCTTCAAGTCTCCGGACACCAGAGCAGTCTACAAGAAGGGCACCAGGCACCGCCAAGGGAACGAGCGGCCAGCCAGTAGAGGGTTACCCGACGACTGCGAAGGTGAAAGAGGACAGGAGGTCAGGTTGGATTCTAAATCAACCAGGCTTCACACCAAACTGGAAAGCAGGGAAGAACGGACACGGGTTAGTTAATGAAGGCACACCAAGGGTTCCACCATACCACCTGGGATCCACTTGCAGCCACCCGTTAGCTACCTGTTTTTGTAACACCTAAGTGCTGAACTGTGAACTGTAACTGCAACTGCTACAACTAGCAGTAAAGTACCCGGAGGAAAAGTGACTTTGCCTCTGCCTGTATTTCCTTTTGCATGAACTTGTTCCCTTTTCAGGAACGCTGCCCCGGAGGTCCAGTCCTACCTGTAGAGGACTTTGCCAACTAGCCGCATTACCATCTACCTCCGGCGGACTGTGGCGGCGCTGGTGACTTCTCACCAGATACTACAGGTGGCATCACGACAACTTGTAAATATAATCCCCTGTAAATTTACCCCTTTTTCAAAGAAGTCCCCCAGGACACAGGATGAGGCACGGCCACCACTCCCCGTGACAAAGGAGCATTAACCGCTTGGAGCCTGATACCTGAGTACCCCAAAGCCTGGGGCTTGACATATCTTTTCTGGCGTCACGAACAGGATATCGTGCCCGGGAACACCGGGTACTGTGCGCCTTGGACTTGTGCTTAAAATTAACTTTTTCCATCATTGCTTGGTGCCAAAATGGGTTCCCGCCATTACTGCAGGAGGACCTAAGAAGGCGCCGTAGCCATGTACTAAACACCATGTGCAGGCCCGGTGGTGTGCCTCAGCCCCTAGAAGAATGAGGGCCAAGATGGAGGCGCCAAAAAGTGTGGCCGCCTAGATTGCCATCAATCAGTCAGGGGGGCGGCCCACAGGAAGTTCCTCGGGAGAGGCCGCCCATAAAGAGACAAACCGGAAGATAAGAACAGAACGGCCAAGACTCCTTAGTACCCGGCAGCATGGCGGCACCCCATTTGAGAGATGTACTGCGTGAGCTTGAAGAACACGCCCGAGCCGTGCAAGGCAACCCGGAAGCGGCATCCCACTTAACACTAGAGGGAGATGCTGACTACCGGAGGGACGCGTTTGGACGGCTCCGCCAGGACATGGAAGACTCTCTGGCGTGGGTGTGCCGACGGTGGAGCGTGGAGAGAACTTATGAACTTTCTTCTATGAGAGCAGACCGCGGAGCACGAGAGGCAGTGGTAGCAGAGCAAGCCATTGTGGAATTCTGCGCCTCTCTACCACCCGTATCACCACCCGTCCAGACCCGAGACACGGGAGTTCAGACTGAACCCCCGACAACACCACCGTCCCGTACCAGCAGTTGTCTCCGGCTGGAGGCAGCGCGGACGTCACCTACAGAACGAAGCGTCATCATCAAGGAAGAGTACGACGTGACAGACAACGAGGAACCGGAGGACATCGAAGGAGCTTCAGTAGGGAGCACCCCAGAAGCTGCGCTGTGGACCGTGTGGCAGCGGCAGCAGCGAGGAGCCCCCGCCATAGTGAGCTCAGCGGAGACAAGAGTGAACTCCAGAGTCCCAACCGGCAACTCACCACCCCCACAGTACCAGTCACCCCAGCAGTCTCAATCATCTTTGAACGAAAGAGACCAGGTGACTAGACAAAGACACCAAGAGGAGTGGTTCCAGCGAGAACAGGCAACAAGGCGACTATGGGACGAGGCAAGATCGCAGCCTCTGCTTCCAGTAGAACTAAGCCGCCAAGGAATCGTCATCTCCGTGTACAAGGACAAAGGATGGGGATTTCTACGGGAACCCGGACTTCAGGACGATGTATTTTTCGCCAGACGTGATGTAGAATCCTACCTGCGGTGAGGACAACCGGACAGAGATCTTTACCGAGGTGAGCAGGTCACTTATGAGCGGAACCGCGGCCCATTAGGCTGGTTCGCCATAAGAATTTACCGCCAGCAATAGACTCCCGTTGTAGAAACATTGCACCCAGCAATATACTCCCATTAGTGAGACGTTTGCCTGTATATAGCCCCTACTTTTTCCAGCAACCATGCCCCTTTTGTTTTTGCTTTCCCATTTTTCTCTTGCAAGCCCCCTGAATGAAGAGTATGTCCCCGTTTGTTTTCATCTGAAGACTCAGAGGCTTTAATTTTGAACTTTTCCCTATTTTATTGATGATGGGGGAACTAGAGTGGGTAAGGCAGTGAGCCTGAAGGATCAAGAAGGGCTCTTGGTCTTAAGGTTTTTGCTGCTAGGTCTCTCGGCTGAGGGACTAGGAGGAGAGATTGATGGGAGTGATGGTGTGTCACGGTCCGCGCTGCTTCTGGGTTCAAAATAACTCACCAAAGAGCCCAACAACTTTTCATCCTCTTTATTCCTCCTCTTCCTACGCGTTTCAGCGCCACACCCGGCGCCTTCCTCAGGGAATTCCTGAGGAAGGCGCCGGGTGTGGCGCTGAAACGCGTAGGAAGAGGAGGAATAAAGAGGATGAAAAGTTGTTGGGCTCTTTGGTGAGTTATTTTGAACCCAGAAGCAGCGCGGACCGTGACACACCATCACTCCCATCATTTTCTTTTGGAACATACCACTATCCAGTGGTAGGTGGAGGTCCTGCAGCAGCTTGGAACATTGATTCCTAAACGCCTTCAAACCAGTTGTGGGGACCACAACTGGACCAGGTGAGCGGCTACACAGCACCACCGTTTTTCACACTAGTGTCACTAGTGATAGGGCACTATTGCGCCTCTTTCCCCCCCCCCTTTATATTTTGCGTAGGAGGAGAGATGGAAGAAGAAGAGAGGGTTTAAGGAGAATGTGAAATGAGCTTTCCAGGAGAGCAGCAGGTTTGGAAAGAGGAGCCAGCGAGATAGGTTCTCCCAGACAGCTTACCGGGCACCGGTGCCCGCAGACTGCTGGAGCTATATGCACGGCAGAGAATCCGGATTCCCGTAGAGTCTTCAAGTCTCCCGGACACCAGAGCAGTCTACTTGAAGGGCACCAGGCACTGCCAATGGAACGAGCAGCCAGCCAGTAGAGGGTTACCCGATGACTGCGAAGGTGAAAGAGGACAGGAGGTCAGGTTGGATTCTAAATCAACCAGGCTTCACACCAAACTGGAAACCCTGACACGGGTTAGTTAATGAAGGCACACCAAGTGCTGAACTGTGAACTGTAACTGCAACTGCTACAACTAACAGTAAAGTACCCGGAGGAAAAGTGACTTTGCCTCTGCTTGTGTTTCCTTTTGTATGAACTTGTTCCCTTTTCAGGAACGCTGCCCCGGAGGTCCAGCACTACCTGTAGAGGACTTTGCCAACTAGCCGCATTACCATCTACCTCCGGCGGACTGTGGCGGCGCTGGTGACTCCTCACCAGAAACTACAGGTGGCATCACGACAACTTGTAAATATAATCCCCTGTAAATATACCCTTTTTTCAAAGAAGTCCCCCAGGATCAGGTGCGGCCACCACTCCCCGTGACACAGGAGCGTTAACCCCTTGGAGCCTGATACACGAGTACCCCAAAGCCTGGGGCTCGACACATACAGTAAAGTAGTTATTTACAGGGGAGTTTAGCAGTCTTTTTCGTGATTTGGCCAGGGATGGCTGACACTGGTGATTTGGACCTCTGGGGCTAATGGTATGGCATTCAGGATTGTATCGCTCCCCACAGCCAACAGATGAGGTCTGCCATCATGGGGTTTCTTCTGCCCGGAATCCCCTGGCCTGAAGTTAGGATAGTGTTGGGTGTACGTTATGTGTCTCGGGTTTGCAACCCCTCTCACCTGAGAGCGATGATACCACACCTGTTGAGTAGGTGCAGCATAACTGTGGCGACCAGTCTGCAGAGGTGCCACATTCCCTCTTGGCAAAGCACAGCACGTCTGCGGGCTGTAAAACAGGTACAAGATGTTAAGCATAAGAACTTGCAATTTTTTTTTTCATGTGCACATTTAAAACATTAAAACTAACATCTTCCCTTCATGGGAGGCACTTCCTTGAACGTTACATGACAATAATTAAAATACAAAAATATAAAAGTGGAAAAACTGATAACACATTTAACCCAGTCTTGCAAGGGCACCAAGATGGAGTGTCTCCTTGCTGGGTTAAAGTGTAACCAGTGGGAACCCCACAACTCACCTTCGTTTCATCTATGGCCCGTGGATACAGGGCACTAGTGGTTGGCCTCGTTTGGCTCTTCGGCCATGCCGACAGTTTATATTTAAGGCCTGATTGTCCTAGTGCAAATTTGTCCGGGTAAAGTGCAATGAGGTTTAACAATGCACCTTACCATGTTGACCCGTGAACCAACAAGAGGCATGTTAAGAAGTGCAACTTTTTACAATCATACTGTATGTCCTGATCACCCATAGTCCAGGGACCCAAATTGTTCATAATCAATACACTAAACTATCTACAAACCCTAGCCACATTATTTACTACTTAAAACATTAGAAAAACATTATTTACACTTCTTATATTCTTAAAACCCAGTCAGGTTACATATTAATTAACTACATCAAGTTACGTAATAACTATATACACTGTGTTCCAAATTATTATGCAAATTGGTTTTAAGTGTCATAGGGTTTTATTTTTATTTTTTTCAATGAAACCCAAATAGTGCAATGCCTTGGACAAGGGATGAAAACATTAGATATTGCACGAAAACTTAAGCGTGATCATCGTATTGTGAAGAGATTTGTGGATGATTCTGAGCACAGATGTGTTCGTGCAGATAAAGGCAGAATGAGGAAGGTTTCTGCCAGGCAAGTTCATCAGATTAAGAGAGCAGCTGCTAAAAAGGCCTTACAAACCAGCAAACAGATATTTAAAGCTGCTGGTGCCTCTGGAGTCCCTCAAACCTCAAGGAGTAGGATCCTTCAAAGACTTGCTGTGGTGCATAAACCTAATATTCAGCCACCCCTAAACAGGGCTCACAAGCAGAAACAGTTGCAGCGGGTCCAGATATTCATGAAGACTAATTTTCAAACAGTCTTGTTTACTGATGAGTGCCGAGCAACCCTGGATGGTCCAGATGAATAGAGTAGTGGATGGCTGGTGGATGCCACCATGTCCCAACAAGACAGTGACGTCAGCAAGGAGGTGGAGGAGTCATGTTTTGGACTCGAATCATTGGGAAACAGCTGGTAGGCCCCTTTAAGGTTCCTGAAGGTGTGAAAATGACCTCTGCAACGTATATAGAGTTTCCAACTGAGAACTTTTTTCCATGGTACAAAAAGCAAAAACGTCCTTTAGGAGCAAAATCATCTTCATGCATGACAATGCACCATCTCATGCTACAAAGAATACCTCTGTGTCATTGGCTGCTACGGGCATAAAAGGAGATAAACTCATGGTTTGGCCACCATCTTTCCCTGACCTCAACCCTATAGAGAACCTTTGGAGTATAATCAAGCAAAAGATCTATGAGGGTGGGACGCAGTTCACATCAAAACAGCAGCTCTGGGAGGCTATTTTGACATCATCCAAAGAAATACAAGCAGAAACTCTCCAGAAATTCACAAGTTCAATGGATGCAAGAATTGTGAAGGTGAGATCAAAGAAGGGTCCCTATGTTAACATGTAACCTGGCCTTTTAGGATGTTTTGGAGTTAAATTTTTATTTCAGTGAATGTGACCTCCTAATGCTGCAAATTCAGCAAATGTAGAAAAGATAAAGGAGACAAGCGAGGCGCAATAGTGCCCTATCAGTATGACACTGATTCCACACTCAGATCAAAAGAGGTGCACTCACCTGGTCTAGTTGTGTGCACCCACAACTAGTTTTTATTGCATGTAGTTTATAAGCTGCTGCAGGACTTCCACCGCCACGTAGCACGTGTAAAGATGATCAGATCCAGGGATGGTGTAAAGACAGTCCGCGCTGCTTTAAATAATCAGTCACAAGTCTTTAGGTAAAAGACCCCCCTTCTTTATTTCCACCAGGTGGAAATAAAGAAGGGGGGTCTTTTACCTAAAGACTTGTGACTGATTATTTAAAGCAGCGCGGACTGTCTTTACACCATCCCTGGATCTAATTCAGCAAATGAGCATTTTCAGTTCTTTCAAACATATCAAATGTGTAGTACCTCTACTGTGCTTAATAATTTGGAACAGTGCATTTAGATTTTGTTTAATTTTGAAGATTATACTGTTATCTTTGGGAGGTTTCTTCAATAAAATTTGATGTATACTCTAACGGGTGATGACTTTTATTACACTGACTGTCCTTTGCACCGACCATTTAGGAAAATCAGAAAACAAGAACATTTGCATAATAATTTGGAACACAGTGTACATTTACAGTGTTCTAAAACACCTAGCCAGGTTATTCCTTTTGCTTCCAGGGCAAAATATAAGGCAAGTTGACATCCTCCTCTGCCTAAAAGTACTATACCTGCAAGTTGCCGATTGGCCCATTGTACTAAAGGCCCCGTTACACCTGGCGACATCGCCCCTGTGTCGCCTAATGTAAAGGGGAGATGTTGGCGGCTCTGACAGCTCGCTTGGTTTCACATCAGTGATGTGAAACCAGGCGGCCGATCTGGGGCGATGTGCACACATCGCCCCATGAAAATGGCCGCCGGCGAGCTGACAGGCAATGCCATAGGCTCCCATTGTCCTGCATCGCCGCTGGTATTTTGAGAAACCCCGGCGGCGATGCCGCCTCTCAGCTCGCCAGCCCATCACAGGGGATGTCTCCCCGTGTAACCGGGAGGCGGTGATGCTGGCGGGGCGCCAAAAACATTCGCGTACCCGCCAGTCGCCGCCGACATCTCCGGTGGCGTCGGCAGGTGTAACGGGGCCTTAAAAAATACCTCATCTGCAACTTCTTTAGTGAGGAAATTGCATCATGTCTGCTTGTTTCCTTGGATACCTCTTAGTTCTCGGCTGTCTGGGGGTCTCGAGTCCTCTTCCCTTTGAGCAGAGGCAGGTGCGGTCTCATGGCAAGAGCACCTGGCAGCAGTGGGTGACATTTCTAGGGCCGGCTATGTAAACAGGACGGAAGCTGTTGCTGATGCCTCAGGTTCAGGCGCTGGTACCTCTTTTAACATTTTCTTTACATTTTCTAAGGGCGCACCATCCCCGATGGTCCATATGTCTGGTGCACTCCATCCATTCTCTGGGAAACAGGTTGCGGCCGGGAGACCCTTGGGGCAAGTGAGACTCAATATCCCTCCTGTTCACGAAGATCTCATTGATCATTTTATAAAACACCACCTTTTATGGAGATTGATGTTGACGACCTAGCCCCTTCTTCGTTCTGGCTGATCAGAGGTCTGAGCCTTGTAGGCTTTATTTTTGCTTTCAAGTTCACATCCTCGTGGGCCCGTCGCCTGGCTTGGTGCTTCCGCTCCTCAGCCTTCTCTACTGCCTGTTGTTGCAAGCAGTGTTCCTCCTCTGAGATAACCTCCAACAAATTTCCGACACCTGCCAACCCAGCCTGGGTCCTCTCCAGGGAATCCCATTAAGTTCCCTCCTCGCAGTATCCACCAGAAGTATATCACCTCTGATTGGACCCCTCTTGCTTCGGGTGTAAGTTCAGGTTGCAGCGGGGCCAGTAATCTATCCCCCAGGACCATGATTTTCTCCAAACTAAAGCCTTGGGGTATCCGGCCAAGGCTTGGGACTGGTGTTAGAGTCAATAGCAGGGACGGGGCTGTAGCGGTGTAGATGGCAGCAGGATGCCGAAGGAGCAGATAGACACAGTTCATGCAGTTCCTTTATTATTACTTGCTGATCGGGCAAAGGCAACCGAGCCGGGTGCTGTGTTCTTCCAGGGTGTGGCCAGGTCAGCTCCAAGGCAGTCAGTATCGCTAGTAATTCCAGAATTTTTCACTCAATGTAGTAATGTTCAAATCCTGATCTCCTTTTAGTAATGTCCCCACCGTGGTTGCCTTTTTGTAGTAATGTCCCTATCCTGGTCCTCATCTTGTGTAATGTTCTCATCATGGTCTTCCCTTGTAGTAATGTCGCAATCCTGGTCCCCTTCTTGTAATAATGTCCTCATACTGGTCCCCATCCTATATTAATGCCCCCCATCCTGATCACTTTCTTGTAGTAATGTCCCTACCCTGGTTCCCTTCTTGTAGTATTGTCCCCATCCTGGTCCCCTTCTTGTAATAATGTTGTCATACTGGTCCCCATCCTATATTGATGTCCCCCATTTTGGTCCTTCTTGTAGTAATGTCACCATCTTGGTCATCATCTTGTAGTAATGTCCCCATCCTGGTCCTCAACATGTAGTAATGTCCCCATTCTGATCCTTATCTTGTAGTAATGCCCCCATCCTGGTCCTCTTCTTGTAGTAATGCCCCCATCCTGGTCCTCTTCTTGTAGTAATGTCCTTATCCTGATGTCACTTTGTAGTGATGTCCCAACCTTGTCTCTCTTCTTTTTGTGTACACACACAGTCTCTCATACACACTCACAGACACATACAGACTCTCATACACACATACGCACTCTCTCATACACACACTCTCACACATACACTCTGATACACACACATGCAGATACACACACTCATACACATTCTGATACACACACAATCTCATATACACACACACTCATATACACCCACTCTTATACACACACAGTCTCTCATACACACTCACACACATACGCTCATAAACACACATACACGCACTCATACACACATACATACTCTCTCATACATACTCTCATACACACACTCTCACACACACACACACACTCATATACACCCCCTCTTATACACCCACTCACTCTCTCATACACACACACTCATACACACACACACATTTTTACACACACTCATACTCAGACTCTCATACACACACTCATACACACACTTTCTCATGCATACTCACATACACACACTCTTATATACACTCACACACACTCTCTCATACACACACTCTCATACATTTACACTCATATACACATACACTCTCATACACACACACTCATACATACACTCATACACACACACCTTCTCATACACACTTACATACACACACTCGTACACACACACACACACACACACACACACACACACACACACACTTTCTCGTACACACTCATGCACACACACTCATACACACTCACATACACATACACACACTTTCTCATACACATTTATACACACACCCACACACTTTCTCATACACACATTCATATACACACACACTCTCCCATACACACAGTCACACTCTCTCTCTCTCACACATATCTTAACGATGCCGGGATCCACTGTTCCGGTGGGCCACTATGGTGCGCTGTGTAAGGGACCATCACGGTGCGCTGTATAAGGGACTACCACGGTGCGCTGTGTAAGGGACCGCCACGGTGCATAGTGCTGGGGACTGCAGCTTTATTATCACTTCCTGCGGCCACTATGACAAGCTCCAAGCCTCCTTCTATCAGCTACATCAATGGAAGCTGGTGGGCCAATCAGATCACAGATCTGCAAGTGACGTCGGCGTATGACGTCACTTGAGGTTTCTGATTGGCTGACGTCACTTGCGAGTCTGTGATCTGATTGGCCCGCCAGCTTCCATTGATGCAGCTGAGAGAAGGAGGCTCTGAGCTTGTCGTAGCGGCCGCAGGAAGTGATAATAAAACCCAGTCCCCAGCGCTATGCACCGTGGCAGCCCCTTACACAGAGCACTGTGGCAGCCCTCTGCACAGTGGATCCCAGCGTACTTATGTTGTTCACGGTGCCGCGGGCTGCACTTTGAAGACCCGGGGGCCGCATGCGGTCGCATGTTTGAGATCCCTTTCTTACACGATGGCCATACTATGGGTGTGCTCACCGGAACTTATATTGATATGTGATGCACTTCAGGAGGCTGTCTGCATTACATGTGGTAATATTCTTGCTCATCTGTGAATTGAGATATAATGTCTAATTATATGTGACACTATATCTATGACGGTATCTATTTTGACATGTGATTATGTACATCCTTTTAGATGTTGATCTTATATTGTTTCCTTTTGTAAGGTTCTGCGCAGATGTGCATATGTTGTAATTATATGAGGTGTACACTAGTAATGGGAGAACCCGCCAATGTTTGGGCATCGGTGGACTCACCTGGACTTCTTTTAACGTTAGAGTTCAGAGCTGAACGTGACTCGAACTTAAGTCCCTACCCCCATCTCGAACTTTAAAGCTATTGGATGAGAGCATGGGGGCTGGAAAATATAACACATAGTTATTAAACATCATCATTATACTTACAGCTGTCCCAACATCCTGCATCCTGCTGTCCCGCCGTTTGTACTTCTGGGGCCACACATTAACTTCATACAGAGGGCAGAATAGCCAATCACAGATGCTGTCACAGAGAATGGGGGTCTGTGATTGGCTGTTGGATTAATCTGTAATAAGCCCATGCATTCTAGATGTTAGAATGTATAGGCTGGTTTCAGGTTACTCCAGCAGCCAATCACAGACGCCCATTCTCTGTGACAGTGTCTGTGATTGGCTGTTGGGTTCCTCAACCACTGACTGACATCATTGTACAGTAAAAATAAATAAATAAACAATTTTGCATAACGGTTTGTGGTATTTTTGATTCTCAATGCATATAATGTTGACAGCATTTAATAAAAAAAAAATATGTGGGCTTTGACCTAATTTTGATCAACAGTCAAGGTAAAACCAGGCACCTGGGGGCTTGGATTCTCAGCATGGAAAGGCCCAAGTGTCCTGTGCCCCCATGCTGAAAACCGCAGCCTGCAGCCATTCCTGAAAATAGTGCACTCAACATAGGGCCAATTCCAGGTGCTTTACCTGGCTCTTTCAGTGGCCCTGGTGGCGGTGGCACACTGGGTTATAATGGGGTTAATGCAAGCTTTGTATTGTCAGCTGGCACTAAGCCCAAAATTTATGGTGTCAGGCTAATATTAGACTCAGCCACCATGAATTTTCAGTAAACATTAAAAAAAAACGCAACATAGAGAAAAACATTTTGATTAGAAATAAAACACAACACTTTTAGGGACTTATGTTTAATTACCAAAAAAACCTCCCTCCGACGTAATCCAAATACAAACATCTTCAGCTCTGCTTCATCTCTGCAAGAAGACACACACATCTGCTCGCAGAGATCAGCAGGCTACACTGACAGTGGGTGACATGTGAAAAGTCAGCTGAGTTCACTGCTGAGCCCCATCATTGATGAACTCAGGTGACCCCATGAACAGCATCACATGGCACAATGATCCCAGCTGTAAAGTGTGCACTTGTCTTGCTCACTTTACAGCTGGGCACCATGTGATCACACGACCTCCCTGGCACAGTCTCTGACGCCAATTCCACTCCTCCTGATCTCATCTGAACCTTTAATATTTAGCAAGTGCACCACAACGGTCACCTGACCTAGCGCCTCTTCCAAAATCTTCCCTCAAGGAAACATACACTTCATTCTTTAGCTTCTGCTGCCTCCTCTGAGCAGAAAATGGTGATGTTCTCCTGCAAACACTGTGAGAGGTCAGTTAAGTGAATCTTCTGCTCCCTTGCACAGTCATGCATGTAAGACTGCATTGAATAAAATTGAATAAAACTGGACTGAAAAATGTACACAAACCATAGAGATGTCAGTGAATAAACTGCAAAGTTCTACAAAAAATTTCCTATAAAATTTTCATATCAAACTGATCAGCTCCTCCTGCTCTATAGTATCTGCATGTAGGTTAGATACCTTTTTTAAGTTACAGGTTCCCTTTAAACTAATTGTCCTCTTTCAAACAATGTTTTGCATTAGATGCAGTCTGTAAAAAAAAAGAGTCTGGTATTGACTACAGCGCGCTGTCATGACATCAGTGTGGCAGCCAATGAATAAAGCCAGCAGCCATGCAGGGACATTCTATCTACATGGGCAGAGCCGCTGAGTTCATAATTGGTTGCCCATGATGTTGTTGTGGCGCCCCACCTGCCTGAACGCCACAAGGGGTACTGCACCCATGCAATGGGTGTGGTTCTCCTATAGGTGAGAGATGGGGGATGGTAGATATGGAATCCTCAGCAAAAACCCCACATGTAGACCCTAGTTAGGGATGTGGGTGGACCGCTCTAGGGTAGACCCAGTCCAAGGGAGGAAAATAGGGTAGAGAAGAGTAGGGGAAGGCAAAAGGAGCAGTTCAGTTACAGCTTGGAGTAGACCAGAGAACAGCTAGAATGTAGAGCACAGAAAGTGAGAAGACGAGTCGAGAGAAGAGGAGAAGGAGAGATGGAAAAGCGGTGTGAAAATGAGAAGCAGGGGACTTGAGCAGCTGAGGCTCATCCCGGGAACGGAGAGAAAGAAACCCTAGGGGCACCAGTGGAGCTGAAGCGGCCCATGCACCCGAATCCGGGACTGGTGATACCAGACGGAGGGGTTTTGGTCAAGAAACAGGGACCGGACCTGAACATGGCACGGGAGTCCAGTGCCCGAACTGCTGAACTGGAGGCCGCGAGCTTCATACGAGCTGTGGCTCACACCTGGCACATTCCACGAGAAAGCAGCCGGACAAGGGTCCGGGGACAAGGTACCGGTCGCCCACTAAGACCCGTGGCTGCCTGGATCAGGGCTCTGCGCGCAGAGGCACTAAGAAGGGCGCTGAGGAACAGAACCAGAGAGATGAAAAGACAGGCACACCGCCGATGATCTCATACTTGCCACCCCGATTTCTTAAAGGGAACCTGTCACCTAAAAATCGCCCCCCAGCCTATCAATACCTGTTCCTGCACCTTCCTAATCGTATCCTACCTATCCCTCTCTGTCCTAAAACAATCATTGCAAAGTTTAAAAAAGTGCTTTATAAACTTACTAAAGTGAGCCTTCATGTCTCTATAGAAGTCGCACATGGCGTTCCCTGTGCAATATTTTTCGCTGCCTCCACCGCTTGTATTCACACCCCGATGGGCGTGAAAATGCTTTGTAATCATTCTCTCCCTCAACCATGGACATATTAGCCGGTGTGACGCAATTGCGGCATTTCCGGCTCAGTGACGTCGATATACCCTTTGGGTGTATTGACAAACCTCAAGCTGCGCATTGCGCATGCGCAAAGTTTGCTTTACGGCAGCATCTGTGATGAGCTGCTGTAAAGCCAACTTCGCGCAATGCGCAATGCGCAGTTTGAGGTTCATCGATACACTCAAAGGGCATTAGCGTCGTATCGGCTAATATGCCCATGGAGGAGGGAGAGAATGATTACAAAGCATTTTCATGCCCATTGGGGCGTGAATACAAGTGGCGGAGGCGACGAAAATTATGCACAGGGTACGCCCTGTGCGAATTCTGAGGGGACATGGAGCATCACTTTAGTAAGTTTATAAAGCCCTTTTTTAATGTTTGCAATGATTGTTTTAGGACAGAGAGGGATAGGTAGGATACGATTAGGAAGGTGCAGGGACAGGTATTGATAGGCGGGGGGCATTTTTAGGTGACAGGTACCCTTTAAAGACTACACGGGCTGGAGCTTATCTTAGAGACAGTGTAACATCTTGTGACCTTTTGAGATTTGCTGTGAGTAAACCCGGGTACAGAGTTGCAGAACTACTTGAGACGGTGTTATTTGTGCGGCAATCGGCTGTGAAGGCCACTGAGCAAAGTAACGAGGCCTAGCGTTAACACCTGCCTGTCGGACATTACTTCAACCACTGCCCTGGGGACCCACTCCACCCGTGGGGAGCCACTACATCCCAGCTGCCCGCCCATCATCCCCAGAGGTTCTGCAGCAGAGACGGCTACCCATAACCGTCACAAACAATTCTATCCCTTAAACCACCCTATCCATACGCACTCCCTAAGAACTCTTTGACACTGAACCCAGAGTCACGGAGATGGGTCTTGACCCCTGTGGCTCCCCAGAAGCAGCAAAGCCCGGTTTCCGATTACCCCACGGCACTGGGGTGCATCATTGACAAGCCGTCACCACTACAGCCAATGCTGGGCTGCAGCGGGAGTGGTGGAGACTCAGCAGTGGACCTAGGAAATGTGACTACAATCTATTTTGTTGTCTTTTAACAAGCTGCTGTCAAGGAACAACATTGAATGATGACAACGACTTTGAAGCTTACTCTCTCGTTAGGGCCAAAAGGTCACAAACAATTCTGATCCACTTGGAAGCCACTAATATTCTAAGCCTGTACTACTTATCGTGTTTCTTTCATGCAAAGTGAAGACATTTAAGTCCAATTGTGTTATTATGAATAATACCATGCATGATTAACATTGCTATATTATGCATCACAGCATCTTTTACACCATCAGTATTTCAACATATGCATGAGTAACAGGGACTCCAGCAAACCTCGAGTCTACTCAACCACATGCGATTTAGTGTTCTTCTCCAATCCCTATGTTAAATAAAACACGACTGGCAAAATTAGCTACAGTGGTACTTACCATGAATTATAAATCACTCTGTGTTCTTGTCATCCATTCTGCAATAATGCTCCTTTTTGCAACTAAAGCAGAAAAGCAACCTATCATCGCATCATGATAGGAGCATAATGAGCGGTTCTAATAAGAAAACTCGAGTTAGCTGTCTCACATTTCTACAGTGTTATGAAATTTAGGTCAATTCTTGAGTAGTATTTTCAATAAATAGGTTACAAATATATGTGAGGCGATATGAAAGAATTACCAAGGGTATTTAATGCAAATGTTTTATATTGTTATATTAATGCATACATGACTCTAATTTCATTTACATAAAGGTTTGTTTTGATATAAATATGGTGCACACACTATACATCACAATGACATTTACTCTGATCACTACTTTACACAATACTCCCAGCACTTAGCTGCACGCTCTGAACAACTCATGCTTCACCCTGGACAAGACTGCGATGACGGTATGAGCTCTGGAGGCCGCAGGGCCCCTGCTGCATCTGGGCATGAGCCGATTCACGCGGCTGTCTGATGTCTTGCGGGACTTAAATCAGACCACGCACATATCTAATAAATCAGTGCAATAGTCTGTGTGTGGTCATGTGATGAGACAGCCTCTTATGACATCGGGTTGACACTTAGCATTAGACCACGCCCCCGAGTAAACAATATTTATGGAATGTGCATTAGGGTCACACGCGAAGATACTGCCACACTCTACAATAGACAAATACTTATAACAATTTGTATATTTGAGCTGCTTTGTCAATGATCACTAGCGATATATCTTATACCTTCACTTATATTAGGGCATACGTATGCAGGTAGTAACTGAAAATCTATATATTTCCATAACTTTGCAGTACTATGATTGGACAGGTTATTCATATTATATACAGTAGACTAATACAGCTGCCTTTTTTATATGCACTTTATCTTTGGCTTGATACAACTACGTCAAGTTTGTGATAATTGAAATAATATTGTTTGCATTTATAGGACATTTTTACATTATATGTACTTTATATGTTAAATATCTTATGATATTAGATTTCAATATAACAAAACAGAGAATATGCACCCATGCACTAAAAATGTAGGTTTTAGAGGTGATACATTGACTTACCCACCTATATTAGCTGAGACGGTCCATCAGCTTCACCGGGATATATAACGTTTTGCATAAATAATATATAAATATGCATTCATTTTTCTGGCACTGTACAACTCTTCCAGTTGCCCCGATGCTGGTGGAAAACTGGGTAATAAAAGGGTAAATGCCAGCTTTGTATTGGCTGCTGCCACTTAGCCCAATATTCTTAATGTTGGACCAATGTTAGACCTGACTTATGAATGTATAGTAAATAGGGAATAATACACAAAACACAGAGAAAAATCATTTTATTTGAGCAAAAAGCACAAACACATATTCTGACTCCATCTTTATTTCTCCCACATATCCTCCACGATCCTTCATCCAGAGTCTGCAGAGAGAGAACAAGCATCCTCTCTATGCAGAGTCTGCAGTCATACATAGGGATTCAGTGACTCAGTGAGTGATGTCACCTGTGGCAGTGAATTCAGATAACCTGCCGGCAGCGGGGTAACGTGAGTTCACTGCCGCGGGTAGCCCTGATAAGTTAGGTTCACCCAAGGTCAATGCCAGCGATGCGGCTGAGCTCTTACCTTGAATGAAATTTCCTGAGTCACCCCACTTGGTAGATGATAAAATATATGGGCTGTTTCCAGGTTACACAAACAGCCAATCTCTGATGCCCACTGTCTGTGACATCATCAGTGATTTGCTGTTCTGCCCATCAGCAATGAATACCCAGGAAGTTAGTAAGCAGCTCCATGAGGGATATATATGATTTGTAAAACGGACATGGGCATTATAAGACGGACCCCATTGAAAATTAAAAAATATTTTTTTTCTATTTTCCTTTACAAAATTTGAGGGTGTGCCTTATAATCCTGTGTGTCTTATAAAGCGAATAATACATTAAATACTCACCTCACCCCTTTCCCACACTGCTCCAGTCTGCAATGTGTACTGAATTAAATCTGCCACAATGTAATGACATAATTGCGCTTACTGTGCTCTCAGATGTACAAGTGCAATGATGGAAGAGGGTGTTGATGGCTTCTTGTTCCATCATTATATTCACTGGATCTTATTCAGAAGATGCAAATACCAGTGAATATGAGATGCTGGGCAGGGGGTGGCTGCATGGGGTGGGATGACACTGCATAAAGCTCAATGACTTTCTGCAGGATGCACCACAACTACCAGAGGTTTGCATGGGGCCAGCAGGCTGTACATGGTCCAGGTCTGTTCTAATGTCATGTTTCCCTCATAGAGTAAAGATGGAGAGAAGCAGGTGAGTATTAAATACTAACTACTATTAAATATACTGGGCCTATAAACTGTGTCCAGTGTATTCTATATATTAATGAAAACATTTTCTTGACCAGATGAGACATGTTTGTTTACTTTCAACATCCATATCAAAATTACTTTATGATCCTGGTATGACAATAAGCAACTAATAGGTCCAGCTAAACCGTAATAGCTCTAAAGCGGCCGTCACATGCCACGATATCTTGAAAGATATCGCTTGAACGCGCCAGATGAAACATCGCATGAAGGATGTCTCTGCGTGTGACGGCAGGATACGACGAGCGATTCATGATCAAATCGCAAGATCGAGATCTGAGCTCCGGACCTCAGATCTTGCGATTAACGATTTAACGATCTGCCTCATCGTGGTGTATAACACCACGATGAGCGATCTCCCAGCGGCAGAGCCTATGCTGGGAGATGGTAACTATGGTACACGTCGGGTTACTAAGCGATGCGCGGTGCCTAGTAACCCGATGTGTACCATAGTAACCAGCGATCTCGCTGGTCCACATCGCTGGTGAGTCTGTCTGTGTGACATCTCACCAGCGATGTGAGCGATATTGTAAGCGATTGCGCGTGCACGTGATCGCTTACAATATCGCTAGCGATATCTTAGCGTGTGACGGCCGCTTTATGAGTCTAAGTGTATTTAGTCTCCCTCCACTCATCCAGCTTAACTGAGAGCTGCAGCTTGTAGTGAGCATTGTGAGATCTCATAACAGGGAAGAGAGACACTGAGGAGCTAGGTAGGTGGAAATTAAACTTCAAAAATAGATTATATAGTCATTCTAATATGGAAAATAGAACTGGTAGGTACTCCTTGTACACCAGCCTTATCAGGTCCAAATAATCTGTTATATCATATGTAGATTTGTGGTGGTGAATGAGTCTTAAAGCATAATCTTTACTACATGTTTCTTGTTAAAACCTGCACCAAATAAATGCTGAGCAGAATATTGTGTCTATTTCAAGTAATGGTGCCGGGTCACTGACAGCCGGTGAGGAGCTGGTGATATTGGAAAACACAGGAAGCATTGAACAAAAAGCTCAGAGCAGCAGGGTGCAAAGTTTATTGTTGTTAGATTACAGGAAAGTGGTTTTGCAGCTGGAGTGAGGCTGTAAGCAATTCATAAATATTAGATGGTGTTTTGATATTCTGATTGCTGGAAGATCTTTCACTTTACTGATATTTCTATAGCCATAATGCTCATGTGATCACCTGTTGATGTCTATGCAGGTAGGAGAAGCAGTGAAGTTATATGGTTCTGGTTTATTTTGGGCAAATGGTAATTGTGGCGCCCCACTGGTCAGTGCGCCACAGTAAGGGTACTGCACCCACAACAGAGGGTGCAGTATTTTTTTTATCATTGGGGAGAGTAACGTCAACCTGAGGCTCTTATCCTGCATGCACACACTCCAGAGTAGGGGACTACAGGGTTAAATCCTTTGGAAAGAGACCCAGCCCCAGGGGGAGGAGTTCAGAGCAGAGTGGGAGAGCACGAAACACACAGAGAAAACCACAACGTCTGTGGAGAGAGACAGAAAAGGATCCTTCAGGGGACACCACAGGGAGGGCGCAGAAGGAGTGGTGACCCAGACAGAAGGAGGAGACCCAGTGCCGAACCTGCTACAGTCCAGGGGAATCCTAGTCCACCAACAGAGTGCAGGCTCCGAGTCACGGTACAGACGAGTTCACCCCTGAGCCGTCTACATCGGCCAGTCGAGAGGTTGAATTATCAGCCTCGACCCCCCATCCAGAACGTGCAGCCCCATCAGAAGCAATAGATCGAGTTGAGCCCCTTAGAGAGAGAAAGAAGGGTACCTCACATCACCCAACGGGCCTGGTAGAGAAGCGGGCTGTGCAGGGCAGTGCAAGGATAGTAAGGAGGCGCAAGGAATAGAACGGGACAGAGAAATAAAGCAGAATGTACTCGCTGGGGGCCTCAAAGAGACATTATTCTCCTCAGTGACTACTCGGCCAGCTACCTGCTAAAGACTGTGTAATTGTGAACCGGATCCGTGCAAATTTATAAGTAAACACCTGTACAGAGTTCATAAGCCTCCAGCAAGCTACCGTATATACTCGTGTATAAGTTGACCCGTGTATAAGCCGACCCCCCCTACTTTTGCCCCCAAAACCTGGGAAAACCTATTGACTCGTGTATAAGCCGAGGGTGGACCCCAGCACAAGTATACAGCCCCCAGCAGTGTGGTACACAGCAGCCTCCCCAGTGGTAGTATACAGCAGCAGCCCCAGTGGTATATACAGCAGCAGCCCCAGTGGTAGTATACAGCAGCCCCAGAGGTATATACAGCAGCCCCAGTGGTAGCATACAGCAGCAGCCCCAGTGGTATATACAGCAGCAGCCCCAGTGGTAGTATACAGCAGCCCCAGTGGTAGTATACAGCAGCCCCAGTGGTAGTATACAGCAGCCCCAGAGGTAGTATACAGCAGCCCCAGAGGTAGTATACCGCAGCCCCAGAGGTAAATACAGCAGCCCCAGAGGTATATACAGGGCCCCCCTTGTGCAGCAGTCCTGTAAAAGAATACATTTATTATACATACATTATTATACTTATCCCTGCCGCTGTCCCGCTGCCGCTGTCCCGCCGCCGCCATCGCGCTCCTCCGGCTTCATCCAGCGTCTTCCGGCCTCCTCCTCTGGCGCACAGACAATGACGTCATTGCCTGCGCCCACCGGAGGAAGCTGGAAGAAGCCGGATGAAGCCGGACGAGCGCGATGGCGGCGGCAGAACAGCGGCAGCGGGACAGCAGCAGGGATAAGTATAACAATGTATTCTATTACAGGATTGCAGCAGTAAAGGGGGGGCCTGTATACTGATGGGGGCGGGCGGCCTGTATACTGTATACAGTGTATACAGTATACAGTGACTCACGTATAAGCCGAGGGGGGGACTTTTCAGCCCAATTTTTGGGCTGGAAAAACTCGGCTTATACGCGAGTATATACGGTAACTCACACAGCTGCTACCACATCTAGCACTTCGACAACCAGTACAGCAGCTACACTGCCCCGGGGACTCAGCTCTACCTGCAGAGAGCTGCAACATCCAAGCTGCAATACCATTGTCTCCGGAGGTTTGGAGCAGCACTGGTGCCCATCACCAGAATCAGCAGGTGGCGTCACGATAAACTTTTAAACTCTTTATTACCATTCCCCAACTCCTTTATGAATTGACCACCAGGGCCACGGGTCTGGGCAGGCCACCAGTGACATCCCAACCACAGCAGGGCCCAGACACCCGAGTCCCCATACAACCCTGGGTTGGTCAACTTTGGTGTCACGAACAGGATCCCGTGCCCGGAGTAACTGGATACTGTGCGCCTTATAAACTCTTGAAATTGGCAAGAACTGTTTCCTGCCATTTTACCGGGAACTATAAATGGCGGCTTAACCATGTAAAAGGACAATGTGCAGGCCCAGGGGTGTGCCTCAGTCCCTTGTCATCGGAGGGCCTAACCAGAGGGCCAAAGACTAAACTACCCTTGCCGGAAACTAAAAATGGCGGCAGGGACAGAGCAACAAAACGGAGGTCCAGCAACCAGGAGCTGGAGCTGGGGGCGAGAGACCGCTCCACGGTTGAACACCCGGTAACTTGTGAGGACCCGCCAGCCGAGATGAAGCCCATCATCACCAGTGCAGAAGTTGGAGCAGAGCAAGATGACCCTGAGGCCCTACCTGATGACAGCGGCAGCAAGACCAGAGCAGAGCCCGAGGAAGGTGAGCAGAGCCGTGCACCACCTCCGACCCCGGAGCGGGGACTGTATCAAAATGACCGGGTTAGCTATGAGCAGCGCGTAAGGTCGAGAGGATGGTGTGCCCTGTGTGTTCACAAATGTGTGGACTAGAGACTTTAAAACCCGGTCATGTAAATAGTTGTGTAAAGATTGCTTTTCTTGTGGACTCATAGACTTTAATGAGAACTCTGAATACTTGTTTACCCTGGTTAATTATGTTTGAGCCTGGACAGTAAAGTGGTAAGCCAGAGACTCTTGTGTGATTCCATGTTTAATTCGAAAGCAGCCCAGCGGTGACATAGGACACTTACTTGGTGACGGACAATTACTGCTGGGTCAGCACAGTGTTTACCGGTCCTCGTGAGGCCGATGAAAGTTAATAATGTTTGCAACGTTACAAGAAATGCGCCTCCCGGACGGGAAGAAACCAAGTATACTTAATGTTATTATTAAAAGTGTTTATTGGTATATTTGAATATATAAAAAGCTCTGTACCGGGTAGGGGTACAGACACTTGAGGACAAATGTGTTTCACCAAGGGGAATATGGCGCCCCCACTGGTCAGTGCGCCACAGTAGGGGTACTGCACCCACAACAGAGTGTGCAGTATTTCTGTCATTGTGGAGTGTAATGTCAACCTGAGGCTCTTATCCTGCATGCACATGTGGAGCCCCCTGGGACGGGGTACTCAGTACCGGACCGGGTCGCTGCTGGGGGATGTCACGGAGGTCCTGGTCCGGACCGAGTCCCGGGCCCACACAAGTAAAAGGGGAGTATGTACAAGGGATGAATGTTTGTCATGACGCCACCCACGCTGTGTGGTCAGTAATGGGACCACCGTGGCTGCAGAACCTCCGGGGATGATGTTAGGCAGCTGTAGATGGAATAGCTCTCTGCGAGTAGAGCTGGGTTCCCCGGGGCAGTGATAGTTAAAGTGTATGATGGTTGGTTGTAATAGGTGCAGTTCACTTACTTTCCTGCTGCTGCAGCCTTCTTCCAGCCAGTGTGTAGAGCTGACCGGCTGTGGCTCTCCAGGTGGGACCTTTCTGCTGTCCTGCTGGAAGAAGTTAGTCACAGACAACGGAGCAATGGTCTCATAAAGTTCTGTCTGCAGATAATCATACACGGGAGTCGGAAGCAGGGTTCACCGGGTTTACTGTGCAGTTCTCTCAGTACAACAGTTCAAGTTACAGTTCACTTCTTACACGGGTTACAGACTCTCTACTCCGAGTTCCTTTAAACTCCCTGCAGCCAGGTTGTTACTCTGCGACCCATCACTATCTCTATTGTCCTTTCCAGGCTTTGTTCTCTGTCTCAGTGTGTGTCTCCGGACAGTGTAGTGGTAGCTCGGACCCTTGTGGATCCTCGTGGTCGCCACTGAGCTGTCTGTCCTTTAGGCGGGAGCTCCCCTTGGTGAATCTGGGGATACCGGGTAGATCTTCAGTTCCCTGTCAGAGACGACACTCTGCACTCAGCCTAGCCTCCAGTAGTCCTCTCCCGCAAGGCACTATCAGGCTTCCTCTTGACCCGTGTGACTCTGGTTTCAATATGAAAGACTACTCCGCCAGGAGTTGGTCAGGGCTGCCGTGTTCCTAGGACCCAGTGCTGCTGGTCCTCTCTTTCCTCACACTCCTGGGGTGCTGGCTACGGCTGTGCTTTCTCTCCATGGTTTCTCTGGCATTTTGGATTCTGCATCTCCATCAGCCCCACTCCTCCAGAACGTGTGCTTCCTTCTTTCTCCATGGCACCCTCTGGCCTACTCTGGTCTTTTCAGCTCGGTCTCTGCTTCTCAGCCTACTGCTGGTCTTTGCTGGTCGGCACCCTCAGCCTGCTGACCCATTCCTCCTCTCCTTCCTCTATTTCTACCTTCTATCACCTGACCTACATGCTGTCCAACCCACTGTCCTCTAAACCCACCACCCCTTGCCCGCCTAGAGTTTTGGGCTGCTGGTTGGGTGCTGCCTCCGAGTGGTGTGCGGGATGTCTGTGAGGGTGTTTGTTTAAACTGTCTTCCTTCCTACCTGGCTACAGTTCCCTATGTGGTCTCCTGGTCGCAGGGGCGCCACACACACACTCTAGAGCAGGGGACTACAGGGTTGAACCCTTTGGAAAGAGACCCAGCCCCAGGGGAGGAGTTCAGAGCAGAGTGGGAGAGCGGGAAACACACAGAGAAAAGCAGAACGTCTGTGGAGAGAGACAGTGAAGGATCCTTCAGGGGACACCACAGGGAGGGCACCCAGAAGGAGCAGTGACCCAGAGAGAAGGAGGAGACCCAGTGCCGGACCTGCTACAGTTCAGGGGAATCCTAATCCACCAACGGAGTGCCGGCTCCGAGTCACGGTACATGCAAGCTCACCCCTGAGCCGTCTACATCGGCCAGTCGAGAGGTTGAATTATCAGCCCCGACCCCCCGTCCAGAACGTGCAGCCCTGCCAGAAGCACTAGACTGCATTGAGCCCCTTAGAAAGAAGGGTACCTCATATCACCCAACGGGCCTGGTAGAGAAGCGGGCTGTGCAGGGCAGCGCAAGGATAGTAAGGAGGCGCAAGGAATAGAATGGGACAGAGAAATAAAGCAGAATGTACTCGCTGGGGGCCTCAAAGAGACTACTCGGCCAGCTACCCGCTAAAGACTGTGTAATTGTAAACCTAATCCATGCACCTTTACGAGTAAACACCCGTACAGAGTCCATAAGCCTCCAGTGTCTTATTTCAGCAAGCTAACTCACTGAGCTGCTACCACATCCAACACTACGACAACCAGCGCAGCAATTACACTGCCTCAGGGACTCAGCTGCACCTGCTAGGAGCTGCAACATCCAAGCTGCAATACCATCGTCTCCGGAGGTCTGGAGCAGTGCTGTTGCCCATCATCAGAATCTGCAGGTGGTGTCACAACAAACTTTTAAACTCTTTATTACCATTCCCCAACTCCTTTACCACTTGACCACCAGGGCCACGGGTCTGGGCCACCAGTGACATCCCAACCACAGCAGGGCCCAGACACCCGAGTCCCCATAAAACCTTGGTTAGTCATAATCTTGTTATTGTACACTTTAAGTTAAGGATAAAATGCTGGAAAAAACACAGCACATCCCATGACATGATACTTAAGGGCAAATTAGGGGGCTGCTATCCCCAGATGCCTGACTTTACCTTGGCAGGCAATCAAAATACAGGGAAGCCCAATATTTCTTTTAATCATTTAAATAAATAATTTAAAAAAAATGTGCGAGCTCCCGCCATATTTTGATCGCCAACCAGACAAAACCAGACAGCTGGAGGCTGGGATTCTCAGCATGGTAAGACCCAAGTGTTCATTTATGGTAGTGCCATTTCCAGGCATTTTACAAGGCTCTTCTAGGGTCCCTGGTGGGGAAAGTGATAGCTGGGTAATAAGGGTTTAATACCAGCTTTGTATTCCCAGCTGGTACTAAGCCCGAAATTCATGATGTCATGCCAAATTAGACATCACCACCATAAAATTCTAGTATACAGTAAAAAAAAATACAACACAGTGAAATTTTTTTTTAATTAGAATTAAAGCAAATAACACATTTAGAAACTCCATCTGTATTAGAAAAAAACCCTTGGTCCAACGTAGTCCATAGGCAGAGCATTGTCACCTCTGCTTCATCGCTCTGAACAGACAAGCATCTATTCAGATATTCAGATAAAGTATAGGAGTAGCCCCGGCAAACTAATATCATGAAAAATAGAGTCTTTGCAACGACAGTCTTTTTTGTTGTGATTTTATTTTAGTGAAAAAGGTGGTGTTACAATCCAACGTTTCAGCTCTACATCTCGAGCTTTCATCAGGGATATGACTACAGAATATACAATAAAGAACAAAATATCAGTGTATAATCTTAACTAAACAATAAACCTGGCGATAAGTGATTTATTTTGTGAAAACAGTGTCATGCATCCTTTGTGAGGTTATATATGGACCTATAGTGATGTGAGGCCAGTGAATGTGTATTGTGGTGTGATACGGTGTACGTGTGAGGGAGGTGGAGTTGAGGGATTGTGACTGTGTGGGAGATGAATGGCATTGGTGTGTGGGTTGTTTTGAGAAGGGGCACTAGGGGACAGTGAAGTGGAGTGAGAATGAGGGTAGGGTCATCTAAAAAGGCTGTGTGCAAGGGGGGGGCTCTTGGAGGTATTGAGGCGTAAGGTGTGATTACCTTGGTCCTTGGTTTCGGGGTGTATGTATAGGTGGTATAGGTTTACTTTTGTGGTCCAGCTAGGGTGAGTTCATCCCTGTCAAGGGTAATCCTGCTGGTCCGGAGTCAATCAAAGTCACAGACGTCACAGGAGAGAATGAGGGGTTATTGTATTAGCACAGGTGGAGTACCTGTAGGTGTAAAGAAAAGGTAGACTTAGCACTTAAAGACCTGGAAGGACAGTGTGCCTAGGTGGGGTACTGTATAGTGGTACCGCACCTATGTCAGAGTACTGATAAAAAGTGCTTAGTCACTTAGTCACTGGCATGAGCGCGATGTATTTTACCTTAGGCTAGAAGGATAAATGAGAAGGAGACCTCAGATGTGTATCGCTGGAGCAGTACCTGTAGTGACCACTGAGAAAAGGTATAGATTAAGGAATGGCAAGGTGTGTTAAAGGTAAGAGTAAAAGAGAGAGTTTTTGGGTCACATACCGATGTGTAGGGTCAGCACGTGACTCCCGTCCTGAGGACAAAATGAGCAGGTCAATTAGCTGTAAAGGAGAGAGGAAACCCGGTCTGTAGAGACCGTGGGGCACCATTACCTTGTGTCCTAAGTCTGGTCTGGTGTAGAGGAGGCCAGGAGTGCATGTGGCCCAGTGCAGTGGTGTCATAAACTGTCCTGCACTTCCTGGATGGGTGGGGATGGGCGGGGATCGAGAATGTCTACCACACATGTGCGAAGGCCGTCGCCATCTTGGTGAGGTCAAGAGATGTCAGATTGATTGTACTGCACATGTGCAGGGCGGGAATAGGAAATGAGCATGTTTTGACCTTCCAGGAAGTGATGTTGGCTAAGGAGGAGTGTAATGAAGTGTCACATGCATACAGGCGGCCATTTTAATGGTGGACTGTGCTGTATTCCTGCACAGAGGTGATTTCAATGCTGGATGTGCCCATCAGGTTTCAAAGAGACTTCCTTTGCCTGCCTAAAAACAAAGATAAGGCAGTTAGAGCAGGGTTTACACACATAGAGTAAAATGGCATTTACTATAACACACTTATGTCAGAAATATCTCCTTGTAACCAAAATACATCATATGGGAAAAGAACATTTGGTAATGTTTTAACTCCTGATGAAAACAATACCAATTCACTATGTAGTGGAATTGAGAAAAGATTAACAATACATTTCAGATTCTCTATTGAGACCGTTTGGGTGGAGGGTATTTAGGTGATATATCCAATACGCTTCGCGCTCTTTGAGTGTTTGGATTCTATTACCCCCTCGTCTGGGTACAGGAATTTGTTCAATGACCTGAAACTTCAGTTGACTTACAGAATGTCTGTTTTCCACAAAATGGGCAGGAATTGGTAACAGTGTGTTTTTGCACCGGATGGTTGATTTATGTTTAGAGATGCGGTCTTTGACACGTTGGGTAGTTTCCCCAACGTATCCTAGGCCGCATGGACATTTGATTAAGTAGATGACAAAATTTGAGTCGCAGGTGAAATAGCCATTGATCTTGTACCGTTTGCCAGAACTCGGATGTGTGAATGAGTCACCTTTACTGACATTATATTGAATTTTGTCACAAGCAAAGACTCCCACTTCATTTTTCACAAATCAGGAAAATGAATATTAGTGGGATTTATCAGGATTAACGTATATACCCATCGCAAAAATGCATTTAAAGAAGAAAAAGGAAAAAAGCAACCACAGGGTAGGATGAAATAATTATTATATCATATCTTTATTAAGGACGTACAAATTCTGGTATAAAAAGAGGGGAACAGATATACATTCAACCACATAAGCGGTCTGATATCAAGAATATTAGTATCAACACAAAGTGCAAATGCCAACAGTATCCACATAAGGCAAACTATCCCAACCATATGAATGTAACCTTACATAGATCAATCATATAGCCCATGAATTCATAGCAATGAAGAGGATCTATATTACACAAGAAGGTCAATTGACCATAATTTCAATAGTGTCATCCCATAGGTCAGGAAAGCTCCACATGCTCTATACAAGGCAGGAAATTATATAGTAGATGAATCAATTCACTATGTAGTGGAATTGAGAAAAGATTAACAATACATTTCAGATTCTCTATTGAGACCGTATGGGTGGAGGGTATTTAGGTGATATATCCAATACGCTTCGCGCTCTTTGAGTGTTTGGATTCTATTACCCCCTCGTCTGGGTACAGGAATTTGTTCAATGACCTGAAACTTCAGTTGACTTACAGAATGTCTGTTTTCCACAAAATGGGCAGGAATTGGTAACAGTGTGTTTTTGCACCGGATGGTTGATTTATGTTTAGAGATGCGGTCTTTGACACGTTGGGTAGTTTCCCCAACGTATCGTAGGCCGCATGGACATTTGATTAAGTAGATGAAAAAATTTGAGTCGCAGGTGAAATAGCCATTGATCTTGTACCGTTTGCCAGACCTCGGATGTGTGAATGAGCCACCTTTACTGACATTAGTGCATTGTGCGCAACCCAAACCATGGAAGGTTTCGTTGCGTACCGTGCTAAATGTCTTCTGCCTAAGTGTCTTGAGGTTGGAGCCTACGTCAGCTCTAACTAAAGTGTTTTTTAGGTTCTGAGCCCGCTTGTGGCAGATGAGAGGAGGATTTTTGAAGTTTTCAACCCCTGGGTAGGCTTTTTCTAGTAGGGGCCAGTTTTCAAGGACCGCTTTTTTGATTAGAGGAGAGAAAGGGTGGTAGGTGTTGATGAACTTGACCCTATTCTCAACGTCGCGGTCACGTTGGGTAGTTCTGGTCTGTTGTTCAGCGTTACTTCTGGGGTATCCTCTTGTTTGAAACTTTTCAGTCATCTCGTCATGTCTAGCTTGCCTGTTTTCAGGTGTTGAAACTATGCGGTCAATCCTGTCATGTTGGGATTTAGGTAGAGCTATCTTGACGTGTCTTGGGTGGCAGCTAGACCAGTGTAGCAGACTGTTGCAGTCTGTAGGTTTGACGTAAAGGTCACTTGTAAGGGTGCCTGAGTCAGTTTTAGAGATCATGGTGTCAAGGAAACTAACAGACTGTGTGTTGGCATGTAAGGTAAAGGATAGGTTTGGTATACTCTGGTTGAGGTCATGTACAAAGTCTGTGAGGCTACTGGAGTCGCCTGTCCATACATAAAAAATGTTGTCTATGTATCTGAGCCAGGTAAGAGCATGCTTTCTGTATAGATGATGTATGTAGACAAAGTCAGCCTCAAATTTATTTATAAAGATATTAGTGTACGTGGGGGCTACGTTCGCCCCCATTGCCGTGCCCCGTTCTTGTAGATAGAATTGGTCCTCAAAGAGGAAGTAGTTGTTGGTGAGGACCAATTTGAGTGTATCGGTGCAGAACAATTTCTGGGGTTCGCTAAGAGAGGATTGTTGGTCTAGGAACCATTTAACAGCTTTGATACCAAGATTGTGATCTATACTGGTATATAGACTGTTAACGTCTAGGCTGGCTAACAATCATGAGGAAGGAATGTCATAGAGAGTTCTTATGTGGTTCAGAAAGTCACCGGTGTCTTTAAGGTAAGATGGAATTTTTGGTACTAGTGGAGTGAGAATCTTTTCCAAGGTTATTGACAAGGGTGAGAGGATAGAGTCGGTAGATGCCACTATGGGTCTACCGGGGGGCTTCTCCAAGTTTTTATGTATTTTGGGGAGTATATAAATGACTGGAGTTATGGGATTTTGTTTGTGCAAATACTCCGCCAGTTTAGAATCAATTGTACCCAAATTTAAGAGGAAGTTGATCAAATTGTCTATCTTTCTCTCTATGGAGTAGATAGGATTCGTGGGGATGGGTCTGTATGTCGTGACGACAGAAAGTTGTCTCTGGATTTCAGACAAATAGTATTTCTTATCAAGTACTACAATGGAACCACCTTTATGACAATGTTATTATTGTTCTTAAGGCTTTTCAGCACTAATGATTCTTCTCGATTAAGGTTATGCTTAAGGTGGTATTTACCGTTTTTGATTTCATCTATATACTTATCCACAGAGGCATTAACAAGTGAAATATACGTCTCGACAGGATGATAGAAGCGAGGTGGTTGATATGTGCTCGAGATCTTGAGTCCTGGGTGCTGTTTCCCGAGGAGGAAGACACCTGGTTGGTGTTTGTGTCTCCGCCATCATTGTCAAAATGTACCTTATGTCTCAAAGAGCGGTAGAAACGGTTTAACTCTTGTTGTACGAGGAACGGATCAAAGGAGGGAGTGGGGCAGAAGGAAAGGCCCCTCTGGAGAACTCGTATCTCGGCAGGTGAAAGGCAGTAGGTGGAGATGTTGAAGACAAGATTGTTCTTACCTGAGATCGAGTATTGGGGCATGTGTCCATCTGGGGGTCCTCGTCTGTTCCTTCTTCCTCCTCGTCTGATGCTGTGTTTGGGGGTGCTGGGGGTTTCTTGCGCGGGTCGAAAAAAGGCTTGGTCGGTTTCCCACCGCGTCCTCCTCTGCCACCTCGTCCACCTCGACCACCATACGATCCTGAAGAGCCTGATGAGCCATATCGGTTTCTGTAGGGGGACCATTTGGGAGTGTGGTATACCTCCATTTGTAGACCTGGTTTTTGAGATAGTCGTCCTGGTCTCTCAGAAACTTCTTTCGTGTTTCACAGTGGACACAGACGAAAACTGCCAAATTCACAGATGCGCAGTGAATATCACCGGACGTTAATGAGCATCCTCGAAAGTGGAAGCGACCGGGACAGCGGGACTTCAGGAGGCACTTCGGGAGACCCGGTAAGTATATCGATAATGTTTATTAACAATATGCTTTATTTTACAGCCCCCCTGCCCCATCGCATAACTGTAAAGTCCAAGCTCGGGTTTCGGACACAAGTTTGAGTAACGTACAGCCCCGAACTTGGACTTTACAAAAAGGTACAGGTGAGTCTCCCAATCCTGAGCATTGGGGGGTTTGCCCAATTATTGTTGATTGTACTCAATAATTTGTGTTGTGTTCCAGACACAACACTGGCTAAATGGGTCTGTAACTGACTCTTAAATAAGGGCTATAGCAGACATAAGCTGCAATCAGGTAAGAGTACTCACAATTTTTAACTTATATCCCTCACATTAGAAGGCACATAATTACTTTTTTTTAACCCTTTCATGACCGATGACGTACGGGTTCGTCATAGGTCGTGTCCTTCAATTTGATGTGATCTCCGGCGGTGAGCTCACATCATTCTCCAAACATCTCAGCTGAACTCAATCCTAAAAGTCAATATTGATCCTTTAACGAGCCTCATCATATGATCAAGAATATAAATCAAATCATATTCTCAATTAGCAGACACAGTATTTCGGAGTGTTTGCTCCTTGTCGGTGCAAAGTATGAGATATTATTTGACTAGGTCAGAGCCTAAGACTGAGGATATGGGCTATAACTTGTCTCCTTATGGAGAGATGACATGTCAGGTCATAAAAACATACCCACTCCGAAAATGAATTAAATCAAAAGATTCACCTAAGAACTTTTACACCAATAAAATCTTTCATTAACAAAAACCCTTTGAATAATTTAAACCTAGATAACTTTTAAATCTGTTATTTATTGAATTATTTTATACCCATATGCTAATAAGTTCAAATCATATTAATCTAGTGTCGAGCCCCAGGCTTTGCGGTACTCGGGTATCAGGCTCCAAGGGGGTTAACGCTCCTATTGTCATGGGGAGTGGTGGCCGCGCCTGATCCCGTGTCCTGGGGACTTCTTTGAAAAGGGGTATATTATTTACAGGAGATTTTATATACAGTATGTCGTGAGGTAGATGGTATCGCGGCTAGTTGTCAAAGTCCTCTACAGGTAGGGCTGGACCTCTGAGGCAGCGTTCCTGTATGGGGAACAAGTTCATGCAAACAGAAACACAGGCAGAGGCAGAGTCACTTTTCCTCCGGGTACTTTACTGTTAACTTGCATTGGCATCATACAGAGTTCACAGCTCAGCACTTTTGATGTTACAAGAACAGGTAGCTTAACGGGTGGCTGCAAGTGGATCCCAGGTGGTATGATGGAACCCTTGGTGTGCCTTCCTTCACTAACCCGTGTCTGTTCTTTCCTGCTTTCCAGTTTTGGTGTGAAGCCTGGTGACTTGAAATCCAGCCTAGACCAAGGATATCATTGCACTCTCAGAGTCATATGTGATGCAAAGTGAAAAAGTTTATTGTATTTGAAACAACAAGCGACCACTGACGCCGTTTCGGTCCACAATATCAGACCTTTCTCAAAGAGTCGCTAGAATTAAAACAAATGAAATAGAGTGTAAAACAAGTGAATATGGATTTTAGGTAACAGTACATCTATACAATGTAAAATATAACATCATCAGAGTCATAACTCAGCTGATCATAGTAGGTTCCAAATAAAAGGCATGGTTTCAGTAATAGATCATCATTATATAATGGAGAACGAGCAAGACCAGTGTACTAGGATGGAAAAGAGATAAGGTTATAGTTCAGAGTCCAGTAAGGGGAAAATGGGATACTGGAGATGGTAAGCACTGACTAGTGATGGTATCTGAGATAATGAAGAGGGAAGTAAAATAGCCAGTATACCTATATAAAGGAGCTATTAGTTTTACAATATCCTTGGTATATAGTTTTAGGAGGGGAAGATATAACGTATAGTGTGCAATCCTGTAATTTTAAGCAATGTCTCCCCAATAGGGGGGAGGGGGTTTCAATTGCAAGTAAATCAGTGGCCCACCTGTGGTAGTACTAGGCTTAATTGGATCCGGGGGTACTCAAAAGGACCGTCCCATCAGTATCATACTGTTCCACCTGTGGAAGATATCATGTAATATCTATCCTTCTTGTAATAAACTAAGTTGGAGAAGTGTAATAAATGAATAAGTACCATAAGTTCAATAGTGGCCCAGCACTCCTAGGAGTTGTAGTTTTAGTATGGCAGGTACAGGATAAAGCATACAATGTAACCTGAAAGATAGCACAGTAATTAGTGTCACTTATCTTGTATTGTTAGGGGGCTGTCTGCTCCAGGTGTCCTTGCCTGTGTAGTAAGTGCCCTGCGCTCCCGCGCTTTGGCTCCTGTGCTAGTGTGTATGGACGCTGTGCGTCCTTTTATCGGGCCCCCGGCGGTGTCACGTGATCGGAGGCATTTGCCGTCACGTGACCCGGATGTGACGTCGGCCGCGCGCATGCGCGGTCGAGACGGACGCTATTTACCCTGCCAACAGTAACTAGGAAGTATCCTAGTGTTGGCAAAGCGGCGATACACCGCTGATTACGTGTGTATTAGTAAGAGGCTTATTAGAGGAGGGACAGTATACAGTTTAAGGTGGAAGAGGAATGGAACAGGGGGCATCAGGGAAATGTTTATATAAAAGAGAAGAATAGAGTCAAAGTGGATTAAAGATACACAATATCTATGACAATTATAAATAGAGTTGAAGTATCCACTTATGTTCACAGTAGTTATTACATATTGTAAAACAATCTCCATATGATGCACACCTGTAAAAAAGATCTAGAGTGTTAGTAGGAGTCCAAACCTGTCAACCAAAACCTCAGAAGGGGGGGTAAACTAATAACAAGGGGGGAGAGAAGGGGGGGGTTATAAAGGGGAGGAAAAAAAAGTTCCTGTTGGCAGGGTAAATAGCGTCCGTCTCGACCGCGCATGCGCGCGGCCGACGTCACATCCGGGTCACGTGACGGCAAATGCCTCCGATCACGTGACACCGCCGGGGGCCCGATAAAAGGACGCACAGCGTCCATACACACTAGCACAGGAGCCAAAGCGCGGGAGCGCAGGGCACTTACTACACAGGCAAGGACACCTGGAGCAGACAGCCCCCTAACAATACAAGATAAGTGACACTAATTACTGTGCTATCTTTCAGGTTACATTGTATGCTTTATCCTGTACCTGCCATACTAAAACTACAACTCCTAGGAGTGCTGGGCCACTATTGAACTTATGGTACTTATTCATTTATTACACTTCTCCAACTTAGTTTATTACAAGAAGGATAGATATTACATGATATCTTCCACAGGTGGAACAGTATGATACTGATGGGACGGTCCTTTTGAGTACCCCCGGATCCAATTAAGCCTAGTACTACCACAGGTGGGCCACTGATTTACTTGCAATTGAAACCCCCTCCCCCCTATTGGGGAGACATTGCTTAAAATTACAGGATTGCACACTATACGTTATATCTTCCCCTCCTAAAACTATATACCAAGGATATTGTAACACTAATAGCTCCTTTATATAGGTATACTGGCTATTTTACTTCCCTCTTCATTATCTCAGATACCATCACTAGTCAGTGCTTACCATCTCCAGTATCCCATTTTCCCCTTACTGGACTCTGAACTATAACCTTATCTCTTTTCCATCCTAGTACACTGGTCTTGCTCGTTCTCCATTATATAATGATGATCTATTACTGAAACCATGCCTTTTATTTGGAACCTACTATGATCAGCTGAGTTATGACTCTGATGATGTTATATTTTACATTGTATAGATGTACTGTTACCTAAAATCCATATTCACTTGTTTTTACACTCTATTTCATTTGTTTTAATTCTAGCGACTCTTTGAGAAAGGTCTGATATTGTGGACCGAAACGGCGTCAGTGGTCGCTTGTTGTTTCAAATACAATAAACTTTTTCACTTTGCATCACATATGACTCTGAGAATGCAATGATATCCTTGGTCTATGAATACGGGTTCCTGTAATCCTTTCATTTGCACCTCCAAAACTCAAAAAAACTGAGTGCACGCCATTCACACAAGCTTGAAATCCAGCCTGACCTCCTTTCCTCTCTCTCACCTTC
The DNA here is from genome assembly GCA_033576535.1 of Allobates femoralis. Classification (NCBI taxonomy): domain Eukaryota; kingdom Metazoa; phylum Chordata; class Amphibia; order Anura; family Aromobatidae; genus Allobates; species Allobates femoralis. The sequence goes on from JARQOC010000002.1 coordinate 107,919,508, forward strand.
ACTGCCGTCAGGTAACCCTCTACTGGCTGGCCGCTCGTTCCTTTGGCGGTGCCTGGTACCCTTCTTGTGGACTGCTCTGATGCCCAGGAGAATTGAAGACTCCCTGGGAATCCGGATTCTCTGTCGTGCTTGTAGCTATGACAGTCTGCGGGATCCGGTGCCCGGTAAGCTGTCTGGGAGAACCTATCAACGGCCCCTCTTCCTAGACTGGCTGCTCTCCTGAAAAGCTCCTTCTTCCTTAAACCCTCTCTTCCTCCTCCATCTCTCCTCCTGATCCCTCAGCCGAGCGACCTAGCAGTAAGGACCAAAAAGGTCCAAAACTTAGAGGCAAAAGCTCCCCTTGTTCCCCCTAGAGATGTTTTTATTCCCTCCTGGGTAACCTCCCACCATGTATACTAGTGTGGGAGTGCTGAAAATGGGTCCCACCCACCATCCTAGGGTCCACCTGTAGCTGGAGTATCTGCACCTCTTTTACGGGTGCAGTACCCCTCTGTGACGCCTGCTTGGCGGGGCGCCACACTAGCACAGGGGTCTCAAACTCAGCTGGGTTGGTGGGCAGCACATAGATAAAAATTGATATTGGAGGGCCGCATTACTAAGTGACATTTTTAGTAATTCCAGAATTCTTTGCTCAATGTAGTAATGTTTAAATCTTGATCTCCTTATAGTAATGTCTCCACCGTGGTTCCCTTCTTGTAGTAATGTCCCAATCCTGGTCCTCCTCTTGTAGAATGTTCTCATCCTGGTCTTCCCTTGTAGTAATGTCCCCATCCTGGTCCCCTTCTTGTAATAATGTCTTCATACTGGTCCCCTTCCTATATTAATGTCCCCCATCCTGATCGCCTTCTTGTAGCAATGTCCCCACCCTGGTTCCCTTCTTGTAGTATTGTCCCCATCCTGGTCCCCTTCTTGTAATAATGTCCTCATACTGGTCCCCATCCTATATTAATGTCCCCATAATGGTCCTTCTTGTAGTTGATGCACCCCCAGGCTTTGGGGTACTCGGGAACTGGGCCGGCGCTGTCTCTCTTGGGTATCACGGTAGTCGTGACACGTTCCTGTGGCCTGGGATCAGTCCAAAAAGGGGTATATTTACAGGGGATTTGTCATGATGCCACCCGGGGTATGTGGTTAGTAGAACTACCACTGCCGTATTCCTGCTGGGGACGGTGACTTGGGGCAGCGTGGATGATAAGCCCTCCTCGGGTAGGGCTGGAGGGCCCCCAGGGCAGGAGGGATGGTTTGGATGGGGCTTAGGAGGGATTGTGGTTTTCACAGTCACTTACTTCCAAGATGCAGCTCCTCCAGCCAGTGTGCAGGGCTGACAGGCTGCGGCTCCTCAGGTGGGACTTTTCTGTGTCGCTGCAAGTAAACAGTCTCACACACGGGTTCAGTCTGGTCGTCGCGGACTCACAGGTGAATATATTTCCCTTGCAGTCAGGGTCACCAGTCCTAGTATGACGGCTGTGTTCCTGGTCTGTGGTGGAAAGTTAGGCTGCAGTACATAAAGTCTCTGCCCCCCACCGGTGTGTCTCGTGATTAGGGTCTGGAATCCCTGGTCACCTCTTCAATGCTGGTTCTCTAGTGTTGGCCTAGCCCTCCAGTGTCCCAGATTCAGGTATTTGGGCAGACCAGGCTCCTTCTTTCTGTCACTGTGCTAAGGGTTCCTCCACGCAGCACTGGTCTATCAGGCTGCCGGGCCCTTGTCCTCCCACCTTCCTTAGTTGTGGGGTCTCTTTCAGTCTTTCCCCTTCCCGTCACTTTCAAGCTGTGAAGTAGGCTTTCTCTCCAGGGGTCTGTGCCTCTCAGGATTCTGCATCTCCAGGGAGCCCAAAACTGTCTGGGAAGTCTCTCACTGTTCTCCTTTTACTCAGCTCTACTCTACTTCTCACTATTCTGCATCTGCTTACTACCCCTGTGTGTTCCTAGGTTTTGTTTAGGTCACTCCACCCACTTTGTCAGTGTCCTACATTCCACCCACTTTGTTACACTCGCTACCCTTTGCCCAAACTAGAGTCTTAGACGTAGGGTTGGTGTTTGTGTGGTGTGTGTGTGTTTTGCAACCACCTTGCTTACCTGGCTGCACTTCCCTCTTGTGGGCACCTGGTCGCAGGGTCACCACATAGTAATGTCACCTCTTGGTCATCATCTTGTAGTAACTGTCCCCATCTTGTCCTGGCTCTGTAGTATATGTCCATTCTGACCCTCGTCTTGAGTGATTGCCCCCCTTGGTCCTTTCTCTTAGTAATGCCCCCTGGGTCCTCTTCTGTAGTAACCTGGATCTGGTCTCTCCTTGTAGGTAATGTCTCATACCTGGTCCCTTTGTGTAATGTCCCACTCCTGGATGCCACTTTGTAGGTGATATCACACCCCTGGACACATACGTACACACACACACATACACACACTCTACACACATATTGTTCTCAGACACCCAGCGGCGATCCGGCTGACAGTTCGCAGAGCGCGGGGCATGATCACCTCGGTGTAAATGCGCTGACTCCCCAGCCCGTGCGAGGTGTCGACGGGGGCCTTTAGAGTCCTGGAAATACAGACTTTAGATATTTTCTAACCTGTGCATGTCAGCGGAGTTTTGCCTAACTCAAGAGTCCCAGAGGTGCTCCTGACAAGGGTAACTAAGCACACTGTCAGAATTAGGTAACCTAAGTTAAACCATGCTGCAAACAAACCAAAGATTTATGATTTCACATAAAATTTACAGCAATCAATAGCAGTAGAACACATCTGAGTGTGATTTTTCTCCATTGTTACTATGCAGTAAGTTGCTGGATGAGCAGAATAAATGAAATATTGTCACATGTCTCTGTACTAGCTTGGCAAAGATTTCAGATAAAATATTGGAGCACTGTACAGGATGTGCAATGGAATAAAAATCAAGAAAAAGTTTCATGTGAGCACTGTGGGATAATTTAAAAAGAATGTATTTAGGCATTAAAGTGTATTCTGTTAAAGACATAATGCAAGAGATGGTTTCCTGCTAAGAAATATATCAGCGTTGGGCCGGTCTTGGGAAGACAAACATAACACAGCTAAATCACTGTGGTTGGTGATAGATGATACATCAAGGGAAAGAGATAGGAATAAATTCTAATCCCTGGAAGAATATGACTGGATAAGGAGATTGAAGAAATGCAGCCCAGGGGGCTAAATGAGTCTGTCAGCATGAACTGTAAGGACAAGCCTGTCGTACTGTTGATATTGCCTTGCTTACTTTACCCATTTAATTTAATGCTCTGAGTATCTATACCTATCGCCAGGATAATGGTCCTGAAAATGTTTACCAATGAAATAGCTTTTAGTTATTTATGGATTGCATAATATCAAACAATTGTATTACACAAATTATAATATATATAATAATTATAATAACTTCCAAACATATACAGTTGAAACCAGAAGTTTACATACACTATATAAAAAGACACATCGACACATCTGCATGTTTTTCTAACTATCTGACATGAAAAGTATACCTTTCCTATTTTAGGTCAATTAGGATTACCATAATTATTAATATTTGCCAAATGCCAGAATAATGAGAGAGAGAGAGAGAGAATGATTTTTGCTTTCAGCAAAGTCACAAGTTTACATACACTAAGATTACTATGGCTCTAAACAATTTGGACAGCCCATACAATGATGTCATGTGTTTGGAAACTTCTGATTAATTGGCAACATCTGAGTTAATTAGAGACACACCTGTGGATGTATTTTAATGCACACCTGAAACACGCTGCTTCTTTGTGTAGCATCATAGGAAAGACTAAAGAAATCAGCCAAAATATCAATAAGAAAATCGTGGACTTGCCCAAGGCTGGTTCATCCTTGGGTGCAATTTCCAGACACCTGAAGGTGCCTCATTCATCTGTACAAACAATTATACGCAAGTACAAACAAGATAGGAATGTCCAGCCATCATAGAACTCAGAAAGGAGACGGGCTCTGTGTCCCAGAGATGAACGTGCTTTGGTCCAGCAAGTGCATATCAATCTAAGGACAAAAGCAAAAGACCTTGTGAAGAATATGGAGGAAGTTGGTAAGATTGTGTCATTACCCACCGTGAAATGAGTACCGTATATACTCGTGTATAAGCCGAGTTTTTCAGCCCAAAAATTGGGCTGAAAAGTCACCCCCTCGGCTTATACACGGGTCAATACGGTAACTATTTTGCTGGGGAGGCTGGAGGAGGCGGGGGGAGGCTGATGAGTGAGCGGCCCGTCACGTGGGGCCGCTCATTAGATATGCACGGCTCCCCCCGCCCATCACAGCGGCAGGGGGAACCGTGCATACAGCCCCCAGTGTATACAGGCAGCCCCCCAATGGCACTAGCCCCCCCATCATGGAAAGAGCCCCCACACTTTGCAGAGCCCCCCCGCTGCTTTATCTTACCATCCAGAGTCTTCGCCGCGGGTCCTGCGCGCTGTGTTCAGGTCTCACGTGACCCGGCGTGATGACGTCATTCCACTGCGACCGCCGGGTCACATGAGACCGGGAAGACAGAGCGCGAGGATGGACTGGAGGACCCGCGGTGAAGAAGACCCTGGCTGGTAAGATAAAGCAGCGGGGGGGGGCTCTGCAAAGTGTGGGGGGCTCTTCCCATGATGGGGGGGCGACTGCCACTGGGGCCTGCTGTATACCTCTGGGGCCTGCTGTATAACTCTGGGGCTGCTGTATATACCTTGGGGCCTGCTGTATACCTTTGGGGCCTGCTGTATACCTCTGGAGCCTGCTGTATACCTCTGGGGCCTGCTGTATACCTCTGGGGCCTGCTGTATATATCCTGGGGCCTGCTGTATATACCCTGGGGCCTGCTGTATATACCCTGGGGCCTGCTGTATATACCCTGGGGCCTGCAGTATATACCCTGGGGCCTGCTGTATACCTCTGGGGCCTGCTGTATGCCTCTGGGGCCTGCTGTATACCTCTGGGGCCTGCAGTATACCTCTGGGGCCTGCTGTTTATACCTTTAGGGATGCTGTATATACCACTGGAGAGGCTGCTGTATACTACCACTGGGGAGGCTGCTGTATACTACCACTGGGGAGGCTGCTGTATACTACCACTGGGGAGGCCTGTATACCACACTGCTGGGGGCTGTATACCTGTGCTGGGGTCCACCCTCGGCTTATACACGAGTCAATAGGTTTTCCCAGGTTTTGGGGGCAAAAGTAGGGGGGTCGGCTTATACACGAGTATATACGGTAATGTATAAACACTGGCTGAAAGGCTACTCTACCAGGAAGAAGTCGTTACTCTAAAAGAAACATTGAAAAGACAGATTAATTTTTGCAAATGCACACAGGAACAAAGACCTAAATGGTTATCGTAAGATACAAGCAGGAACAGGAGACAGTGATGTGGTTTGTTAGTAACCACCCAATAGGGTCTGATATCGGCTTTTTTTCTACAAGTAAATTGTGAAATTAGTACAAAGCAGCAAAAAGCTACCGTATTTTTCGGTTTATAAGACGCACTTTTGTTCCCCAAAATTTTTGGGGAAAGTGGGGGGTGCGTCTTATAATCCGAATACGGATTATACACTGCAGGGGAGGCTGGGGGCAGCAATTGAGCGTGTCTGGGGCTAGAGGGGGCTGGCTGCGGGGCTGCAGAGAGAGCGGGAGATCTCTTGCTCCCGCTCATTTAATATGCACTGCCGCTGTCCACCTCTCAGTGCTGAAGTTGCACTGAGAGACTGACGGGGGGAGCAGTGCATATTAAATGAGCGGGAGCAAGAGATCTCCCGCTCTCTCTGCAGCCCCTCCATATGCCCCCCATGTCTTGCATACCGCCGCTCCACATAATACACCCACCCCCTCCATATGGTGAGCCCCAAACCCTCCCCCCCCCCCTCGTAATATGCTGCTTCCCCCTCCATTAAGAAGATGGTCCCTGGCCCTGCACTCCCCAGTCATTAATATGCCCCCCACGCTGGCCAGCAGCAAGTAAAATAAAAAAAGCCTCCTTCCTCACCCTCTGGCGATAAGCGACAAGCTCACAGCGTCACCGCTGACTCCCGGTCTCCATGGTGCTTGGCTTCTTTCGCTCATGTGATCGGGCGATGATGTCATCGCTGAATGCCCGATCACATGGGCGGAAGAAGCCAAGCACCATGGAGACCGGGAGTCAGCGGTGACGCTGTGAGCTTGTCGCTTATCGCCAGAGGGTGAGGAAGGAGGCTTTTTTTATTTTATTTGCTGCTGGCCAGCGTGGGGGGCATATTAATGACTGGGGGAGTGCAGGGCGAGGGACCATCTTAATGGAGGGGGAAGCAGCATATTACGGGGTGGGGAGGGAGTTTGGGGCTCAGCATATGGAGGGGTGGGTGTATTATGTGGGGCGGCGGTATGCAGGACATGGGAATATACATGTGTCTGTAATAGGATACGTGTCCCATAAATAGGGGACGTGTGCCTGTAGTAGGGGACGTGTGCCAGCACAAGGGGACGTGTGCCAGCACAAGGGGACGTGTGCCTGCAATGGGGGACGTGTGCCATCAATGGGGGACGTGTGCCAGCACAAGGGGACATGTGCCATCAATAGGGGACGTGTGCCAGCACAAGGGGACGTGTGCCAGCACAAGGGAACGTGTGCCTGCAATGGGGGACGTGTGCCATCAATGGGGGACGTGTGCCAGCACAAGGGGACATGTGCCATCAATAGGGGACGTGTGCCAGCACAAGGGGACGTGTGCCTGCAATGGGGGACGTGTGCCATCAATGGGGGACGTGTGCCATCAATGGGGGACGTGTGCCAGCACAAGGGGACATGTGCCATCAATGGGGGACGTGTGCCATCAATGGGGGACGTGTGCCATCCATGGGAGACGTGTGCCATCCATGGGGGATGTGTGGCTTCAATAGGGGACGTGTGCCTTCAATAGGGGACATGTGCCTTTAATAGGGGACATGTACCTTCAATAGGGGACGTGTGCCTGCACTAGGGGACGTGTACCTGTAATCGGGGACGTGTGCCATCCATGGGGGACGTGTGCCATCCATGGGGGATGTGTGCCATCAATGGGGGACGTGTGCCATCAATGGGGGACGTGTGCCTGCAATAGGGGACATGTGCCTGCAATAGGGGACATGTGCCATCCATGGCGGACGTGTGCCATCCATGGGGGACGTGTGGCTTCAATAGGGGACGTGTGCCTTCAATAGGGGACATGTGCCTTTAATAGGGGACGTGTACCTTCAATAGGGGACGTGTGCCTGCACTAGGGGACGTGTGCCTGCAATAGGGGACATGTGCCCGCAATAGGGGACATGTGCCATCCATGGGGGACGTGTGCCATTCATGGGGGACGTGTGCCATCTATGGGGGACGTGTGCCTGCAATAGGGGACGTGTGCCTGCATTAGGGGATGTGTGCCAGGTCTGGGGGTTGTGCGCCAGCTCGGGGGTTGCGTGCCAGCACTGGGGGACGTGTGCCATCAATGGGGGACATCTGCCATCACTGGGGGACGTGTGCCAGCACAAGGGGGCTATATCCAATATAAGGGTGCCATATCCAGATTAAGGGGGCTAATTCTAGGATGGGGGGCTATATCATAGGATGAAGGACCATGTAATAGGATGAGGGGGCTATGTGGGACATAAACCCTATATGATTTGTTAGACGGACACTGGCATTATAAGACGGACCCCATTTAACATTAAAAATTATTTTTTTTCTCTTTTTTTTTACCAAAATTGGGGGTGCGTCTTATAAACAGGTGTGTCTTATAAAGCGAAAAATACGGTAATTAGATACTGCAAATTGATTGCTAACCTCTGGGGTCCTACCATCGATTTAAGTTGACTCCTATTGAGGTTGTGGTATGGGGGCACCCTAACCTAAGGTGAAAATCCTCATTTGTTAGGCAGCATCTGAATAGGGTTATATAGGCCCCTATTAGTTTTTGTTGTTATCTGAGTCGCTCTTGTGCTTTTCCTTTGAACTTGTTTGTCTTGTCTTTTGGATTCCTTTTTCAATTTATGCAATAAAGGCTTGTTTTTATAATAATCGATCGTAAAAAAAAGGTATTACTCTAGACTCTATACAAATGGATACCTAGATAAATCTTACCATCCTTAGAAAATATAAATACTCTGCTCAGCAAAGGAGGGGTGAGTCTCTCCCTAACTTGTAATAAAACAAAGAGCTAAATAGAATATAAGCAAAAATTGAGTCAGAGCAGACATTAGTGAACATGCCTGTCAGAGGACGTTCACACTGACCACCAGACAGACTAAACCTTAAGAATAAAATTAATTTCTTTTTAAAACACAAAACTTTTTGCTCTAGCCCACACACACGGATGTCACACTGATGACATCCATGTGCAGGACGTTTTTGGCATGGAACCATTGACCTAAATGGGTCTGTGCTGCTAGACAAAAATGGACATGTCGCCATGTGGAGCACACAGACACGCAACAGCTCCCAGAGATACATAGTCCATGCAGAAACACGAATGTGTGAAAAAGAGCAGAGAGGAAAATGTGTGTACATATGTTCATGTTTTCGACATGTGCTACACAGACGGTACATTTACCAGAAATACGGACATGTGCCTTATCCATGTGTATTTACAGTATAACAGTAGGCGACCACTCCATCATAGATTTAGTAGGTATCTGAGGGGTTGTTCTATCAGTTTTTTGCACCTGTGTCACCTCTGCCTTTATCAAGGGGCACTGTTGCATCCTACAGTGCGGGGCCTCAAACATGCGCCCCCCGGGGCTTCAAAGTGCGGCCCACGGCACCGTGGACAACGTAAGGATGCCGGGATCCACTGTGCAGGGGGACACCATGGTGCGCTTTGTAAGGGGCCGCCACGGTTCATAGTGCTGGGGACTGGGTTTTATCATCACTTCCTGCGGCCGCTACAACAAACTCTGACCCTCCTTCCCTCAGCTACATCAATAGAAGCTGGCGGGCCAATCAGATCACAGACTCGCAAGTGACGTCGGCCAATCAGAAACCTCGAGTGATGTTATACGCCGACATCACTTGCGGATCTGTGATCTGATTGGCCCACCAGCTTCCATTGATGTAGCTGATAGGAGGCTCGAAGCTTGTCGTAGCGGCTGCAGGAAGTGATAATAAAGCTGCAGTCCTCAGCACTATGCACCGTAGCAGTCCCTTACACAGTGCACCGTGGTGGTCCCTTACACAGCGCATTGTGATGGTCCCTTACACAGCGCACCGTGGTGTCCACCTACACAGTGGATCCCGGCATCGTTAAGGTATGTGTGAGAGACAGAGAGTGTGAATGTGCGTATGGGAGAGTGTGTGTGTATATGAATGTGTGTATGAGAAAGTGTGTGTGTATGTGAGTGTGTACGAGAAAGTGTATGTGTATGTGAGTGTATGTGAGTGTGTTTATGAGTGTGTGTGTATGAGAAAGTGTGTGTATGTGAGTGTGTATGTATGAAAGAGTGTGTGTGAGTGCGTATGAGAGTGTGTGTATATGAGTATGTATGAGAAAGTGTGTGTACGAGTGTGTGTATGAGTGTGTATGAGTGTGTGTGTAAAAGTGTGTGTATGAGAAAGTGTGTGTGTGTGAGTGTGTATGAGAAAGTGTGTGTGTGTATGTGAGTGTGTATATGAGTGTGTGTATGAGAAAGTGTGTGTATATGAGTGTGTATGATAAAGTGTGTGTGTATGTGAGTGTATGTGAGTGTGTATATAAGTGTGTGTGTATGAGAAAGTGTGTGTATTTGAGTGTGTATGTATGAGAGTGTGTGTGAGTGCGCATGAGAGTGTGTGTATGTGAGTATGTATGAGAAAGTGTGTGTATGAGTGTGTGCGTAAAAGTGTGTGTATGAGAAAGTGTGCGTGTGTATGTGAGTGTGTATATGAGTGTGTGTATGAGAAAGTGTGTGTATGGGTGGTTTCACACTGGCGCTTGCAAACGCCGCACACTGAATGCAGCCAAATGCTTGCGCACATGCGTTCCTATGTTTAACATGGGAACGCATGTGCCTGCGTTTGGCTGCGTTCAGTTGCGTTTGCGTTCGGATGCGCACAATTTGTGTACCCTCCGAGCGCACTCTGGACGCAGCCCTGTTGCATTTTTTGTGCGGTCGCGGGCGCTTGGTTTATCAGCAAGCGCCCACAAGCGCACAAACCAGCATAGGAAGTCAATGGATCCGCAGTGTCTTCCACATGACACTGCAGGAGAACGCTGCGGATCTCATTGAAATATCTCCCGGTGTGTATGTGTGTGTGTGTATGAGAAAGTGTGTATATGTGAGTGTGTATGTATGAGAGAGTGTGTGTGAGTGCGTATGAGAGTGTGTGTATGTGAGTATGTATGAGAAAGTATGTGTATGAGAGTCTGTGTATGAGTGTGTGTGTAAAAGTGTGTGTATGAGAAAGTGTGTGTGTGTGTATATGAGTGTGTATGAGAAAGTGTGTGTGTGTGTGTGTGTTGTGTATGAAAGTGGTGTGTGTGGGTATGGAGTGGTATGAGAAGTGTGTGTATGTGAGTGTGTATGAGAAAGTGTGTGTGTGTGTTTACAAGTGTGTGCATATAAGTGTATATGAGAAAGTGTGTGTGTATATGAGTGTGTATGTATGAGAGTGTGTGTATGAGAGTGTGTGAGTGCGTATGAGAGTGTGTGTATGTGAGTATGTATGAGAAAGTGTGTGTATGAGAGTCTGTGTATGAGTGTGTATATGAGAAAGTGTGTGTATGAGAGAGTGAGTGTATAAGAGTGGGTGTATATGAGTGTGCGTGTGTGAGAGTGTGTGTATGAGTGTATGTATGAGAGAGTGTATTTGTGTATGAGTGCATGTATGTGTGTGTATGAGCATATGTGTGTGTGAGTGTGTATGAGAGACTGTGTGTGTATAAGAGGGGGTGTATATGAGTGTGCATGTGTATGAGAGTGTGTGTATCTGCATGTGTGTTTATGACAGTGTATGTGTGAGAGTGTGTGTATGAGAGAGTGCGTATGTGTGTATGAGAGTCTGTATGTGTGTGTGTGTATGTGTGTGTGAGTGTGTATGAGAGACTGTGTGTGTACGCAAAAAGAGGAGAGACAAGGTTGGGACATCACTACAAAGTGGCATCAGGATGAGGACATTACTACAAGAAGAGGACCAGGATGGGGGCATTACTACAAGAGAGGATAGGATGGGGTTACTACAAGATGGGTCAGAATGGGACATTACTACAAGAAGGACCATAATGGGAGACATTAATATAGGATGGGGACCAGTATGAGGACATTATTACAAGAAGAGGAACAGGATGGGGGCAATACTACAAGAAGGGAACGAGGGTAGGGACATTACTACAAGAAGGCGATCAGGATGGGGGACATTAATATAGGATGGGGACCAGTATGAGGACATTATTACAAGATGGGGACCAGGATGGGGACATTACTACAAGGGAAGACCAGGATGAGAACATTCTACAAGATGAAGACCAGGATGGGGACATTACTACAAGGAAGACAGGATGAGAACATTCTACAGTGAGGACAGATGGACATTACTACAGAAGAACCGGTGAGACTTCAAAGGATCGATTTGAACATCACTTCATTGAGCGAAAAATTCTGGAATGACTAAAAATGTCACTTAGTAATGCGACCCCCCCAATATCTATTTTTTTCTATGTGCGGCCCACCAACCCAGCCGAGTTTGAGACCCCTGCTATAGTGCCTGAGTGTTTGACCAGTGATGGCACGTACAGCTGCTTTTATTCTTTTGACTTTTTTTATTTATTTTATGTGTCTTTTAACGTTGTATTTTACTTTAAAACTAGAAACTCATTGTATATACACATCAGTTTGCACTAGAGCTCTATAAACACAAAATGGTAGGATACTTTTTATCAAAATTATTTATAAATATTACAGAACTCGTAGATAGTAAGCCTCTTTTCTTGTTATTTCGATCTTAGAGGTGCTCCACTTTCAGAGCCAAACATTAGATATATCTAGTGTGCGGCTCTGCAGGTAGAGCGCCTAGGCTGCTCGACTTCAGATGCATTGCAGCGTTTGCAGATGCATCTGCAAGCATCTGCATGCAGACCGCGGCCCCTATGTTTATAATGGAGCGCACGGCGGTCTGCAGATGCTTGCAGACCGCCGTGCGCTCTCATTGCCCGCCATTAGTGATCTGTGCGCATGCGGATGCCTGCGCACAAATCACACACTCTCGCCCGCACCAGGGACTGCGACATGCTGCGTCCCGGGTGCGGACGCGGGACACCGGAAGGAGCAGATATCGTCCGCATCCGCACCGAACGCAGCAAACGCTGCCAAACGCAGGCACTATGCGTTCCTATGTTAAACATAGGAAGCAGTGCGCATGCGTTTGAATGCGTATGGGAACGCAGCATAAGCTGCGTTCACATACGCAAATGTGAAGGCAGCCTAAGTCCGCTTCATTTTACCTCCATATTCATGTCCCTTCTTGAGGTTGTGCGGTAGGAGCAGCTGCTCTGAGCACATCACCTACGACTGAAGGACCTGAAGGAAATGAGGTGATATGGTTCCAGCAATACCCCCACAACGGTCACGTGATTGGACCAGGAAGCATTGCACGGACAAGCGGGGATCTCGCCTCACCTCCACGCTATTACAGGGGTTGTGCAGAGTTGCACAGCCGAAAAAGGTTAGTGATAAGTAAATGAATAAATTACAATAGTGCATTAAATAAAAATAGGGTACTTGGTAACATTATTTTGATCACAAAATGTAAAAGCCATCCCACCACGTCAAGGTGACCCCATCAGGATGGTCCTATCCCAGCATCAAATATTAAAAACTTTACAAGATGTCAAGTGACGTAAATACTGTAAGAACTGAGCAGGGCCAGGGGGCCCAACAGAGAACACCCAGCAATGGGAAGCTATGTACACATTATGTCCAGCTCATATAAGATAGACCACATCTAAGATTGCAATGAATGCAAAAAAACTAAGAAAACCAAAAACATAACTGGTTAATGTTTTTAATATTTGATGATAGGATAGGATCATCCCAATGGGGGTCACCTTGACGTGGTGAGGCGGCTTTTACATCTTTGGTTTAAAATAATGTTACCAAGTACCCTATTTTTATTTTAATGCACTATTGCAATTTTTTTTTTTTTTACTTATTTTAGGTTATCTGCTTTTTTTGTTTGCTTTCTTTGGTTTCTGCTGATAGTGTTATGTGTGGATAACAATCAATCAATATGTCTGATGTTCATGAGCGTGCCCGGAAGCAGTGTTACAGCGGCGCTAAACCTTACTAAGTAATAGTCTAGGAAGCTAGTGTGTGCCAAAACAGCGGTGCTCCCCTACGAAATGGTTTGAGCTCTGTTTGGCAGCTTTTGGGTCCTTTGAAGGTGTTTTCTATGCCCTTGATTTTGCTTCCTAATAATTTAAATGGGGTTCAGAAGTTCGGCAAACTGTTTGCTGATAGGGATGGACAAACAGCTCTTTTTTTCCCGTGTTGGTGCCTGGGGTTGCAGTGTTAAAGCAAGGATATGGTGAATAAACAAACTAATTATACTTATCATGTCCGCGTTATCTGTTGAAGCTGTGCCATGGTGCTGTGTCACTTCCGGGCTTCCGATGTGAATAGTCATGTGACTGACTCCAATATCCAATAACATACAGCAAGAAGATAAGGGGCAGCCCAGAAGTGATGAAGCGACGCATCACACCATATTAACTGTACGCTTGCACACTTTAGTGCCTTTTATGTGGCACAAAAGATGTTTAGGCTAGAAATAAATCTTTTTAAAAAATTGACGTGGGGTCGCCCCTATTTTCGTTCATCACTTAGGTTAAAGAGGACAGCTGCAGCATGATGCAGCTGGCAGCTTTTCTTTGGCTGCTAATACAAAACAGAGGTCACCACATGCTATATTTTCAAATTATTTATTTATAAATAAATAAACAATTTGAAAAAAATTATGCGGGGTGCCGCCCTTTTGGATCACCAGCTAAGGTAAAGTCCACAGCGAAGGTCTTGTATTCTCAGGGTGGGAAGGGCCATCTTTCGTGGGTCTTCCGTGCCCTAAAAATGGCAGGCTACATAAATGAGTCCAGTGAATAAATAGTTAAATTCCTGAAACAGAAATAAAACACATAGAAAAAAAACCTTTCTTTCGAATAAAAAACACAGACAACCCTCATTGACCCATTTACTAGCTCCCAAACATACCCTCGGACAGTAATCCACAGCCAGAAAGATGTTTGTCACCAAAATCTTCTGCTCTGCTACATGATGAGTGGTTATATATAATTTATAATAATTCTGGCACACCAAAAAGAGTTCCAAATGAGACTTGAAAGATTATTTCTGCACTGTTTATTGCTCACAAAATGTTTTTTTCACAAACGTTTTGACCCTTCTTGGGTCTTTATCAATGTGTTTTTATATATGTGGCAATATCAGATATAGACCCTTGCCTTTTCTTGGTATTGCCTTTATAGACGTGGAACCTACGTCGGTCCCAAGTGTAAGTATTAGATTCAGGACTCGCAGATAATAAATGACAGAGTTCCCACCTAGTGTTACTGTGAGCCTTTATTAATGATTTGCTTTGTGTGCTGACCTTCCTGTATGATAGACTTTCCTTGTTGTGTCTATCAAAGGGGCTTGTTAAATGGATGATGCCTGTGTTGGCACGGTTAATCTGTAGGCTTCTCTGTGGGTCTTTGTAACCCATGGAGACCTGCTCCTGTGGCTCCACTGAGTGCAGCTATGTGAATCAAAGCTGCACTCAGTGCAGCCACAGAAGCAGGTATCCTTGCATTACAAAGAGCCACATAGAAGCCTACAGATTAACCTTGCCCACACAGGCATCATCCATTTAACAAGCCCTGTTGATAGACACAACAAGGAGGTCTATCATACAGGACGGTCAGCACAAAAAGCATCTATATCTTATATTGTCACATAGATAAAAACACATTGATAAAGACCCAAGAAGGGTCGAAACGTTTGTGAAAAATGTTTGTGAAAAAAAATTTTTGGGAGCAATATACAGTGCAGAAAGAAACTTTCAAGTCTCATTTGGAACTCATTTTGGTGTGCCAGAATTATTATAAATTCTATTGACTGATTTTTTCTGAGTACCCTACCAGTTGTGTCCAGCATGAGAAGCGCCCTCACTATGATGGAGCCGCTGCTGTGAGAGAGTTCATCTGAGGTCACAGCTATGAACTCAGATGAACTGTCTGACATCACCACTTTTGCAACAGAAAAAAACAGCAGCACTCTGTTAAAACATATAATAGAAAAATAGACCAATATTGTCACGCTTGGACTAAGGGGAATGTCCAACTACCGTGCATGACAGTGGTGCATGGACCAACGATGTCCGGTGTGCTACAACAACAGACAGAGAGACACCAGAGGGATAAATACAGTGGATGGCCCTGCTCATAGGAAACGGGGGGAGAGGTGACCTTCTGCACTCACCTGTGGCTGCGCCCTGATCTCCTAACCGTCTTTATACGAGTTCTTTCAACTCACTGCCGAGCAGGATACTTTAAAGCCCTCGCCGGCCCTGATGTTGCCCTCAATAGGGAATTGTCGGCAGGAGCGCAAGTCCCATCACTGCAATAAAGCAGACAAGAGGGAAGGGGAAGACAGACAAGCAACACCAGACAACTTCACGCCTGCTGCCCAGCTCTGTTGGCAGCATACGGCTTGGCAGTAGTCAGCTCTCCAGAAAAGCACCTTCACCCAAGGCTACTTGGCTGGAATTAAGTTCAATCTACAGCAAGGCATGCTGGGACCAAGGGATATATAAAGGGGAAATAGCAATTGCAGAAAGGTCACACGTGAGCAAGACCTAATGAGCTTGCTGGCAGCAGACTGACATTAACTCCTCCACTGCCTAAGGAAAAAAGGACATTTAACATCAAGTCTCAACATAAACAGGAGACTGATGTCAAAAGAAGTCACAAGTCTCCCTGTTAAGAGAGACCATTGTGACAAATATTTATCTAAGGCCGACTTCACACTACGGCTGGGATCTGATCCGTGGCTGTCCGCTTGAGGCAGACAGCTGCGGACCGGATCAGCACACAGAACTGGAGGGCTAATTTGCCCTTGGGTCCGGTGTGCAGCCGCATGCAGCTGCCGCCGCTGATAGGTCAGGACCGCGGCTCACGCTGAGCCGGCGCTGAGCTTCAGCAGCATGGAACTGTCCCATCTGGCAGATCAGGAACGCGGCTCGCTCCTTTTTCATACATGAGAGTAGAATGAGTGACATCCGAATTGTCTTCCGTGTGTCATGCGAGTGCTTTGCATTTTTTGTTGCCTAGCATCCGTGTGACATCCATGTGGCATCCATGTTTTGTCTGTATACAGTATGTTTTTTTTTTCAACAACTATTACTGTACAGTCATTTACAGGAACATTTACTGTATTCTGTGCTACAGAATGATTGTGTATCGGTAAAAAACGGATGCCACTAGGATGGTCCGTGTGCTGTCCATTTTTTTTTTAATACTCAGGTGTCATTAACTCCTTCTATTACCCCGATGCCACAACACCAGGGCTTAGGAAAGAGCCAGGTAAAGCAAAAGGAATTGGTGCACCAATTTCTGGGGCAGCTGCAGACTGCTATTCTGTAACCTGGGGGCCCAATAACTATGGGCCTCACCACACTGAGAACATCAGCCCCCAGCTGCCTGGTTTTACTTTGGCTGGCGATCAAAAATAGGGCAGAGCCCATGCTATTTGAAATAATTTTTTAAAAAAGGGCTCCCCTGTACTTTTTAGTGCCAGCCAAGATAAAACCAGACATCTAGGGGTGGCAGTCCATAGCTGGATGCTTTACCTGTGCTGAGAATCAAAAATACAGCAGAGCCCAATGCAAAAAATGTCTATCTCCACACTTCGTGTGCTGTGGGGTTTCTTTTCCCACACCCATTGACTTGCAAAGAGGAGTCGAGTTCGAGACTCGTTGACAATCGCAATATGCTGCGATTGTTTTCTCAGTCCATTTTGAGATAAGGAAACAATCGCAAATAGAGGACATGTTTATTAACATTGGTCCAGGTGCAGTGCAATTTTTTTTTATTGCACTACATGCATCTATTTTAATCACCAGTGTGAAACACCCTTATCCAGTTAAAATTTCACCAAAAAAAATCACCATAAAAACAACCCCTCCCAAAAAAAAACATGGTGGAATTGCATATTTTCTTAATTTCCCTGCACTTTAATTTTTTCCCCCCATTTTCAGTACAGTAAATGTTTAAATGAATGACCTCATTCAATGGTGCAAGAAGTCAAGCGAAAGAACAAGCCTTTATATGGCAATGTCAATGGAAAGAAATACGGCTCTTGGAAGAAGAGGAAAAAAAACAAATGTGCAAAAATGAAAACTGTCCGATGAGGAAGGAGTTAATCAAAATACTATTCTGTACATGGCAAAGGCTTAGTGGAAACACGTAATCGCATTTTTCAGCCGGGCACATTTTTATTAAAAATAAATAAATAAGCAAATTAGGAAAGTCAATTTACTCGGTTTAGTTTGCTGCTTGCAAGAGGAGTTGAATTTTTTCAGCTTCTTACAACAAATTATGCCCTATGGGTACTGTCAATGGAGTAATAACAAGACTTTGAAGATGGTTAATGACACCTCAACAGCATTCATCTATAAGTGCCTGTAAGGAACAGCATACATGTAGAGCCTAGGAGACAGCACATACAGAACTCGGAGGTAGCAGATGTAATACCTTTGGCAAAATGAAAAGTAATTAGAAAAAAAAGATTAACCATATCCCTTAGGTTTAAAGTGTGTTACAACGTCAATTGTGTTTGCTAATTCATAAAGACAAACTAGCTGTCAGACTGAAAATCAAACGATCTGGCTTTTTTTTCTAATTAACAACGCTGTTGCCAAAATGCATTAAAAGCTTGATTGGAAAATTGTTTGAAGAGTCCACATTGAATTTTTGACCTTAGAGTATCTCAATTAGCTAATATTGTCATCTTGGGTTTAGGGAGTGATCGGGATCCTAAAAGAAACATGAGGAGTAGTATGTATCTTGCTTTCCTTAAAATCATCCTGTGTGCTAAACGCGATATTCCCTTTGCGCAGAACACGTCAGTCAAAAAGTCAGTAGAGGTCATGCACAAAGTGGAAAAGTGCGAAGCCACAGAGCTTCATCATCTTCTATCTTAAAACTCAATCAGAACTTTAGATAGTTGTGTCACATAAGGAAAAAGGGTCTGATTTTTACCAGAATAGACTAGTTTAGAATAAGGTATTCATGTGTTGACCGTGTACATCATGGACCGCACACAGGACACTGACCCATTATTCAGGGCACTCTACCCAGTCCAATGGTCTGCATGGAAAATATTGCAGCATTGTCTTTTTTACATACCAAAATAAAGCTCGCAGCAGTTATGACACCCATTCACAATTCGATCAAGCACACAGAGCCAGACATGTCAATTTTCCTACACTACTGGCCCTTTTTTCCATAAGGCCACCTGGCAAAAATTGAGTAAAGGTAAGTAGTTAATCAATTAAAAGTACAAAATAAGCATTACCTACATCTTGAGTCTCTTGCGGTTCTAGAGCAACTCTCCGCTACTACCTACCAATCTTTGTTTACAAACTTCAGCCTTGACCTCCCCTATAAAACACATGGCAGCTGCTGTCACTTACTGACCTCTGTGGCCATACCAAGATAACGCTATGGTCAGTGATTGGCTGCAGCTGATACATGTAGACTGGAAGTTGAGTAATTAGGAACCACCAGAGAGCAACAGAGAGACAGTGCTGGAGTGATAGGTAAGTAATACTTATTTTTTTATTGTTAAGCATTGCTCACCTCTACCACACTTTTTCTTGAAAATGGAAAACCGCTAAGATATATTATTTTTGTAAAATCAATGTTTTTGACAGTCCCAATTAGGTTAGAGTTGGTCAAGGTGCAGTTTGTAGGCCAATTCCAGCCCTCTGGCTCTTTCAGTTCAGGCCATGAACCGAGATATTCTAAGAGCTGAAAACAGTGCACTCACACGCCACCCATTTAACGCTGCTTCCCAATGTCACTGGTATCTGCAATTTCAGCATGTAGACAGCTGTGAATCATTGGTAGAAGACAAGGCCACCCTCCTTTTTCTTCCAATTAGAATGTGATACAGCAGCCACAATGACATTACATCATCACGTGTGCTGTATGAAGAGTCAGTACACAGCAGTAGAGCACCAGGGAAATATGAGTGAGGCCAGTATAATTTTTTTTTCATATGTGTATGGGATGTTTTCATGTACTGAATATAAGAGGCTATGAGTGGGCTAATACTGAATATAGGGAGACTATTAATTTGGGAGGCTATGCGGGGGCTTATGCTGTGTATAAGGGGCTATGTGGGGGCCTTGCTGTATTTAGAAGGCTTAGTGCAAGCTTATGTATAATATGGGCTATGTGGGGGCACATACTGTGTATATGAGTCTTTGAGCCTATGTAAAAGCTCATACTGCATATGGGGGCTATGTGAGGGCTCATACCGTATATGGTGATTATTTGAGGGCTTCTATTGTATATAGAGAGTTTATGTGCTTGCTCATACTGAATACAGAAGGACAATGTGAAGGCTCATAATGTATAAAATTGACTATGTGAGGGCTCAAACTGTATCAAGGGGGCTATGTGAGGGTTCCTATACTATATAGAGAGGCTATGTGTGGGCTCATACTGGATATAGGAGGCTATATGAGGGTTTATACTATATGAAGCAGGGCTATGTTGGGGTTCATACTGTATTTTGGGGGCAATGTGAGGACTCCTATTGTGTAGCGAGACTGTGTGGGGTCTCAACAGTAAAAAGAGAAGCTAGATGAGGGATCATACTCTATACAGGGAGGCTATGTGGGGGCTTAGACTGTAATTATATAGGCTAGGTGGGGGCCCATACTGTATATAGGAGAGCTGTGTGCTGGCTCATACGGTATATAAGGGGATGTCAACATACTTAATTCTGCTTAATATTAAGTGATAATCTACTATATAAAAGCCGAAGCCACTTCCGTCTTCAAGGGACAAAAATGACGTCACATGGCTTGGGCACTACACCCGCTCAGGGTGAGCCAAGATGGCGCCCACCGCGAGCCACTATCCCGACAGAAGACCCCCGAGTGGTGAGGCCGGAGCAAGCGGAGCGCCGAGCCCGAGGTAACTGCGAGACGACCGGAGGTTGTCTCCCGGCTACAAGCTCCGGTGGCCCGATCGAGCGCGGCGCTCCTCTGATTGGTCGCCGCCACCCGCCACCGACCAATCAGAAGACCGCCTCACAACACGGCGCCATACTTAAAATACACTCAGTACAGTGTATTTGAAGTATGGCGCCATACAGCGCGCCGCTATTCTGATTGGTCGCCGCACACCGTCGAACACCCCGGAAAACGAACAAACCGGGCTTGTGGGGCTTTTTCACTTCCACAATGTTTATACATACATTGTGGAAGTGAAAAAAAGTGAAAGAAAGTGTTAAAAATAAAAAAATAATCAATGCTCACCTGTCCGCGGTCCACCGACGCCTCCGGCAAGGTCCTGTGGCTTCTAGGACCTGTGGTGACGTCATGTTCTCGCGGGAACTCCGGTCACATGACCGGAGTTCTGCGAGAACATGACGTCACCACAGGTCCTATTAGCAATAGGACCTTGCCGGAAAGCTTAAAATAGATATTTTTATGTTTCGGACACTTTCTTTTACTTAAAGAAAGGGTCCGATGCCAATCATACTCTCCCTCTTCAGCAGCATTTAAACAGAGTTTTTGTTTTTTTCAGAACTTCCCGTTTGGCTCCACCCCTCAGGGGCGGGGCTAAACGGACTTTCTGGGAAAGAGAGAAAAATTCTGTATAATGCTGGAGAAGAGGGAGACAATGATTGGCAGCGGTGGGAAGATTAAACATGCAGGGGGTGTGAATCTGCCCTTGGCTGCAGCCCCTAGCCACCTCCTTAGTGGCTGAAGCATGTAAGTTTTCTAAGTGTTCTAAATTATCTCGGGGTACAGGGCTGCTCAAGTGCTGGGTGACCCCTTGCCTGGATGCTGCAGACATGCTGCATCCAGTGCTGTAATTAGATCACCATGCCTGGTTTGGTGACAGGTCCTCTGCTGCTACTGTCTGTTGCAGCGTAAATTAGGATATGCCAAAAGACACGCTATTGTAGTCAGCGTTTGGTCTGACTAGTCCACCTGCAGGGCCTTAATTTCAAAACTTAGGGTCGTGCTAAAAACCTACTCTTGTCTGCACTAAATTTGCATCTTACCTGCTGCTACTGTCTGTTGCAGCGTAAATTAGGACACGCCAAAAGACACGCTATTGTAGTCAGCGTTTGGGTCTGACTAGTCCACCTGCAGGGCCTTAATTTCAAAACTTAGGGTCGTGCTAAAAACCTACTCTTGTCTGCACTAAATTTGCATCTTAACTGCTGCTACTGTCTGTTGCAGCGTAAATTAAGATACGCCAAAAGCCTCATGCTAAAAACCTACTCTTGTCTGCATTCATTTAAAATTTCTGTGTGGCAGCATTTTTTTGTAGCCCCAAGTAGTGTACGCCAAAACACGGTATTCGCGTCAGCGTTTGTGTCTGACCGTTCAAACTGCCGGGATTAAAACGCTCTAATCTGTAATCTCACTGTCCAGCTACAAACCAACTCTTGTCTGCATTCATTTACCATTTTTGTGTGGCAGGAGGGGGTTGTAGCTACAATTTGTATCCGCAAAAACACTCAGTATACTTGTGTCAGCATTTGTGTCTGACTAGTATAGCTGCTGTAATTTAATCTTCAATCTCAGTATCCAGGTCAAAAACAACTGGTCAGCATTTTCAGTTGACAGGCGGGTGCGTTTATCTGTAATGATTCCACCTGCAGCAATAAAAACATGTTCTGACAAAACGCTAACGGCAGGGCAGGACTTCCAAGGCGTAGAGGGACAATTACTGCCACGTGTCCAGTTTGGATACCCAATAATTAGAAGGCACAGAGGAATCTAGGAGCACTTTCGTACGATCGGCAAGGTACTCCTTCAGTATCTTTACAAACTTTGCAGTCCTTGTGACAGTACCCTGCACCTGAGGGCCTGTGCTATGGGAGGGGCTAAGAAAACTGTCCCAGATCTTTGAGAGTTTTCCCCTACCTCTGCTGGATTTCATTTGTGCCTCTCTCGGCTGGACACCTTGGTTGTCCACCAAACCGCGACCTCTGCCGCAAGCGTTTTCAGAAGTGAATTTTTGACTAATTCTTCTACTAGGGCCTTCTGGTACTGCAGCATTTTTGTAGACCTCTCTGCTTCGGGAATTATTATTATTATTTATTCATTTATATAGCGCTATTAATTCCATAGCACTTTGCATACATGAATAATGCTGTCTCTCTTGGAGCTCACAATCTAAACATCCTATCAGTATGTCTTTACAATGTGGGAGGAAACCGAAGTACCAGCAGGAAACCCACGCAAACACGGGGACAACATACAAACTCCTTGCAGATGTTGTCCTTTGTGTCCTTGGTGGGAATTGAACCCAGGACCTCAAGCCAAAGTGCTGCAAAGGCTGCAGTGCTAACCACTTGAGCCACCGTATAAGAGAAATAAAGTTCTCCTTGTAGCGTTGATCTAAAAGTGTCACCAACCAGTAATGAGTGTCCGCTTAGATGTTGATAACGCGAGGGTCACAAGACAGGCAGCATCACATAAAGTCAGCCATGTGCATAAGACTGTTAACAGGCAAGACTTCAGGTCCTCAACAACAGGATGATTGACCATGCTGTCTTCATCATCCTCCTCCTCCTCTCCCCTGTCCTCTGGCCATCCGACGGTAAGATGGTTGTGCATGTATTACCATCAATTTCGCATGAAAGTAGTTCCATTTCTTTATCCGCCTCTTCCTCGTAATAGTCCTCCAATGCACGTTGGGATGAGATGAGGCTGTGCTGTGTGTAATCACCCTGTACGGTTTATTGCTCCAACTCATCGTGTTCCGCCTGCAATGCATCATTTTTGATTTAGAGCAGACAGCATTTTATAAGACAGAGAAGCCGGATGGTGAAGCTAATTATGGCATCATCGCCCCTCACCATCTTGGTGAAGTCCTCAAAGTTTTGGCAGACGGTAAATATGTCGGACATCCATGTCCACTCGTGAGGTCTTATGTGTGGAATTTGAACCATATACCGACGGCCTACTTGATGCTGGTACTCAACAACTGCCCTCTTCTGCTCACAAATCCTGACCAACATGTGCAGTGTGGAATTCCAATGCGTGGGGACTAGTGATGAGCGAGTACTAAAATGCTCGGGTGCTCGAAGCTCGGGCCGAGCATCCCGAAATACTCGTGTACTCGGCCCGAGTACCGAGCCCAATGTTATCCTATGGGAGACCCGAGTATTTTTATGAAATAACTGCCGGCAGCATGTAGAAACCCTAAAAATGTCACAAAAGTCTCAGAAGAGTGCTCAAATGACATGACAACACCATGGGGAAAACCCCTGGAAGAATTTCTCACTCAAAAGTCACAGCTGTGAACAATCTTGTCCGAGTTTCACGCCAATTTTACGGAGTCACCAGAAAACCTTCCAAAATGACACCAAAGTGAATATTCAGGGTGGAAATGTTAAGGGCACATACCCAATAGTGAGGTACAGCTGGTGTATGTTACTTTTTGTGATTACATGAAAGATTTTACGTGAAAACATTGTGCGGCACTCCGATGTCCCTGAGAAGAGACGTACATGAAGCCCTGTCTTGACATATTGTGCCCATTTTGAGGAACTGGGTCTATTCTAGTATTTTCCTTTGCCAGGGCAGTCTAAAATTGGGAGGTTCACCAATGCCCCTGGATAGAGACGTGCATGAGGGCCTGTAAACCTGAAGTGCCCATTGTAAGGAAGTGGGTGTATTGGAGTATAGCCCTTTGGCAGGGAAGCCAAAAATTGGGAGGCTCCACATTGTCCCTGGATAGAGACGTGCAGTAGGGCCTGTAAACCTGGAGTGGGTGTATTGTAGTATAGCTCTTTGGCAGGGCAGCCAAAAATTTGGAGGCTCCACATTGTCCCTGGATAGAGACGTGCAGTAGGGCCTGTAAACCTGGAGTATTGTAGTATAGCCCTTTGGCAGGGCAGCCAAAAATTGGGAGGCTCCACATTGTCCCTGGATAGAGACGTGCGGGAGGGCCTGTAAACCTGAAGTGGGTGTATTGGAGTATAGCCCTTTGGCAGGGCAGCCAAAAATTGGGAGGCTCCATATTGTCCCATGATAGAGACGTGCAGGAAGGCCTGTAAACCTGAAGTGGGTGTATTGTAGTATAGCCCTTTGGCAGGGCAGCCAAAAATTGGGAGGTTCAACAATGACCCATGCATACAGACATGCAGTAGGGTCTGTAAACCTCAAGTGGGTGTATTGTAGTATAGCCCTTTGGCAGGGCAGCCAAAAATTGGGAGGCTCCACATTGCCCCTGGATAGAGACGTGCATGAGGGCCTCAAAACATTTTTCCCATTGAAAAGGAGCGGGTCTCCTGCGTTGTAATGCCCATTCTAAAAGAATGGGCGAAAAAATTTACCACTGGGGGTATACCTGAAACAACAGCCTAACTATTGTAACGGTCATCATGGTGGCACATGAGGAGAAGGAGGAGCAGTCCAGCGATTAGCCAAAGTCCAGAAGTGTGTACCCATGGGTGAGTGGAGGTACATGGCAAAGTCCCATAACAAAATTTAAATTCAGTTGTCATTTGTTGGTGGTGTGGTGAAGTCTGGCCCAATCCAACCCTTAATAACGGATTCAGTGAAGGGCGTACTGGACCTCATAGGTAAAGGGTGCTACGTAAAGTCTATTTGAAAAACAACGAAAAAAGCCGTATAATGCACCTAAATAACGGGTATAAGAAATTGCTTGGTTGCAGATTCATAAAAATCCCCAGACTCCGCCGGGGCATCCGATTGTCTCTGGCATAGGAGGACTATGTGACATAACATGTAAATTTATTGAATTTTATTTACATCCATTAGTGGAGACACTCCCCTCCTATGTCAGAGACACTACGGACGTCCTAAGGCGTCTGGATGGTCTAAACCTAGAGGGTGGGGTTTCGCTGGTAGCCGTTGACGTGGAGTCCCTATATACCTGCATAGAACATCACCACGGATTATGTGCAGCAAAACTCTTTCTGGAGATGAGCAATCTGGATATACACCTCTGCTCTCTGGTTCTGACTTTGCTGGAGTATGTGCTTACACATAACTTCTTCCTCTTCGGTGACTGGTTCTACCTCCAGAAACGGGGCACTGCGATGGGCGCGGCCTGTGCCCCGTCGTACGCTAACCTCTTTCTCGGATGGTGGGAGAGGGAGGTTTTTGGCGGCGGGGTGCCGGCCGTAGCCCATGCGCAGTGCTGGATCCGTTATATCGATGATATACTTATTCTCTGGGGTGGAACCGTCACCGAATTGGAGAAGTTTGTCTCCTCCTGAATTGCAACAATCTCAACATCGCCCTCACATATAAACATCATCCAAGGACCATTGAATTCTTGGATATTAAAATTACTGTGCAGATGGGGGGCGATGTTGGGACAAGCATATTCAGGAAGGATACCTCTGTGAACGCGCTCCTGCACGCATCATCTGCGCACACGGGGTCGACTATCGCTGCAATCCCGATTGGACAATTTTTACGCCTGAGACGGATTTGTTCTAGCGAGGCCGACTTCGAGTTGTGCGCGGCGGATATGCGGGAGCGTTTTGTGGACAGAGGGTATAGCAATCGCAGCATTAGGAAAGGCTATAGGAGGGCAAGAGGAACACCAAGAAATACCCTATTATGCTCTAAACCTCCGGAGGAAAAAACTGACAAACCCGTGGTGAGATTCATCTCTACGTACAATAACCAATGGCACGCGATCAGAGGCATTCTCAACAGACACTGGCAGGTTCTTAAAAGTGATCCAGTTTTATGGGAGTATATCCTGGATCGTCCACTGATGACAGCAAGGAGGGGCAGGAGCCTGCGTGACACCCTAGTACATAGCCATTATGTGCGTAAATCGATCTTACCATTTAATATCGGAAAGCCAAAATGGGGGTGTTATCCATGCGGGTCCTGTCTCTCATGTAGAAATGTCATTAGAGCCACACACTTTGCTAGTGCAGATGGAAAGAAGAACTATGAGATCAGGCGGTACATTTCGTGCAGCAGTGTGGGGGTAATTTATTATGCCACGTGCAGTTGTGAGCTTGTATATGTAGGACTGACGTCGAGGGAGTTTCGGAGAAGGGTCCGTGAGCATGTGAAGGGGATTGAGGGAGCAGTAAAGGTGGATGATTTGTCAACTCTACGAACCATTCTGCGACATTTTAAACTATATCATCAGTGTGATCCCTCCAGTCTTCGAGTCCGCGGCATAGACCAAGTCCATCTGGGTATACGAGGCGGAGATCTAAAAAAGACTCTGGCTAAATTGGAATGCCGTTGGATTCACAGGCTGGGGACTATGTTGCCGAATGGGCTCAATGAGCGACTAACATTCTCCCCCTTTCTTTAACCCTCGTCCCCAGACCTATGCTCACGACCCAGTTTACTCCGACATGTCATATCCCTGTATAGATACTTGTGTGCATACTCAAATCTGCGCGTGACATCTCTACGTACTGCGCGGTGTGCGCACTTTGGTTGGAGTATTTCCGTGAACACATCTGCAATTTGAGGCATACTAAACTTGCTAGAATCATCTTCTACCGCCACCAAAGATGGCGGCAATAGTTACCCCTTCAGATTTTCCCCTTAAGGATAATTTGGTTTCCTTGTATCCCCTTCTCCCTAAAGAACCTGTGGTATTAATACTTATGGCAGAGAGTAACACTCACTACTATGTTGTCTTTCCTGTTGGGTCTGACAGCGGTAGTTTTTTGGGGGGTTTTTTGATTCCTGTGGTCTCTAGCTACCCGACCACACCTGCGGTGGCAGTATTCACATTATGTGCGTATCTGCTCCTGAGGACAAAGATCCTGTGGTTTTCCTCGTTTCCACGTCTCCCTCGTTCCTTTGTCCTCTCTCTCTATTGTTCTATTTTACTCTAGACTAAACCGAGCTGTTCTGGTCTTTTTCTCTTTGAGAACTGTATCTATTGTCAGTATGGTATTTTAATTTGTGTGTGTTTTTATTTCTCACTTGTAGTTTACATTGATCTGGATTCTGGATTTGTGGGCTTCCCTAGTATGGGAAGGAGAACATACAACAATGGACTGAGTTACACAATGGAAATTGACAATCAAGACTGGGTGCCCCCAGGAACTGTCACTATATATATCCTGGATAATGCATTTATGTAGCTGTAAACCAGTGTTGCTCGTTTTCTGTGTGATAATGTCCTGTTTCTTGAATGTATCTGTGTGTTCCCCATTCCAGGTAATGCAGTAGGCAGGGAGTTTGTATTGTAATACGGAGTGTCATTAGACTGCTATTGTGGTGTTCAGTGAAGGGTTAACTCCCCTGTCACTGCACCATTGGCTGCGTACCCACTCCCCCTCCCTGTGTGGCTGAGCGCGCATGCTCCGACCGGCCCGATCATGTGACTGTGACGCGGTCGCGGTAGGCGGAGCTCCGGAATCACATGACGTCACTGGGAACTTTCCCTTGTCCGGATCTCTGCCTGCGACCGCTTCCCAGTCACCTCTGGTACGAGGTAAGGGGGCAGTCATGCGCCAATTAAGAGCCACAGCTGCATCTCATAGAGACGCCCATAAATACCTGTTTCCTCTAGCACACCCCACCACGGCCCCCTGATGAAAACAGGGAAACACATGTGTCGGGCTCTGACACTTTGTGCCTCTCCATCCACCGTCCTAGGGCATAGATGCACTTTAACTGCAGCACTATGTAAGATATATTTGGGTATTCATTACACTCTTTTCACAATGTGATGATATTATGACTATATTGACCTCTCTGTATGGATTGTAATGTTGAAACCCGTGTTACTTCTACTGTGCATTGTACTTCAGCTGTTGATTATACCCCTGGTGGTGTTTTGTTGAATCTTGAGGCACAGAGTGCTTTCTGTTTCTTAACTTGTCTGCACCCTCCTTTTATGTACTTACTGGTTTTTGGTTATTGTCTGCTTGTGTTTTAAAATGTAATAAACTGAAGATTTTTACCTGCAACCAAACAATTTCTTATACCCGTTATTTAGGTGCATTATACGGCTTTTTTCGTTGTTTTCCAATCCAACCCTTGTTCATCTTGATCAGAGTCAGCCTGTCAGCATTTTCAGTTGACAGGCGGGTGTGTTTATCAGTAATGATTCCACCTGCGGCACTGAAAACACGCTCTGACAAAACGCTAGCGGCAGGGCAGGCCAGGACTTCCAAGGCATAGAGAGCCAATTCATGCCACGTGTCCAGCTTGGAGACCCAATAATTGAAAGGCACAGAGGAATCTCGCAGTACAGTTGTTCGATCTGCAAGGTACTCCTTTAGCATCTGGGCAAACTTAGCATTTCTTGTGGCACTACCCCGCACCTCAGGGGCTGTGGTACGTGAGGGGCTGAGAAAACTGTCCCACATCGTAAAGACTGTTCCCCTACCTCTGGCGGATTGGACTTGTGCCCCTCTCGGCCGTACGCCTTGGTTGTCCACCGATTCCTGACCTATGCCGCTAGTGTTTTGTGAGGAGAATGATTTGCCTACTTCCGTGACTATGGCCTTCTGGAACTGCTGCATTTTGGCTGACCTCTCCGCCTCAGGAATGAGAGACATAAAGTTCTCCTTGTAGCGTGGGTCTAACAGTGTTGCCAACCAGTACTGATTGTCGGCCAAGATGTTCTGAACGCGAGGGTCACGAGCCAGGCAGCTTACCATAAAGTCAGCCATGTGCGCCAGACTCTTAACAGCCATCACTTCAGTATCCAGACCAACACGATGACTGAACATGCTGTCCTCCTCCTCCTCATCTCCCCTGTCCTCTGGCCAGCCACGCTGAATCGAGGGTTTGACTGGTGTGCATGTCATATCCTCAATTTGGCCAGAGAGTTGCTCCATGTCTTCATCCTCCTCCTCCTCATCATAGTCCTCCACTGCACGTTGTGATGAGATGAGGCTGGGCTGTGTGTTATCACCCACACCCACTACTGTTTCTTGCTCCAAGTCATCGCGCTTCGCCTGCAATGCATCCTCTTTGTTTTTCAGCAGAGACCGTTTTAGAAGGCAGAGTAGTGGTATGGTGACGCTAATAATGGCGTCATCGCTGCTCACCATCTTGGTGGAGTCCTCAAAGTTTTGGAGGACGGTACATAGGTCGGACATCCATCTCCACTCCTCAGATGTTATGTGTGGAGTTTGACCCATTTCCCGACGGCTTAGGTGATGCAGGTAGTCAACAACTGCCCTCTTCTGCTCACATATCCTGACCAACATGAGCAGAGTTGAATTCCAACGCGTGGGGACATCACACACCAGTCTGTGGGCCGGGAGACGCAAGCGGCGCTGAAAGCCGGCAAGGCCGGCTGAAGCAGCAGGTGACTTGCGAAAATGTGCAGACAGACGGCGAACTTTTACCAGCAGTTCAGACAGCTCTGGGTATGACTTTAGAAACCTCTGAACCATCAGGTTGAGCACATGGGCCACGCATGGAACATGCGTCAGCTGGCCTCGCCTCAAAGCTGCCACCAGGTTCCGGCCATTGTCACACACGACCTTTCCTGGCTTTAGGTTCAGAGGTGTGAGCCAGTGATCTGCCTGCTGTTTCAGAGCTGTCCACACCTCTTCTGCATTGTGGGGTTTGTCACCTATGCAGACTAGCTTCAGCACAGCCTGTTGCCGCTTCGCAGAGGCAGTGCTGCAGTGCTTCCAGCTTGGGACTGGTGTGGAGGGTACAGTGGATGGGGATGCGCAGGAGGAGGAGGAGGAGGCTGAGGAGCATGACATTCCGGAGCTGTAGAGTGTCGGTGAAACCCTGACAGAGGTAGGGCCTGCTATCCTTGGTGTGGGAAGGACGTGTTCCGTCCCTCGCTCAGACTGGGTCCCAGCCTCCACAATATTAACCCAGTGTGCCGTCAAGGAGATGTAGCGGCCTTGCCCACAAGCACTTGTCCACGTGTCTGTGGTTAGTTGGACTTTGGATGAAACAGCGTTGTTCAGGGCACGTGTGATGCTGTTGGACACGTGGTTATGCAATGCGGGGATGGCACATCTGGAGAAATAGTGTCGTCTGGGGACCGAGTAACGTGGGACAGCAGCCGCCATCAGGTCGCGGAATGCTTCCGTCTCCACCAGCCGGAAAGGCAACATTTCTAGCGCTATGAGTCGCGAAATGTGAGAATTTAGGACTGTGGCATTTGGGGCGTTGGCAGCGTATTTGCGCCTGCGTTCAAAGGTTTGCTGAATGGATAATTGAACGCTGCGCTGGGACAAGGACATGCTTGATGGTGGTGTTATTTGTGCGTGGGCAACTTCAGGTGCAGAGCCAGAGGCTTGTTCGCGGCCAGCATGGACAGGGGATTGGCTCGCACGCACAACACGCAAAGACGTAGCAGTGACATCAGCAAGCACCGCTCCTCGACTCTGTTGTACTTCCCACAAAGTCGGGTGCTTGGCTGACATGTGCCTGATCATGCTGGTGGTGGTCAGGCTGCTAGTTTTTGTACCCCTGCTGATACTGGCATGGCAGGTGTTGCAAATGGCCTTTTTAGAGTCATCTGGAGCGAACTTAAAAAACTCCCAGACTCGGGAAGACCTAACATTTGCACAGGCACCTTGAGTCGTGTTGTTGTTCCGGGGAACGGTTGCCTGCCTTCTGCCTGAGGACACGACCCTGCTTCGTACTGCCTGTTGGGATGCTACGTCTCCCTCCCCCTGTGCACTGCTGGCCTCGCTTTGCATATCTTCCTGCCAGGTTGGGTCAGCTACTGGATCATCCACCACGTCGTCTTCCTCTTCCGCACCCTGATCCTCCTCCTGCCTTCCTGGCAATTGTGTCTCATCATCGTCCACCCCTTGTTGAGACACGTTGCCAACGTTCCGTTTGTGAGAACGTGGCTGCTCAAATATTTGGGCATCTGTACATACCATCTCCTCATCACCCACTTCAACAGTAGCTGGCGAGAGGCCAGATTCTGCAAATGGATACGTTAACAGCTCTTCCGAGTGTCCTACTGTGGGATCAGTAATGTCCGTGGACGTGTACTTGGCCTGGTGGTAGGAAGGAGGATCAGGTTGGGAAATGTGCGGTGCAGTATACGGCCAATGCCCTTGCGCATTTTGCCTGTATACTGCGACAACAGTCTGGTGACTGTTATGGTCACAGGAGAGAAGGATTTTAGTCCCTAACCTGTATCAAGGTAGTAAGTACAACAGTCTGGTGACTGTTATGGTCACAGGAGAGAAGGATTTTAGTCCCTAACCTGTATCAAGGTAGTAAGTACAACAGTTTGGTGACTGTTCAGGTCACAGGAGAGTAGGATTTTAGTCCCTAACATGTATCAAGGTAGTAAGTACAACAGTCTGGTGACTGTTATGGTCACAGGAGAGTAGGATTTTAGTCCCTAACCTGTATCAAGGTAGTAAGTACAACAGTCTGGTGACTGTTCAGGTCACAGGAGAGTAGGATTTTAGTCCCTAACCTGTATCAAGGTAGTAAATACAACAGTCTGGTGACTGTTCAGGTCACAGGAGAGTAGGATTTTAGTCCCTAACCTGTATCAAGGTAGTAAGTACAACAGTCTGGTGACTGTTATGGTCACAGGAGAGTAGGATTTTAGTCCCTAACCTGTATCAAGGTAGTAAGTACAACAGTCTGGTGACTGTTATGGTCACAGGAGAGAAGGATTTTAGTCCCTAACCTGTATCAAGGTAGTAAGTACAACAGTCTGGTGACTGTTCAGGTCAAAGGAGAGTAGGATTTTAATCCCTAACCTGTATCAAGGTAGCAAGTACAACAGTCTGGTGACTGTTATGGTCACAGGAGAGTAGGATTTTAGTCCCTAACCTGTATCAAGGTAGTAAGTACAACATTCTGGTGACTGTTATGTTCACAGAAAAGCTTGGATTACAATCTGGATCACCCTGCCTATATCCTCCTAGATTAGTCCTGAGAAGGACTGTTGTGGTCAGCAGCAGTTTGCAGCCCTGCTCCGGATCTACCTATGAGGGCCGCAAATCTGTCCCTAAGCAGCAGCAGACACTCTCCCTACACTCACTGTCTGGATCGCTGTGTGCAGAGCACAACGCGGCGGGGTCTTATAAAGGCTCGGTCACGCTGTGCAGGCCGGCCAATCACTGCAATGCCACAACTAACAGGGCTGTGGCATTGCAGTGGTCTGCCAGCCAATCCCTGCATGTGGGCTGGCTCTCTAAAGAGCGCCAACATGCAGGGATGAGGACCCCGAGCACAGCACGAGTATCGCGAGATTACTCGGTGCTCGCCGAGTAGCCCGAGTACAGTGATACTCGTGCGAGTACCGAGCAGCGCAGAGCATACTCGCTCATCACTAGTGGGGACATCACAGCCCATCTGTGATACTGAATGTGCAAACGCTGCTGAAAGCTGTCAAGGGCCGCTGAAGCAGTAGGTGACTTTCTAAAATTGGGCACACAGGCGGCGTACTTTTACGAGCAGATCAGACAGCTCCGGGTAGTATTTAATATACCGCTGAACCACGAGGTTGACCACATGGTTGACCACTCGCTTCTTCTCCAGATCCTGTAATCCCTCGGCATCACCCACCTTGCCCTCTCTTGGATCTCCTCATACCTAGCGTAACAGACCTTCAGCTTCTTCCACTCCCACACCTCCTCCTCACCCTACCCCCTTTCTGTCGGAGTCCCGGAAGGTTCGGTCCTGGGACCCCTACTTTTCTCCATATACACTCTCGGCCTAGGGCAACTCATTGAGTCCCACGGCGTCCAGTACCACCTCTACGGCGACGACACCCTAATCTACCTGCCGGCCCTGACATCACCTCCCTACTCTCCAAAATCCCACAATGCCTTTCCGCCATCTCATTCTTCTTCTCTGCTCGCTTCCTTAAACTCAAATGGACAAAACTGAATTCATAGTCTTGCCCCCAAGAAATTCCCCCCCACTTCCCAACCTATCCATCTGCATCAACGACTGCGCCCTCTCCCCAATCCCCCAAGCCAAGTGCCTCGGGGTAATCCTTGACTCCTCCCTATCCTTCAAGCCCCACATCGAGGCCCTCACCACATCCCTCTGTCTCCAGCTCAAGAACATCTCACGGATCCAGTCCTTCCTCACCCACGACACCACTAAAACACTCATTCATGCTCTTATCATCTCACGCCTTGACTACTGCAACCTCCTTCTCAATGGCCTCACGGCTAACTCCCTCACAGCTCTCCAGTCTATCCTCAATCCGCTGCCCGACTAATGTACCTGTATCCCGCTACTCCCCTTTCTCCCCCCTTTCCCAAGCCCTTCACTGGCTCCCCACCTCCAAGAGATCCCAATTCAAAACACTAACCATGGCGTACAAAGCCATACACAACCTGGCCCCACCATACATCTCCGACCTAGTCTCCCGATACCTACCCTCACGCAACCTCCGCTCCTCCCAAGAACTCCTCCTCTGTTCCCCCCTCATCACCTCTTCGCACAACCGAGTCCAGGACTTCTCCCGGGCATCTGCCTTACTCTGGAACTCCCTGCCCGAACACGTCAGACACTCTCCTACCCTGAGAAGCTTAAAGTGTCACCTGAAGACTCACCTATTCCGTCAAGCCTACAACCTGCCATGAGACCCAGGCGACCACCCTATACCTGACATTCCTCCATCCTACTGTATCCCAACCCGCCCCTCGTAGACTGTGATCCCTCGTGGACAGGGTCCCTGCCCCTCCTGTACCTGTACGTCCTGATCGCCTATATTTAGTGTACTTGTTCTTATCCTAATATAAAGCGCCATGGAACCTAATGGCGCTATATAAATAAAATAATAATAAAATGGGCCACGCATGGAACATGTGTCAGCTCGCCTCGCCACAGAGCCGCCACCAGGTTCCGTGCATTGTCACACACGACCATGCCTAGCTGTAGGTTTTGCGGTGTGAACCAGTGATCTGCCTGCTGTTTCAGTGCTTTCCACAACTCTTCAGGATTGTGGGGTTTGTCACCTACGCATATTAGCTTCAGCACAGCCTGTTGACGCTTAGCCAAGGCACTGCTGCAGTGCTTCCAGCTTTGGACTGGTGTAGAGGGTGAAGTGAAGGTGGAGGAGGGTGAGGATCATGAAGTTCCGGAGCTGTACACTGTGGGTGAAACCCTGACTGAGTTAGGGCCTGCAATCCTTCGTGTCGGAAGGATGTGTTCCGTCCCAAGCTCAGACTGTGTCCCGGCTTCCAGAATATTAACCCAGTGTGCCGTCAGAGAGATGTACCGGCCCTGCCCGCAAGCACTTGTTCACGTGTCCGTGGTTAGGTGGACTTTGCCTGAAACTGCATTGTTAAGGGCACATATGATGTTTTGTGACACGTGCTTATGTAATGCGGGGACGACACACCAGGAAAAATAGTGTCGGCTAGGGACCGAGTAACGTGGGACAGCCCCCGCCATCAGGTTGTGGAATGCTTCCGTCTCCACCAGCCTAAAAGGCAACATTTCCAGCGCAAGCAGTCGCGAAATGTGTGCATTTAGAACTGTGGCATGTGCGGCGTTGGCAGCGTATTTGCGCCTGCATCCCAAAGATTGGGGTATGGATAACTGAGCTGCGCTGGGACAAGGACGTGGCTGATGATGGTGCTACTTCTGCTTGTGCAAGTACAGGTGAAGGACAGGAGGCACCTTCACCAGCAGTATGGACAGGGGATTGGCTTGCACGCACAACAGTGGAAGACGCAGCGGTGTCACCTGCAGACAATGCTCCTGTATTCTGCTGTACATCCCACAAAGTCAGGTGCTTTGCTGCCATGTGCCTGATCATGCTGGTGGTGGTCAGGCTGCTAGTTTTGCTACCCCTGCTGATGCTGGCATGGCAGGTGTTGCAAATTGCCTTTTTCGAATTATCTGCAGACACCTTAAAAAACAATCAGACTCGGGAAGACCTAGCAGTTGTACTGGCAACATCACTCGTGTTGTTGTTCCGGGGAATGGTTGCCTGCCTTCTGCCTGCGGACACCACCCTGCTTCTTCTGGCCTGTTGTGATGCTACGCCTAAGTCCCCCTGTGCACTGCTGTCCTCGCTCTGCATGTTCTCCTGCCAGGTTGGGTCAGTTACTGGATCATCCACCACGTCGTCTTCCACTTCCGCACCCTGGTCCTACTCCTGACTTTGTGGCAATTGTGTCTCATCATCGGCCACCTCTTGTTGAGTCACGTTCCCACTGTTGCCTTCGTGAGACAGTGGCTGCTCAAATATTTGGGCATCAGTACATACGATCTCCTCATGACCCACTTCAACTGGAGCTGGCGAGAGGCCAGAATCTATGAATGGATAGTGAACAGCTCATCAGAGTGTCCAAGTGTGTGATCAGTTATGTCTGGGTCCAGGCACTCAAATGGTGGGAGGAAGGAGGATCAGGGTGTGGAATGTGCAGTCCAGTCTCACGGCTACTCACACTTGACCGTGTGTAAGACAGGCTGCTTGTGGTGGTGCAAAACTGACTGGAAGCATTATCTGCTATCCAACTAACAACCTGTTTTCACTGATCTTGGTTTAATAGTGGTGTACTGCTGTGGTCCCCTACAAATTGGGACAAGAAAGGTCGAGCGAGATAATGTTGGCGTTTGTCGTGGCGCAATTCGAGCTTGCACATGGCCTCAGCCACCATCAAGTCCAGTACCACCGGCCTTGCGCATTTTCAATGTTGTCCTGCCTGTATACAGGTAAATGAAGGTGTCCAATATATGGTTTTTAGCTGGACACTGAGATGACAGATTAGAGATTACATTACAGCAGGTATACCGGTCAGTCACAAAACGCTGAGATGGGTATACTGATTGTTTTGGCGTATACAAATTGGAGCTACAACACCCTCCTGCCTCAAAAAAGGGTAAATGAAGGCGGACAGGCTGACTCTGATCAAGATGAACAAGGGTTGTATTGGGCCCGACTTAACCACACCACCACCAAATGATAGTATAATGAAACATTTGTGCCGGTAAATTACCATGCACCTCCGCACACCCACACATGGGTACACACTTCATGACTTTGGCCTACTTGCTGTTCTCCTCCTTCTCCTCATCCGCCACCATCATATGATCAGTGCGACCGTAGTTCATGATGCCACGAAAACATAAATTTTTTTACATCATATTTATGATCATGATGACTGTCACCGTTCAAATGTTAGGCAGTACTTTCATGTACACCCCCCAGGGGTAAATGTTTAGGTCCATGAAAACAGAATGGGCATTACAAGTACAGTAGACCCGCTCCTTTTTAATGGGAATATAATATTTAGAGGCTCATGCCTCCATTTCAAGGGCATTTGAAGGTCCTCACAATTTTTGCCCTTCCCTGCCTAGGCAATACTAAAAAAGACACACTGCTTACAATGGGCACATTTTTTAAAAAGGGCCTCATGCACGCCTCTATCAGGGGCATATTGGTCCTCCAATTATGGCTTCCCTGCCTAGGGCAATAGTAAAAGACACTTGCTTACAATGGCACATTTTTTAAAAAGGGCCTCATGCACGCCTCTATCCAGGGGCATTTGGTGTCTCCAATTTATGCTTCCCTGCCTAAGGCAATACTACAGCAGATACACTTGCTTACAATGGGCACATTTTTTAAAAAGGGCCTCATGCACGCCTCTATGCAGGGGCATCTTGGTGCTCCAACCTTTGGCTTCCCTGCCTAGGGCAATACTAAGAATCACACTAGCTTACAATGGCCACATTTTTTAAAAAGCCTCATGCACGCCTCTATCCAGGGGCATATTGGTGCTCCAATTTATGGCTTCCCTGCCTAGGGCAATAGTAAAAAAGAACCCCTTGCTTCCAATGACCACATTTTTTAAAAAGGGCCTCATGCACGCCTCTATCTAGGGGCATTGAACATTGAAGTGCCTCCCAATTTTGGCTTCCCTGCCCTAGGGCAATGCTACAAAACACACACTTCCTTATGATGGGCACATTATTTAAAGAGGCACTCATTACGTCTCTTCCAGGGGCATGGGAGTGCCAGACAATTTAAAAAATTTAAATCTTTGATATAATCCAAAAAACTAACATACACCAACTCTGTCTCACAAGTGGGTATGAGCCCTTAATATTTTTTCCATGAAAATCCGTTTTGGTTTCATTTTGTAACGTTTTCTTGACAGTCCGTAAAAGTGGTGTAATAGTCTGACAACATTGTTCACAGCAGTGACCTTGGGGTCTGAAATGCTTCCAGGGGTCTTTCCCATGCTGTTCCCATGTCATTTCAGCACTGTTCTGATACTTTTGTGACATTTTTAGGCTTTTTCCATGCTGCCGGGGGTAATGTCAGAAAAATACTCGTGTCTCCCATAGGATAACATTGGGCTCGGTGCTCGGGCCGAGTACACGAGTATCTTGGGATGCTCGGCCCGAGCTTCGAGCACCCGAGCATTTTAGTACTCACTCATCACTACCAGTAACCCAATCACATGATAATATTAAGAAAATATCAGAGAAGACCCCGGTTGACCTACTGAGGCTACACAAGATCAATCTTCCTACAGAGCTGTCATACATCAGTATTCCATGGCAAGAAATCGTGCTGAAGGGCGTTAAATAATAATAAATGTTACAGAATAGTAATGTATCTGAATAAAATGAATGCCACTAGGATGGGTCTGTTTGTCATCCAATATTTTCCATTCACGCACCCAAACATTTGAATAGATGAGTCTCATCCAATATGCATGTCCCAATTGCAGCATGCTGCGATTTTTTTCTGATGCAGAATACAGCTGAAAAAAATGGCAGATCTAAACTGCCTCATTGAATAAAATTATATGCAAGAAAGGAGAATAAGGAGCACAATGAGAAAATACCTGGTGGTCTAATGGAGTTGCGGTCAATTTGGGGCCAAGTGGCCACTTACCTAATGGGGTCGTGCACCCCTACACAACCCCAATTAGAGCTTGCTTGCTTTGTGGATTGCTGGTCTCTGCCGCTGCCGCTTGCACGGCACCTCCTGGTACTAGTCACGTGATCGGAGACCCTGGAAACACGTCACCGTGTAATGCTGTAATGCTTTGCTTGGTTGCCAGGTTACCGCAGGCCCTGTGGGTGGCTCAGCTTCTAACAAACTGTGCCCAGAGCTGCTCCTGCCGCTTTCCCTCAGGGGTAATAGGAGATGTGAGTGCAAAAGAATTGTAGCGGTTTGTGGAGCGCTGGGGTGACGGAACACTATTAGATCCAATCTGGGTTAACAAATCTGTATTAACCCTTTGCTTTTCCACAACGAGTTTCAACAGCATAACACTGTCTTCATCAGGTTGTACAAAGGGGGTGTATAAGGAACTGACATATAGAGGGTAGAGGGGTATATATAGGGTAGATACAAAACTGATTGGTCTCACTATTAACTACCGTATATACTCGCGTATAAGCCGAGTTTTTCAGCCCAAAAATTGGGCTGAAAAGTACCCCCCTCGGCTTATACGCGAGTCAGTGCGGGGGCTGCTGTATACGCTGCTGTATACAGCGGTATACAGCAGCCCCCGCATCCCCAGTAATGCAGGGCCCCCCCCCTCATGCTCCGGTCACCTGTAAAGCAAGTTATACTTATCAGTGCCCGCTGCCGTCCGCGCCCGCTGCTGCCGACATGCGATCCTCCATCTTCATTCATCTTCTTCCTGCTTCTGTGCGCGTCGCAGGCAATGACGTCATTACCGGCGACGCGCACAGGAAACAGGAAGAAGATGCATGAAGACGGAGGATCGGGATGTCGGCAGATGCGGGCGCGGACGGCAGCGGGCACTGATAAGTATAATTTGCATTACAGGAGACCGGAGCATGAGGGGGGGCCCTGCATTACTGGGGCTGCCTGTATACTACCACTGGGGCTGCTGTATATAGGGCCCTGCATTACTGGGGCTGCAATACCACTGGGGCTGCTGTATATAGGGGCTGCAATACCACTGGGGCTGCAATACCACTGGGGCTGCTGTATATAGGGGCTGCAATACCACTGGGGCTGCAATACCACTGGGGCTGCTGTATATAGGGGCTGCAGTACCACTGGGGCTGCAATACCACTGGGGCTGCTGTATATAGGGGCTGCTGTATACACCACTGGGGCTGCAATACCACTGGGGCTGCTGTATATAGGGGCTGCAATACCACTGGGGCTGCAATGCCACTGGGGCTGCTGTATATAGGGGCTGCAATACCACTGGGGCTGCAATACCACTGGGGCTGCTGTATATAGGGGCTGCTGTATACACCACTGGGGCTGCAATACCACTGGGGCTGCTGTATATAGGGGCTGCAATACCACTGGGGCTGCAATACCACTGGGGCTGCTGTATATAGGGGCTGCAATACCACTGGGGCTGCAATACCACTGGGGCTGCTGTATATAGGGGCTGCTGTATACACCACTGGGGCTGCAATACCACTGGGGCTGCTGTATATAGGGGCTGCAATACCACTGGGGCTGCTGTATATAGGGGCTGCAATACCACTGGGGCTGCAATACCACTGGGGCTGCTGTATATTGGGGCTGCTGTATACACCTCTGGGGCTGCATATACCTCTGGGGCTGCTGTATACTACCACTGGGGCTGCTGCTGTATACTACCACTGGGGAGGCTGCTGTATACTACCACTGGGGAGGCTGCTGTATACCTCACTGCTGGGGGTTGTATACCTGTGCTGGAGTCCACCCTCGGCTTATACGCGAGTCAATAGATTTTCCCAGGTTTTGGGGGCAAAAGTAGGGGGGTCGGCTTATACACGGGTCGGCTTATACACGAGTATATACGGTAATCAGTTTTGTATCTACCCTATATATGTCAGTTCCTTATACTCCCCCTTTGTATCACCTGATGAAGACAGTGTTATCCTGTTGAAACTCGTTGTGGAAAAGCAAAGGGTTAATAAAGGTTTGTTAACCCAGATTGGATCTAATAGTGTTCCCTCACCCCAGCGCTCCACAGACCGCTACAATTCTTTTGCACTCACATGATTGAATAAAATTGTTCCACGGGCAATCCCTTTTTTTCTCACATTGCAGTCATCAGATTTATACGCTCATGTGAGCATATTCATATCCTGAGCTTCAAGAGTTTCATTATGTGCTGCTATGCTGGGGAGGGTGACACATCTGCATACTGCTCTATGTGAGGTAATACAGTCTTGACCCTATCTACCATTAGGCTCTCTTATGTACTGTTACATGATGCATATACATTGAATTAAATGTGGTCTGCAATTGCCTGATGCACATTACTCTATATTAAACACATCGCAACTTTGAATTAACCCTTTCTTGTTGTTTCTTACATGCATTATGTTAATTATTTTCTGACCCATATTGTTGCCCTGTCTATGCACTTTACTGAATTGACACTTTAGATTACACTGATATAATTTTACATTTATCAGTGTTATCATCCGATTTATTAACCTTTTCCTTTATCTATGTCTACTGCAAGATGGTGGCCGGACGTGTGATCGATGGGAGGTATGGATCACAGGGGTGCCTATCCTCTGATGTAAGCCCGCCTGTGGCTCTGGTACACTCAGAGTTAAGTGCTAGGGTCAGGTCTGCTTACTCACATGCCCCTAACCTTGGGAATGGGACATATGTTTAAAATGAAGGCTGCTTGTTTCACAGTGCGGTGGTGTGTGGGGAGGTTTACTTCACCTGCTCTGGGACTTCTGTGCAGAAGGCAAGTGTCCTTTTGCTAAGCAGGTATCCTTTACTTAATGGACTGTAATAACTGATGTTTTACTTTATGCCGGAGAAAAGCCAATTTGTGTTTTCCTTTGGAGTGGTGTATGAATTTTCCCAAATAAACCAAAAGGACTGTTTAAAGAGTGGAAATTGTTCCTGTTTTTGCTGTGACCTGCAGCTGAGTGAGTAACCCCGTCACCTCAGATTAGAAGAATAAGTCAGCTCACCGTTAAGGTCTTACTCATTCGGAATCCTCTCCTCAGCACGAGTTGTGGCTCGGCGGCTGCTGTTGTCAGTCCAGCAAAAAAAACTGAGTAACCCAGCAATGAGGAACAGGTAGCACATTAGAAATGCAGTAAAATATGCACAATACATAAATTGCCAATCAGATCAGACTTACATAGATGTTCAAGAGCGACGCATTTCGTCCTAAGGTGCACAAACCTGATTTTCCTCCAAAGTTCAGACCGATAATATCGGGCATTGGCACAATTAATGAGTGATTAGGGCTCCAA
Organism: Allobates femoralis; assembly: GCA_033576535.1. Taxonomy (NCBI): domain Eukaryota; kingdom Metazoa; phylum Chordata; class Amphibia; order Anura; family Aromobatidae; genus Allobates; species Allobates femoralis. Next base: position 107,960,845 of record JARQOC010000002.1, read on the forward strand.
GCCGTACCAGGATACATTAAAGGCACAAAAACAGTGTTACAAGTATTTGATGAATTTCAGTGGAAAAATGAGTTTAGTTGGATAACAGCGGATATAATCACATAGTATCCTTCAATTTCCTTTGAAATAGTGTAATAGCTCTCAAATCATTCCTATACAAACATATTAGTTATGAATTACATCTCATAGAATTTATTATAGATGCTGTCAATTTCCTCTTGAATAGAATTTTTTTACTTTTAACAACATTTTCTATATCCAAAAACAAGACGTGAGTATGGAGGGAAATTTTCTCACCCCCTTGCAAGTATTACAATGACATACTGGGAAGACAATGTCTTGTTTGCTGAAACAAATACATTCTTAAAACATCAGTTGTGGTTTGGGACATACATTGATGACATTCTGCTGCGGGTTACTCATTGCTGGGTTACTCATTTTTTTGCCAGATCACCTTAGAATTGGAAGCCCCAAAGGGGACAGTTTTGTAAATGTATGTGAAGCGCTCTAGAGTTCATTTTGATATATGAATGGAAAATTATTTATATTATTATGTATTACCACATCTATATACAGTTAAAGCCAGAAGTTTACATTCATCACATAAAAAGAAAGACACATATGCATGTTTTTCTCACTATCTGACTTGAAATCAGAATAAACCTTTTCTGCTTTAGATCAATTAGGATTACTGTAATTATTTACATTTTCCAAATGCCAGAATAATGAGAGAGAGAATGTTTTAAAGAATTTTTATTAGTTTCTGCAAAGTCACAAGTTTACATACATTTCATTAGTATTTGGTACCATTGTCCTTAAACTGTATTACTTGGGTCAAACATTTTGTATATCCTTCCTCCAGCTTCTCACAATAGTTGGTAAGAATTTGGGCCCATTCCTCCTGACAGAACTGGTGTAACTGAGCCGTGTTTGTAGGTTCTCTTGCTCGCACCTGCCTTTTCAGCTTTGCCCATAACTTTTTTATAAGATTGACATCAGGGCTTTGTGATGGCCACTCCAAAGCATTGACTTTGTTATCCTTAAGCCACATTGAAACCAGTTTGGCAGCATGCTTTATGGTATTTTCTCTTTGAAGGACCCATTTTCACTTAAGCTTTAACTTCCTGGCTGATGTCTTGAGATGTTGCCTCAGTATTGCCAGATAATCATCTTTCCTCATAATGCCATCTATTTTGTGAAGATCACCAGTCTTTCTTGCAGCAAAACAACCTCACAATATGATGCTGCCCCCCCCATGTTTCACAGTTGGGTTGGTGTTCTTAGGCTTCCAAGTTTCTCCCTTTTTCCTCCAAACATAACGATGGTCAAACAGTTAAATTTTAGTTTTGTCAGATCACAGGACATGTCTCTATAAATGTAGGTCTTTGTTCCTATATGCATTTGCAAACATTACTCTGCCTTTTTTATTTTTATTTTGGAATAATGACTTCTTCCTGACAGTGGCTTTTCTGTCCCTGTTGATACAGTACTCATTTCACTGTGGATAATGACACAATCTTACCAGTTTCCGCCATAATCTTCACAAGGTCTTTTGCTTTTGTTCTTGGGGTTATATGCACATGCCAGACAAAAGCACACTCATGTCTGGGACACGGAACCCATCTTCTTCCTGAGCGGTAGGATGGTTGGTAGGGATGGGCGAATCTACTCGCTAGGAGTCGTTACTCTGCGAGTAATAGTGGAATCGCAGGACTCGGTACTCTGCGAGTTTCCATACTATTACTCGCACAGTAGCGGGTCCACCATCCCTCCGTCCCCCCCGCAGCCTCCCCACCCAATCCTAAGTTAGGACCGGGCGGGGGAGCAGGGCCTCAGGACTCAGGCGGGGAAGCCGGCGGTGAAATTTGCTCACTGCCGCTTCCCCGACTGAGTCCTGACCAAGGCTGGGCTTGGGGGAAAGGGGGTTTGCACCGGCCTGGCCGGCTACTTACTGCTGCCTCCTCCGGCGCCGGCCGCAAACTCGCTCCCCGCCTCTCTGCTGCTATTTCCGGAGATTCCCAAGCGCTGACAGAAGCAGTGAATAAATTAACTTCCGTCACCGCTCGGGAATCTCCGGTAGCAGAGCGAGTCTGGCTGACAGCAGGGTTCAGCTCAGGTCATAATGACATGAGCTGAACCCTGACTGTTTAGTCAGTTCTCAGCTCTGCTACATCCCTGTGTGTCTATGCACGGACAGGGATGTAGCAGAGCTGAGATTGCGTTTTGGACTACGTCGGACGGAAGAGGATTTTTTAAATGAAGATGGAGTCCCTAATGTCTTTTTTGTTTTATTTTCAATAAAAAATTTTTCTCTGTGTTGTGTTTTTTTTTATATTGATTACTGGAAATTCATGGCGGTCATGTCTAATATTGGTGTCACCGCCATAAATTTCGGGCTTAGGGCCAGCTGATAATACAAAGCTTGCCCTAACCCCTTTATTACCCAGTGAGCCACCCGCCACCAGGGCCACTGGAAGAGCGGGGTTCAGCGCCAGAGGATGGCGCTTCAATGAACACGCCATCTTCTGGGGCGGCTGCGGGCTGCAATTTGCAGCGGGGGGTGCCCATAAAGCTTGGGCCTCCCTGTGCTGCAGATTCCAGCCCCCAGCTGCCTAGCTGTACCTGGCTGGACATAGAATTTGCGCGAAGCCCCACGCATTTTTTTTTATTATTTCATGAAATTCATGAAACAATAAAAAAAGGGGCTCACCTGTATTCTTGTGTCCGGCCAGATACAAATAGGCACCTGGGGGTTGGGGGCAGCCCGTCGCTGCCTGCTGGATCCGGCTGGTTACAGAAATTTTCGGCAAAGCCCACGTCATTTTTTTTCTGAAAAATCCATAAAACAATATAAATAAAAGGGACTGCATCTTTATTAACCCCTGGACCATGGTCGAGGGGTTAATAAAGATGCAGTCCCTTTTTTAGGATTGTTTTATTGATTTTTCAGAAAAAAAAATGACGTAGGCTTCGCTGTATTTCTGGAACCAGCCGGATCCAGCAGGCAGCGACGGGCTGCCCCCAACCCCCAGGTGCCTATTTGTACCTGGCCGGACACAAGAATATAGGCGAGCCCCCTTTTTTTATTATTTCATGAATTTCATGAAATAATAAAAAAAAATGCGTGGGGCTCCGCGCAATTTCTATGTCCAGCCAGGTACAGCTAAGCAGCTGGGGGCTGGAATCCACAGCGCAGGGAGGCCCAAGCTTTCTGGGCAACCCCCGCTACAAATTGCAGCTCGCAGCCGCCCCAGAAGATGGCACGTTCATTGAAGCGCCATCTTCTGGCGCTGAACCCTATTCTTCCAGTGGCCCTGGTGGCAGGTGGCTCACTGGGTAATAAAGGGGTTAGGGCCAGCTTTAAAAGAATAACATGGGGAATGGCAGGTTTTTCCTCTGCTGCCAGACCCCTTATAGAGTCCGGCAGCAGAGGAATCGCTGCAATACTCATTCCCCATTCATTTACATTGGACTCGCTAGATTCGCAACGAGTAGCGAGTCCTGGACTCAGACTCGTTAGAGTCTAGCGAGTCCGAGTAATTTAGGATTCGCCCATCTCTAATGGTTGGACATTCCAATCTTGATTGTACTTGCATATAATTGTTTGTACAGATGAAAAAGGCACCTTCATGTATCTAGAAATTGCTCCCAAGGATGAACCAGACTTGTGCAAGTCCACAATTCTCTTCTAGATATCTCGGCTGATTTCTTTAGACTTTCCCATTAGGCTACACAAAGAATCAGTGAGTTTCAGGCGTGCATTAAAATGCATCTACAGATGTTTCTCTCTAATTGACTCAAATGTTGCCAATAAATCTATCAGAAGTTGCCAAACACATGATGTCATCATATGGGTTTTCCCAAATTGTTTAAAGGCATAGTAATCTTAGTGTATGTAAACTTGTGACTTTGCAAAAAGTAATAAAAATGCGTTAAAACATTCTCTCTCTCATTATTCTGCCATTTGGCAAATATAAATAATTATGGTAATCTAATTGACTAAAACGGGAAAGGTTTATTCTGATTACATGCCAGATAGTGAGAAAAACATGCAGATGTGTCTTTTTATATAGTGTTTGTAAACTTCTGGCTTCAACTGTTTGTAAAGCGCTGTGGAATTAAAAGTAATAGCGCCATATAAATAAATGAATATTATATGGTTACATATTATTTATATATATGTATATATATATTCATATTAAGAAAAAACGAGCAGCAGCAATCCTTTAAAAGTGAAAAATGTGGATTTATTCATCTAGAATAACATTGCATTTGTCAGTTTACTTTCATTTAATTTAACATTTACGTATTTGTTTTAATCCAATGATTTTATGCATTACATTTATTTACCATAGTGCATCTTCTGTGGGTTCTTCACAATTCATATATGTACAACCTCCTCTCTTGCTGTAAGCATAACGTGTATCTATTTATTCTAATAAAGTAACATTTTTTACCTTACTTCTTTTATGACTTTCCATCCGTTCTTTTTTTTTCAAGTGTTCTTTAAGATAAGATAAGCAAAGTTTATAATTCCAGTTTTTAAGTTCATGCTGATGTTGTAGTCATTTCCTTATATAACACTCGGATTTAAATTATTTTTTTGTCACTAAATATACAGTGGAGATAAAATGTAATGTCACAGAACAAACCTAAATTGTTACTTAGAAAAATTAATTACTGCCTTGAACTACAAGCTCCAGTTCCTCACAGCTCATGGCCGCAAAAGGAAATTAAATTTCACCATCACAAAAATGATAAAAATTGCTGTACTTAACTACAGCAATGAATGTGTGTATAGGAAAAGAGATGGCAATGACAGATATAACGGAGTATTACAAGATAATATACCATCCAAACACTATCAATTTCACATAAATACATGTCATTAAAATGGAGAAGAGCATTTTATTCCATATACAAAAGCATACACATATAATTTCATGATTTTTTTCTTATTTTACAAGAAAATATTGCCATAGAAGATCTGCAATGAACAATTCATAATTAAAGAGGTTTCCACTACTGAAGAGCAGATTACCTGAAGTATATTGGAAAAGTGTTAGTAAGGAAGAGGACAAAAGTAAGGGATCACATTAGTAGTGGAAAAACTCTTTAAGTTTAGAGTTTCCACAAGAACCCTATTATAGTGATATAATATTCTATCAATACTCCCAATAAAAAAAATCATATTAGATTTCAAAAATTATTATTGTACTGCATCTGTGAACAATACGTGACCCGGAGTACATATACAGCTTGTAACACCTATCTGTGCGGACCACAATCATCTGGTCTTTGACCTTCTTGAATGTATTTGGTTGCTGTTTACATTGCATAATTCATGCCATTGAGAAGTGAATGCATAGATAGGAGCAGAGACACAAGATTCACTCTAAAGGGCCCATTACATGCTTCAATGTCCCAGTGATCCCACCAACGATCGGGATCGCTGGGACACTGAAGGCTGATCGCTGGTGAGCTGCACACAGGCAGACTCACCCGCATTCCGGACCAGCGAGCACCTGGTATCCAAGGTAAACAGTGGGTAACTAAGCGCCGCACAGACGCTTAGCTACCCGCTATTTACCTTGGATTCCAGCTCCCAGCGTTGCTCTGCAGCGCTGGGAGCTCGCTGATCATAGGTCTCACACTATCACACGCAGCGATGATAGATTTATGAACCGGTTCATAAATCTGCGATCAACGAACTCATCGTTGATCGTTGATAGGTGTCACACGCAACAATGTCGTTTAGACATCACTGCAACATCACCAAACTGGTGATGTTGCAACGATATTGTTACTGATACGTTGTGTGTGACGGGCCCTTTATATATATTTCTTCTTTTTATTCAAATAATTTTTTTCTTTTCTCTGTAACCTCTTCAAACTGTATTTTCCCCACAGCTAGCGTAAAATTGACACTCAATTGCACCCTTGTATGCATTAATTACACTGAAGGGGCATTCATTAAATTTTTCCCCTGACTTCTATTTACCGCAGGACACTGAATTTGCACGTGTGTAATTTAATAAGTCTCCATAGGTTACGTGCCAATTTACAACTCTGAACTGATAACAGTCTTTCTTTTCCAGAAGCTTAAGTGGTGAGAGGTGTGATAATGGACCCAGTGGAATACAAAGCAGTCATCAAGTTCCTTTACTTGAAAAGCCACACACCAAGGGAGACTTTCAATGAGATGAAATAGAGGTTTATGGTGACAAATTGATTCCCCATTATATTATGTAGTCAAAAACTTGATTTGTCATTTCAAATGTGGTCGAACTTTGTGGAAACAGCTCCAGTTTTAGAGGGTCCCTATTTGCTGTCGATGAACACACTTTCAAGTAAAGGAACTTGATGACTGCTCTGTATTCCACTGGGTCCATTATCACACCTTACACCACTTCAACACCTGTAAAAGAAAGACTGTTATCAGTTCAGAGTTGCAAACTGGTGCAAAAGCTATAAAAAATATATGTCATTACACGTTTACACGTGTGCAGTTTCAATGTCCTAGAATAGAAGTGGGCCAGGGGAAATCTTTAATGAACACCCCTCGGAAGTGCATAAGGTCTTCTGCTCCCCATGTCAATAGTCCAAAGCAGCTATTTAAAGATTCTTAGGAGTATGCATTATTCAAGAGGAAAAAGGCTTGTGTGCTTTTGAAATGTGTTGGATTGTGCTTCCCATTTTCTTCCCACATACTACCTTAGTTAGGCTCAGTGATGTCCCTCTGCTTCTCATCTACAAGTAGCATGCAAGCTACATCTCTTTGCAAGGCTATAAAGATGTTATCTATCTTAAACTTTTTTGTCTGCGCTCCATGATTCAGATACATGGATTTTTCGCCCTTGTATCTTTTGCACAGTGATCCTGACATACATACAGGATGCTCCATAGCCCTTAATATAGGGTTCTGTGCAGCACCCTACTACTGGATCAACTTGTGCAGAGCCAATACCCACAGTCCTTTTCAGGCAAGATTTATTAACCTATTTAATACTTGTTTCTAAATATAACTATGCTTCATACATATAGCTATATTTACCGCATATATTTTTTACTCACTATCTAGGATGGACCCACTGAACTCTTTCACCCATATCTCAGTTTCCTGTCAACTGTTACTGGAATAGTTCATTTAGCGGTGCCTTTTACACCTTCGGAAGGCAAGTTTACTAACTAAGATACCTCTTTTGCACCACCTCCACATCTTTTTTCATCCAATTCTCCATTCTATTAACAGCATTATTTATCTTGCTGTGTCATTCACCCGTTCCAATGACGGGACATTTTTTCATGCCCCCATAAATGTATATGTCCTCCTCCAACTACTTCAATCACTAGCAGGTATTTGAACATCCACTACTATTTCATTCAACTACCAACCACCATTCAAATATAATTTTTAACTACTACAAGTATACAGATCTAACTATTTTGGACATATTTTTTTTATTAAGGTAGCATGTAGGTCTTATTTTATTTGTATAATTTTATTTTGCTTACACTCTAAAAAATATATACTTGTGCTGGGCTGTAGGAGGACAAATCGAAATCATTTTAATTGATCAAATTTCCCCAGATTGAAGTCTGCACATCAGATCATTGCCTGAGAGGAGCTAGTGTCAGTGATAGGGATACCAATGAAAAATAGGAAATAGGAATGGGCGGACCTATAGAAGTTTGGGTTCGGTGCATCCGGCCGGACCTTATTTAAAGTCCGGGTTCAGGACCAATCTTGACCCAAATGTGAGGCTGAACCCTGAACCTGAACTTTACAGTTATGAATTGGTGGCAGTAAAGGTCGGGGGGCTATAAAAAAGCAAAATAGTGATTAAAGCAGCAACATTATACTTACCAAGTCACCATGTCAAGCTTCCATTCATAACCTTTGGTCTATTCACTGGACTCTACCTCCAAACACCCAATCACAGACATCCACTCTCTGCGACGTCTGTGATTGGCTGTTGTGCCCCCACCCACTGTGACAGCATCAGTGATTGGTTGCTATATAAATTAGTGTATTGCATTGAGCCTACCATCATAGATATGTAAATAAATAATTTTAACAACATTTACAAAAGGGATCCCCTTATTTTTGATTTTCAGCGCTGATCATGAAGCCAGCTATGGGCTGCCACAGTCAGCTACCTGGTTTTACCTTGGCTGGCAATCAAAAATACAGTGGAGTACATCATTTTTTTAATTTACTTAAATAAATAATTAAAAAAAAATGAAATGTGTGGGCTCTGCTCTACTTTTGATTGCCAGACAAGGTAAGACCAGGCAGCTGGGTGCTGGTATTCTTAGTGTGGTAAGGCCCATAGATATTGGGCCTACCAGGCTACATAATAACAGCCTGCAGCTTCCCCAGAAATTGGCACATTCATTCGAATTGCCAATTCCTAGTGCTTTACTCATTTTTTCTTGATGCACTGGCAATCAGGTTAATATAAGTTGTTAATGATATCTGAGTATTGACAGCTGTCATTAGGCCCTAGATTGATAATGTTCAGTCTTCAATGAGATCCATACATTATCAATCCTGTTAGTAAATAGTTAAAAACACACAGACAAAAACATTATTTATTTGAAGCAAAACACATAGACAACTCTCTTTCACCCATTTATTAACCTCAAACATACCTTTCATGATAATTTCTAGCGATGTCCTGCAAAGCACACTTGGCTCTGCAACATGTGGTGAGTAGGGACATTAGTGTCCACTCACTGCATGCAGCACTCTCAGACTGAGCTGTGATTGTGTCCTCAGATGAACTCTCTGATGTCACAGTCCACAGTCATGACTCAGTCTGAGAGCACTGCTTGCGGCGAATGGTACACTAATGTCTCTACTCACCACATGTAGCAAAGCCAAGTGTGCTTTGCAGAACATCGCTAGAGATTATCATCGGAAGGTATGTTTGAGGTTAATAAATGGGTGAAAGTTTAACATGCAAAATGTTGACAGACTGATTAAGGATGATTGTCGTATACTCAGAGACAAAATGCAAGCATAATCGGCATTTCTCAAGAACCTTTGGGTTCTGATTATTGTTTTGCTATGTTTACTGGAAGATCTGTGCATGATGAATGTTGTTGTCTGAAATGAAACGCGCACACACTTGAAATTGAAGCTCACCATCATACAGAATCCTGCATATAGTCCACATTTTGTGGTCTGACTTCCATCTCTTCCTGATAATGAAAGAAGATCTGCAGGGACATCACTAAGCATCTGATGAAGAATTTGAGAGAATTTTGAGAGGCTGTTTGCAGGAACAGAGTGTTGACTTTTTCCATGACAGCTTAAGAAAACTTGTTCATTGTTGGCAGACATGTATCTAATTGTCTGATGATTAGGTGGAAAAGTGAATACCAGCAATTAAAGAGCACATTCTAAGGAGTATTTATGCATTTTATTTATAAAATATTCCCATCAAAACCCAAGTTACAAATGTGGGAGCATTACTTTTCATTCAACACTCGTACATGAAACCGTAAGTGTGGATGGGCTATAAACTGCTTTTTGAATAGATGTCAGTTAGAGCTATTGCAACCACTAATCTCAATGCGCTCTTTCCCAAAAATGGTCTTTATCCACCTAATTTGATGAAAAACACAAAATAAACAAAAAAGTGGATAATCGGACCTGATGTCCATTGGAGAATCTTAAACAATATTGCTCAGACAGGCAGGTATTAATTCCCTGTGGTGTGTTCCAATGTTGAATAATCAGTACTAATTCCAAAGCCATTAAGAAATTCAGAATTGACTAAGACTCCTCGCCAATATTGTATTGGTTTTACCAATGTTTGATAACATTTCATACTTCTCAAAAGAAACATAAGATAGGAAGAAAAACATACCTTACGACCTTAGAAAACTAAGCGAGTGGGCAGCTGTGTACCACTTCAAATCTTTGTCTGGTTGCTAAGTAGCATGGTGAATATAGAAGCTAGAAAAATAATAGTACCTTCTACAAGACCAATGAAAAAATAGAGCAAACCGAACTGTAGCTAAAAATATGTCAGTTACCATGTTCAGAACAGAGGACATCACACATGACGAAAATAATTATTTGCAATTATTGTCACATAGTGGGGGACTGCTTTTTCTTTCATACTGATATTTTTAATAGTGGGATAAAAAAGCAATATCCCTACTGCATACAGTTACTGCCAATTTCCTCACGATGTTTCATTTTTGATCAATTTTAATGGATGATGGTTTGAAGATGTCTGCAGAAAGCCAGTATAATCAGGATCAATGTATAATATCCAATGAGAAGGAAAGATGAAGCTGCAGTCACCGGTAAGCTGTCTTCAAGCGTTTATTTGTTTAAACCATGCAAACAAGCAACATGTGAGTGGGGAGGAGGATGCGACTTCAGTCTGGGACAACAGTTGTTTAGCATGTAAATGTGCTTCAACGGATCCCAACACCTTACCGGTGAGTGCAACTTCATCTTTCCTTCTCGTTGGATATTTTGCATTGTGAAGTTTCTGCTTGGAAGTCTTGCACCTGGACGGTGGGTGGATGTCAAAAGCTGTGCTTCTTCTCTCTGTTTAGCATGGATGGTGTTCAATGGAAGTGCAGGTCATGTTTCTAACTATCTTCAGGATCAAGGTATGTTCACTCATGGAATAGTTGTTTGAAGAAATTTCTGCACCATTTCTGCATCCCTTGGCAAGAAAAACTGAGCAGTAAAGATGCATTTTCACCATGTTTTTATGTGTTTTTTGCACAGTGGTCTATTGAAGCTGCAGTGACCAAAGTCTTGCAAGACTTGTGGTCTCGCAAGACTTTGTGCGGCTTCAATAGACCACTGACACCCATGCCACTGCACAGGTGCGAATGCAGCCACTGAGTCACACACATATATAGGAGGGGTGGCATATTACAGGCTGCGATGCGGGTTTTACAGGCGGTGGGACGGCTTGGACTGAAGTGAGCCACATTCAATCCGACCATGAAGCGCTCATTAGCATATGGCGCGGGACATATTCAAATTTAATTTATGAGGTAATTAGGGGCCAGTTTGGGGGTATAAAGGGGTTACTGGAACCCCGATTACACTATGATTAAGGTACTGGTCGCAGGTTATAATGCCCAAAAGGGCAACAGGTAAATTTAAAGGTCATTCATCACAGGACCATTTCAGCACTATACCATCAATATATCATATATATTCCTGAGGTGTCCCCCTGTCTTTGTTTTTGAATGCCTGACTTAACCATTTCTATAAATTTCTGATTCAGCCTTTCCCCATGAGGGTAAGCAGTTAGTTCTACACAAAATGGCTGGCAATAGATCAGCAGGACCTGGGCTTGAGGACCTTTGGTGATTGGAAACAAAAAGCTATTGCGACAAAAAACAACAGTACACTGCAGTAAAAATATTAAAATGCAAGTGCAGTATAAAAATGGTATAACAAATACAGGGTACTTAGTTAATCCGTTTTTTTTGCGCAGAAAATGATGTCACTGTCCGCGTGATCACTCATGTAACCCGCAGCTTTCTGAACCCGGAAGTGAGCGCATCATGTAGTGATTAGGGATGGGCGAATCTACTCGCTAGGACTCGTTACTCGGCGAGTAGTAAGGGACTCGCAGGACTCGGTACTCTGCGAGTTTCCCAGTGATTACTCGCACGAGTCCAATGCAAATCAATATCAATCCTAGTTTTGTCAGAAACGCTGACAAAACTAGGATTGCCATTGTTTGCATTAGACTCGGCTACTGTGCCAGTGATAGCAGGGAAACTCGCAAATAACTGCTGTTACATTGCGAGCCGAGTCCAGCTGTCTTCTCTGTGCAGCTCCAGGGTCCTAGAGCCCGCCAGCTCACAGACATGATGTAGCAGTGCTGAGATTGTTCTCAGTCTGCTCATTCCCTGTGCATAGACATCTATCTATGCACAGGGGATGTAGCAGAGAGGACATCGCGTTTTGGACTGCGTCGGACGGAAGAGGATTTTTTTAATTAAAGATGGAGTCTCTAATGGCTTTTTTTTTAATTTCAAATAAAAAATTTTCTCTGTGTTGTGTTTTTTTAACCCTTTATTGGAGATTCTTAGTGGCTGGGTCAAACGTGGCCTGACATTAAGAATCTCGGGCTTAATACCAGCTTGTATAACAAAGCTGGTATTAACCCCTTTATTACCCAGCGTGCCACCGCCACCAGGGCCGCTGGAAGAGCGGGGTTCAGCGCCAGAGGATGGCGCTTCAAATAACGCGCCATCTTCTGGGGCGGCTGCGGGCTGCAATTTGCAGCGGGGGGTGCCCAGAAAGCTTGGGCATCCCTGCACTGCGGATTCCAGCCCCAGCTGCTTAGCTGTACCTGGCTAGACATAGAAATTGCGCGGAGCCCCACGCATTTTTTTTTTATTATTTCATGAATTTCAGAGTCAGAGTCAGAGTCAGAATCTCAGAATTTCATGAAATAATTTAAAAAAAAATGCGTGGGGCTCCGCACAAAAGTCTCACCATAGAATATCAAGCGAATGTTTTGAAAAAGGGAAAAATCTCCTTGCAAGTCTACAAAGTATTTTTGCTACTAACAAACCAGCTACAAAAAAAATCTGTAAAAATAAATGTTTGAAGTGTTCTCTACACATTACAAGAATCTCTCCCATAATTTCATCCACAGTGCTTCTGTGGCGCCCCACCAAGCAGGCGTCACAGAGGGGTACTGCACCCGTAAAAGAGGTGCAGATACTCCAGCTGCAGGTGGATTCTAGGATTGTGGGTGGTACCCAAAACCAGCAATCCCACACTAGCATACACGGTGGGAGGTTATCCGGGAGGGAATGAAAACCACCTCTAGGGGGAACAAGGAGGTCTTATGTCTTAGGTCTTAGGTCTCTCGGCTGAGAGACTAGGGAGAGATGGAAGAAGAAGAAAGGGTTTAAGGTGAAAGAAAGCTTCTCCAGGAGCAGACAGCCTGAAGGGAGTGAGGAACTTGAGGAAGTTCATCCCAGACAGCTTACCGGGCACCGGAGCCTGCACCTGTGGGATACTTTAGGACCACAGAGAATCCGGAGTCCCGTGGAGTCTTTAATTCTCCCGGGCACCAGAACAGAACAAAAGAGGGTACCAGGCACCGCCAAAGGAATGAGCGGCCAGCCATTAGAAGGATACTCGATGGCTGTGAAGGTGAGAGAAGAAAGGAGGTCAGTTTGATTTCAAGTCACCAGGCTTCACACTACAAACTTGGAAGCAGAAAGTAACAAATGGGGTTAGAGCAAGCAGGCACACCAAGGGTTCCACCATACCACCTGGGATCCACTTGCAGCCACCCGATAAGTTACCTGTCCTCATAACATCAGGAGTGCTGAACTGTAATGTTGTATGCATACAAGTGAACAGTAAAGTACCCGGAGGAAAAGTGACTTTTGACTCTGCTTGTTTTCCTTCCAATGAACCTGTTCCCCTACTCACTATGCTGCCCCGAAGGTCCAGCCCTACCTGTAGAGGACTTTACCACACTAGCCGCACTACCATCTACCTCCGGCGGACTGTGGCGGCGCTGGTGACACATCACCAGAAACTACAGGTGGCGTCACGACAAACTGTATATAATCCCCTGTAAATAAAAGCCCCTTTTTGGAAGACAGGCCCAGGACACGGGATCAGGCGCGGCCACGACTCCCCGTCACACAGTTAACCCCTCGGAGTCTGACACCTGAGTACCCCAAATCCTGGGCTCGACATATCTTTTTCTGGTGTCACGAACAGGATATCATGCCTGGTACTACCGGGTACTGTGTGCCTTGAACTTGGACTATTGAAACAAACTTTTTCCGCCATTGCATGGCGCCAAAAATGGGTTCCCGCCATTACTGCATGACCCAAGATGGCTCCGTAGCCATGAACTGAACGCCATGTGCAGGCCCGGGGGCGTGCATCAGCCCCTAGAATAAGGAGGGCCAAGACGGAGGCGCCAAAAAATGTGGCCGCCCAGATTGCCATCAATCAATCAGGGGGGCGGCCCACAGGAAGTTCCCCGGGAGTGGCCGCCCATAAAGAGACAAACCGGAAGAGAAGGACAGAAACACCAAGGCTCCTTTATACCCAGCAGCATGGCAGCACCCCGTTGGAGAGACATTGTGCGTGAGCTTGAGGAGCAAACCCGAGCCGCGCAAGGAGACCCGGCAGCGGCGTCCCTCTTAACCCTAGAGGGGGATGCTGACTACTGGAGGGACGCATTTGGACGGCTCCACCAGGAAATGGAAGAAGCCCTGGCGTGGGTGTGCCGACAGTGGAGCGCAGAGCGGACCTACGAACTTTCGTCTATGAGAGCAGACTGCGAGGCGCAAGAGGCTGCAGTAGCAGTACAAGCAGTTGTAGAGTACTGCGCCTCTCTACCACCCGTTGCACCACCCGTCCAGACCCGGGACACAGGAGTTCAGATGGAACCCCCGACCACACCACCATCCCATTCCAGCAGTTGCCTCCGGCTGGAGGCAGCACGGACGTCCCCCACAGAACCTAACGTCGTCGTCGAGGAGGAGTACGACGAGACAGATGCAGAGGAACTGGAGGATGCGGAGAGAGCCTCGGGAGGGGGCACCCCAGAAGCTGCATGGTGGACCGCGTGGCAGCAGCAGCAGCGAGGAGCCCCCGCCATAGTGAGCTCAGCGGAGAGACGAGTAGTATCCAGAGTCCCAACCGGCAACTCACCACTCCCACAGTACCAGTCACTTTAGCGATCCCAATCAGCTTTGGACGAGAGGGACCAAGTGGCCAGACAAAGACGACGAGAAGAATGGTTCCAGAGAGAACAGGCAACCAGGCAACTCCGAGATCACAGCCCCCGCTTCCAATAGAGTTACGCCGCCTAGGAACCGTCATCTCTGTTTACCAGGATGAAAGCTGGGGATTCTTACAAGAATCCGGACTTACAGACGATGTGTTTTTCGCCAGACGCGATGTGGAATCCTACCTGCAGAGAGGACACCCGGACAGAGACCTTTATAGAGGTGAGCAGGTCACGTATGAGCGGTACCCCGGCCCATTAGGCTGGTTCGCCATCAGGTTTTCCCGTATAGAGACCTTGCACAAGCAATAGACTCCCGTGTTGAGACATTGACCTGTAGATAGCCCTTTCCAGTAACCATGCCCTTTTATTTTTACTTTCCCTTTTGCAAGCCCAGAATAATGAGTTTCCCCTTCGAGTTTTGTCTTCGGCTGAAGACTCAGTGACTTTATTTTGAACTTTCCTTCACTGTTATTGATGATGTGTGCTGTATGAACAGCAGCCCAGCGGTGATAATACACACTGGACTGTGCTGGACAATACATTACCGCTGGGTCCACGTCGTTAGTACCGGTCCCCATTGGGCCGAGTTAATAATGTCTTTATATGCAGATAGTGCAACCGGAGAGTAAGAACTTTGCCAACAGCTGACCCGTGGACCGTGGGGTCTAGATTACTAACTACTGCATTGTCATATATGTGTAACGTTTAAAGAATAGTGCCTCCCAGCAATGGGAAGAAAACCAAGTATGCTTAGTTACATATAGTTTACCTGTTAATGTTGATGATAAAAAGAAAATGCTTTTCACTTTTCCGGCAACAGGTACAGATACTCGCGGACGAGTATATTCAAACAAGGGGGTATGTGGCACCCCACCAAGCAGGCGTCACAGAGGGGTACTGCACCCGTAAAAGAGGTGCAGATACTCTCGATGCAGGTGGATTCTAGGATGGTGGGTGGTACCCAAAACCAGCACTCCCACACAAGCATACATGGTGGGAGGTTACCCGGGAGGGAATAAAAACCACCTCTAGGGGGAACAAGGAGGTCTTAGGTCTCTCAGCTGAGGGACTAGGGAGAGATGGCAGAAGAAGAAAGGGTTTAAGGTGAAAGAAAGCTTCTCCAGGAGCAGACAGCCTGAAGGGAGTGAGGAACTTCAGGAAATTCATCCCAGACAGCTTACCGGGCACCGGACCCCGCACCTGTGGGATACTTTAGGACCACCATAGGTTTCCACCATACCACCTGGGATCCACTTGCAGCCACCCGATAAGTTACCTGTCCTCATAACATCAGGAGTGCTGAACTGTAACATTGTATGCATACAAGTGAACAGTAAAGTACCCGGAGGAAGTGACTTTTGACTCTGCTTGTTTTCCTTCCAAAAAACCTGTTGCCCTGCTCACTATGCTGCCCCGGAGGTCCAGCCCTACCTGTAGAGGACTTTACCACAATAGCCGCACTACCATCTACCTCCGGCGGACTGTGGCGGCGCTGGTGACACATCACCAGAGACTACAGGTGGCGTCACGACAAACTGTATATTATCCCCTGTAAATAAAAGCCCCTTTTTGGAAGATAGGCCCAGGACACGGGATCAGGTGCGGCCACCACTCCACTCCCCGTGACACAGTTAATCCCTCGGAGCCTGACACCCGAGTACCCCAAAGCCTGGGCTCGACACTTCAGCTACTTCAACTACAAAAAAATGAAGAAGAAACTAAACCCTTCAACCACGATTCAAGTCATTACAAACCAATAAAGGAAGACGCTACAGACAATGAAAGCGATCTCTCCAGTATTTTTATCACGACAGCGATGAGTCTGAATTTGATTCCAATAAAGAAGAGGAAGAATAGATGAATGGAAAACCAGTTTCAGAAATTAGGTTCAAGAATATATTTGAAAAACTGAACCATCTGTTTCATCAAACTATTACATCACAAATTTCAAAACTGGCTTTAAAGATCTCAAAAACAAACATTCAATTAAAAGACATAAAAAACGCAGTATTAGTCCTACAACAAAACTAAAATACCGTGAACTTTTAAAACCTTCAACTACTCAGGGGGAAAACAAGATACTTAACCACAAAATAGCCAATCTTGAGGACCAACAAAGAGAAAAAAACTTAAAAATAAGAGTAGTTCCTGAAAGAATTTTGCCATTCAATCTACATAAATATATCACAAATATGACATTCAAGATTCTCCCAGAATTTTTGAACAAAGAAATTGTCCTTGGGTATTACAGGATCCCTTCCAAGAAAAACCCTAAAGGTACCTTTACACGCCGCCACTGTGCCTAGCAACAGGTATCCACCGCACGTGCACGCGCACGTTTTTAACGGTGGATACCGATCACTAATGCCGCATATACACGCCGCCAATGCGTTGTCCACTGAAGGTATCTGCGTTCCCGGAAGTACCGACAGCTCCTGCGGCTTACTTCCTAGTGACCACCTTCCCTGGTTTACACACCGCTACCACAAAGGAATATGGGCGTACATATTTCGTGCCGCAAGTACATAGGCGTGACAGAGTTGTGGATTCCGTGACGCTTTTACGCTGATTGGACAACCAATAGCATCATGATTGGCCAGCCTGCGTATGAAGGCCGGCTAATACATGACACCATTGCAATTGTGTATTGTGAATGGTCAGCTCTATAAATATGGCGCCCTGTGCAGGGACAGCCAATGGTAACACAGTAGCCCCCACCAATGATCACTGATGGGGTGTGGTATCCATGACACTGTGGCATGCCCCTGTGAAATCACTAGGCGACGCAACATCAATGCCTGTGCCCCGTTTAGACGCCACTACTAGGGATGGACGAGTATACTCGCTACTATTCGGAACTCGCCGAATAGTAGCGGTGTTCGTGTACTCGCTACTCGCCGAGTAAATTAGGATTACTCGGGAGTAGCAAGTACCGAGTACTTTTGCAGTGTATCAATAGATACACTGAAAAAGTGATGTAAAAGAGAGGAAAAGTGGTTAAAAAATAAAAAAATCAGATACTCACCTTAACCGACGGCTGTACCGGGACCGGCCGATGGACATCTATTCATGCTAAAGGACCTTTCACTCTCTCAGCCAATCAGATGGCTGGGAGAGATCTGGCCAATCAGATGCCGCCACATCACAATCACGTGATCGCTAGCAGCCACCTGATTGGCCAGATGGAAAGGTCCTCTCAGGTACACCGAGGAGTATCCGATTTTTTTTTTTTTTTTAACCACTTTTCCTCTCTTTTACAGGACTTTTGCAGTGTATCTATTGATTGTACTCGGAATCGCTATACTCACAACGAGTAGCGAGTACCGAGACCTACTCGTTGCGGGTATAGCGATTCCAAAAAGTACGGTACTCGCCCATCCCTAGCCACTACCATGGCAATTGTGCCTTTCTGTTGCCTTCGGTTTTTGGGCACGGCTCAGCAACAGGTATCTGAGTCCACTACAGGACACAGGAAGGAATTTCCCTATTTAGACGCCGCCATTTCGTAGCAATTTCATGGTAACAGGCATAAATATCCCCAATGCCAGGCAGTTGCTACCTTTCAGTGGTGGCATGTAAAGGTACCCTTAGGGATGTCATAGTTAAATTCTGTTCGTTGCAAATTTGCAAATCAGAAATAGTCTGTATGCCCTTAATAAAGACTGCAAAAAGTTACTTGAACCATAGAATGACATTCTTTTTGTTAGGGACCTCTCTAAATTCACAATCCAAGAAAGGAAATCCTTCAGGAAAATCACAAAATAATTAATTTATGGACTCTACAAGTCCATCAAGGTGCTAAGACTACTTCAATCTCTTCTCCGGACGAAGGCCCAAACCTCCTTAGACAACTGAATATTAAGACAACTAGACCAAAATAAGACAACTAGACCGAACTACAACTTGAACGTCAATGATCGTCGTCTTTTGATAAGGACCACAACTATAATTTGTACCCCAACGTACATCATTATTTGACAAGGACTTCCGCAAAGAAATTTGAACTTTTCTAATTATTATTACCCTCCAATGTTTTTGGTCAATAATTGCATCTGATATTTCATGAACTCTGCCTTAGGAAGCTTAAATGGATGTTCCCTCATGAATTGGGTCTAGTTATAAACCATGGCAACCGTGATTTAGACAACCATTGTGCATTGTCTGCTTTTTATTACAAATCTCATTTTTTCCTTACAGGGTTAAAGAATAAGGAACATTACTCTCTAGATTTTTTTTATTCCCATACAGGTTAATATGAACTAAAACATTTTATCTATGGGTTAATATGCATTATGCTGCTGCTAACAGCTTTGGGATTTTTGTGATATAATAAGGAAAAGAAGTTTTGTATTGTAAGTATAATATTAAGTATATCTATGCTACACTTGTCATTACCCTTCCTATTTAAAAAAAAAAAGGTTATTTTTCCCTGGCCTTTCCTTTCCCCTTTTCCTCCCCCCTCAATAAAAAACAGTTCCTTTCCAGTGCCCTCATTTCCATCTCCCTACCCTATTTCTTTGATAACTGTATGTTTGTACTTTTATTTATTACCGTACTTATTACTGTGTTTAATTTTATTGTTTTTCCTTTCCTGTAATATCCCTTTAAAAACCTTCATAAAAACATTGTGCAGGTTTTTTCTGCACCGCATCTGCAAGGAGAAAATACTCAAAATGTGCAGTGCACATCAGAATTCTCACTGACTTTGCTGGCATCAGGATTTGCTTGCTCTTTTGTGCCAAAACGTATCCAAAATGCATAAAAAACAAGATAAAAATGCAACATCTCAACAGAGGCTAATTGTGTAGAGTTGACCTGTCACAGAATTCTCATAGTATAATACAATACTCAGGTCTGTTCTAAGAAGTTTTTGTTAAAGGGAACCAACTACCAGGATTTAACTACCTGTAAATCAGTGCAGCAGGTGATTGATGTGTGCAGCATGACATCACTATTTGGGTCTTTTGTAGAGATGGGCGAGCATGCTCGCCAGTATTCGGTGCTCGTCCGAGCATCTCTGTACTTGAGATGCTCGGCGCTTGCCAAGTACCGGCGAGATGCTCGGGCACATGCTCGGCTCCCCCTCCCTGCATATTGGCGATCTTTACAGAGCCAGCCCACATGCAGAGATTGGCTGCCACACACTGTAATGTCACAGCTATGTTGTTTGTGGCATTAATGATTGGCTGGCAGAACAGCGTCATCAGGTCTATATAAGACCTGACGGTGCTGTGCTCATCAGTCTGAGCCACAGTCAGCTAGTGTAGGGAGAGGTGCTGCTGAGCTAGGGACAAATTTAGTGTGTGTTTTAGGTAGTGTAGTTACTAGGTAGGGTACAAAATTCATCTAAACAAACAGTCCTTTTCAGGACTAATCCAACTATATACAGGCAGTGTATATAAGTAGGCAGACAGAGTATATAGCAGACTGTGGTGCGTATAGCCCAGGAGGCTCCATTCCAGTCACATTTGGGGCTGGTGTAGCCTGTTACATTAGCCCGTTACACATATTATCCATCTCTAAAAAACACAGTCCTTTTCAGGATTAGTCCAGCTTTATACAAGCAGTGTATATAAGCAGGGTATATAGTAAAGTGAGGGGCATATAGCACAGGAGGCTCCATTCCAGTCACTTCTGGGGTTGGTGTAGCCTGTTACACATATTCCATCTCTAAAATAAACATTCCTTTTCAGGATTAATCCAGCTGTACACAGGCAGTGTATATAGGCAGGGCATATAGCAGACTGCGGTGCGTATAGCACAGGAGGCTCCATTCTAATCACGTCTGGGGCTGGAGTAGCCTGTTACACATATTCCATCACTAAAAAAAAACAGTCCTTTTCAGAATTAATCCAGCTGTATACAGGCAGTGTGTGTGGGCAGCGTATATAACAGAGTACGGTGTCAATTTCTGGCAGTCCTGCATAGGGCAACACTATGGGAGACCCACTTCCTGATAATGGGAACATTATTTAATGAGGCCCTCCTCCACATCTCTTCCAATGGGCATCGGAGTGCCTTCCAATTTTATTTTTTTTAAAATCTTTAATGAAATAAAAAAAAAAAAATCACCCACACTGTCTCGCAAGTGAGTATGAGCCCTAACCATTTTCCCCAGGAAAATCCATTTTGGTTTTGTTTTTGGATGTTTTATTGTGCGTCCGTAAAAGTGACTTAATACTCAGACAACATTGTTCACAGCAGTGACCTGGGAGTCAGAAATACTTACAGGGGTCTTCCCCATGATGTTCCCATGTTATTTGAGCACTGTTCTTATACATATGTGACATTTTTAGGCTTTCTGCAAACCGCCGGTGGTGCCACCAGAACAATTCTTCAGTTTCCCATAGGTTAACATTGGGCTCGGTGCTCGGGTCAAGCACCCGAGCACTTCGATATGCTCGACCCGAGCATCGTGCACCTGAGCATTTTACTGCTAGCCCATCACTAGTGATTTGTTTTTATTCCTCCCCTGTGGGCTTGTCTTTTTGCTGTAAGCTGATCATCCCTCCTTCGCCCGGATGAGTCTGGATGAGAGGGTGGGGTAGAGGGTCGGCTCACAGCAGAGAGACAAGCCCACAGGGGACGAATATAAAAAACAAATAATGATGTCATGCTGCACAAATCAATCACCTGCTGCACTGATTTACAGGTGGGTAAATCGTGGAGTTTAGTTCCCGTTAAGAATATGCAGTTATACTGAAAGGCTTTCTTGAAGCAGGTTTGATAAATTATTGAAGCATTTTGGACAATTTTTTTTTGAAAAAGCATTTTTATAGCATTTTAATTGGACATTTCCTAGTTTGAAGCAGTATTTTTCAAAGTGACATGCACTTTCTTGTTTCTCATATTTTATTAAACCTGCAGCAGAAAAAAATGCTGAAAAGACCGAACGTATCAACAGCTAAATAGTTTTAAAATATAAATTAATAATGTTCTATCTGAAAAAACACAAATTGTGGTTGCACGTGAAAAAAGAGCTGAGCAGAGCAAGCCTTTAGTCTTTAATCCTCGTATAATTTAATAGGGTACATAACAACAGGTAGTCTAAATCCAGGGCTGAAGAGTCGGAGTTGGAGTCCATTTTCGGTGAAGTCGGATGTTTGGCTTAGACCGGCTTCACACCACGGTTTTCAGCTGTCAGGTAGTCCGGTGTTTTGCAGCAAGTACCGGACATAACCTGACAGCCCCGGACAAACTGAAGCGGAGGCAAATCTGCCCTCCATCCTGTTTTGTGCCAGAATAGTCTGTGCCGCTGTCCAGTGCTGAAATATCAGCACAGCGGCTTGCAGGGGAGCTAGCCTCGGTGCTGATATTTCAGCTGTGGAGCTCTCCAGGTGCTAAAATTCAGTGGCAGCTGCTTTTAACAGCCGCCACAATTCCAGCACCCAGCGTCTGGGAATCAGATCATTTTTCTGCAGAAACCGGCGCGTTTCAGTGCCCATAGACTCACATGTTATGGGCACCGGATCACCCTGGTTCTGGGAGGATCCGGTAGGATCCGATTTTGTACGATTTTTGCCCCGGACACAAAAAATGCTGCTAGCTCCGATTTTGTGTCCGAGGCAAAAAACAAAAACAGCCAGATCCTGCCAGACAGACACCAAACCGAATGTCAGATAACTGCCATCCGGCCCCATAGGGATACAATAGGGGCAAAATCGGATCTGGGGCTGTCCAGTTCACACCGGACAGCCCCGGACCCGAAAAACCATGGTGTGAAGCCGGCCTTACCGACTCCACAGCCCTGCTTATGAACACAGTACTGTTTATAGATAAAAATTGAATTCCAACATCTAATCCAACCTTGACATCTCCCACCCAGTTCACTACTAATATATTATTTGTCGTTTTGCTTAGACAGTGAAAAGCTTTATGTTATTTACCACATTGCTTTACCTTTCATCTATAGTTTGGAAAAAGACATTTATGAAAACATCAATAATAAGATGGTCTAGACGGAAAACTGTTCACTTTTTGCCTGTGGTGAGTGATTGCATGCTGCTATCTGTTATAAGGATAGAAGACATATAATCTGCTTAAGTGAAAAATCTAAAAGGGAGATCATCCAAGGAAAAAATGCAAGCCATTACAGCTGTCAGGTAGAATGTATTGTTTTGTATGCAGCGATGCACAGGATAATTTATCTACAAAAGTATAGACGTAAGATGACGTAGATAATAATTTAATATCAATGTAAATTTAGAAACTCAATATGGATGAAAAACATTACAAGCTTCCCCAGCTTTCAAGTGTTTGTTCCTAGTAGTTTGAAGATTTGGCCATGGGGAAAAATTGTACTATGTCATTAAGTTACTATGAATTCCCTGCGATTTCTACAAGATCATTGCACTGAGAAAGTATGTTGTCCTTTATTCCCAAGTAAAAGCACCATGTAATGCTAAAATGTATTTAAAGGGAACCAACCACCAGGATTTAATCACCTGTAAATCAGTGCAGCAGGTGATTGACATGTGCATCATGACATCACTATTTGTTTTTTATTTATATTTCTCCCCTGTAGGCTTGTCTTTCTGCTGTAAGCTGATCCCCCCTTCTTTCCCCCAGATGAGTCTGGATGAGAGGGTTGGGGGAAGTCTGCTTACAGCAGAGGGACAATAAAAAATAAATAAATATTGATGTCCTGCTGCACTTGTCAATCACCTGCTGCACTGATTTACAGGTGGTTAAATCCTGGTGGTTGGATGCCCTTAAAGAGTGCCCCAAATAGTTTGCCTAGAGTATAATACCATCACAAATTACATACATTTTTGCACATTCCAATAATACTGCTGTATACTACCAATAGTTTTAAGTGTGCCCTAAAAGGGCCGCTTCACACTGCGGCGTGATCCAATCCGGGTCTTTCCGAGATGCCCCTGACAGCCGCGGACCGGATCTGCCCACAGGACTGGGGAGTTAATATGCCCTCCGGTCCGGTGTGCAGCGCACGCAGTTCCCGCTGCTGATAAATCAGGACCGCGGGCGCCGCGGTCCTGACCTGTCAGTGGCTGCAGCTGCGTGCGCTGCACACTGGACCAGAGGGCATAATAGCCTCCCAGTCCTGTGTGCTGATCCAGTCTGCGGCTGTCAGGGTCCTCCCGGACAGACCCGGACCAGATCACGCCGCAGTGTGAAGCGGCCCAAACACATCTCTTTAGACTAGCCTATCATCCTCACTTATCTAACTATTTTCATTCTGCCCTTTTCCAAATCTGGCCACTTTTGTCACCTGTGTAAACCCTCCATGCACTTAATAGCACTTTATCTGTACTTGTACAGATCCTGGCTGGTGACCGATTCATGCAGTGTTATGTGAACCCCCTGTTTATTATATTGATGGCTGGACCATACACGGTGTGCAGAATTATTAGGCAAATTAGTTTTTTGATCACATGATATTTTTTATACACGTTGTCCTACTCCAAGCTGTATAGGCTTGAGAGCCAACTACCAATTAAATAGTAAATCAGGTGATGTGCATCTTTGTAATGAGAAGGGGTGTGGTGTAATGACATCAACACCCTATATAAGGTGTGCTTAATTATTAGGCAAATGCCTTTCCTTAGACAAAATGGGTCAGAAGAGAGATTTGACGGGCTCTGAAAAGTCCAAAATTGTGAGATGTCTTGCAGAGGGATGCAACAGTCTTGAAATTGACAAACTTTTGAAGCATGATCACCAAACAATCAAGCGTTTCATGGCAAATAGCCAACAGGGTCGCAAGAAGCGTGTTGGGCAAAAAAGGCGCAAAATAGCTGCCCATGAATTGAGGAAAATCAAGTTGAGGCTGCCAAGATGCCATTTGCCACCAGTTTTGCCATATATCAGAGCTGCAAAGTTACTGGTGTATCAAAAAGCACAAGGTGTGCTATACTCAGGGACATGGCCAAGGTAAGGAAGGCTAAAAAATGACACCTTTGAACAAGAAACATAAGATAAAACGTCAAGACTGGGCCAAGAAAATATCTTAAGACTGATTTTTCAAAGGTTTTATGGACTGATGAAATGAGAGTGACTCTTGATAGGCCAGATGGATGGGCCACAGGCTGGATCAGAAAAAGGCAGAGAGCTCCACTCCGACTCAGATGCCAGAAAGGTAGAGGTGGGGTACTGGTATGGGCTGGTATCATCAAAGATGAACTTGTGGGACCTTTTCGAGTTGAGGATGGAGTGAAGCTCAACTCCCAGACCTACAGGAAGAAGTCGGTATCGCTCAAGAAAAACATGATTTTCATGCAGGACAATGCTCCATCACATGCATCCAACTAGTCCACACCATGGCTGGCCAGTAAAGGTCTAAAAGAAGAAAAAATAATGACATGGCCCCCTTGTTCACCTGATTTGAACCCCATAGAGAACCTGTGGTCCCTCCTAAAATGTGAGATCTACAGGGAGGGAAAATAGTACACCTCTCGGAACAGTGTCTGGGAGGCGGTTATGGGAAGAAGAGATAAGTGGGGAGTACAGAAGAAGATCTTGTGAGGAACACAGGTTGCGTGTAGGTAAGTATCAGGAGAACATATCACAGATGTAAGGAGGAGCCAGTGCATGGATAACTTTGTATGTCATGGTTAGGGTTTTGAATTGGAGTCTCTGAGTAATAAGGAGCCAATGAAGGGCTTGGCAGAGAGGAGGGGCTGGGAAGTAGTGGAGAGACAGGTGGATTAGCCAGGCATCAGAGCTTAGGGTAGATTGGAGGGGTGCGAGAGTGTTAGAAATGAGACCAGAGAGCAAGAGGTTGCAGTAGTCAAGGCGGGAGATGATGAGGGCATGCACAAGTGTTTTTGTAGTTGCTTGGTCAAGGAATGTACGGACTTGGGAAATATTTTTGAGTTGGAGTCAGCAGAAGACAAGATTTTATCTTAGATGTTGTAGTGGTTTTGACCATCTATTTTTAACAGCCCTATTCCATGCTTCTTGTGAATGCATAGAGGATTGGGGATCTATAACTATATACTGTGTTCAGTTTACAGTAGTACAGGTGTAACTTTATTGGATTAAGATCTGCAAATGATTATATAAAGAGAGGAACTTTGTAATTTTTTAATTTCAAAATTATTTTAAAGACTT